>JAJJWW010006544.1:0-87521 GCA_023531295.1 Papaver armeniacum | reverse complement strand
AAAAGTATATCAACGAGTTTATATCTCAATCTCTCGATTTGATCTTTACTCAAGCAAATAGAAATCATGAGTCTTTATCAAAGAGAGATAACTTGATGATACCAAAGACCCGATATCAAGTGTCAATCAATTTAAATAAACAACCAAAAGGTCGGATATTCTAATTGATTGAACAGCGCACAAGCAGTGATATTTCAATTATATAAACAAATATAATGCTAATAGAAATAACACAGACACTGCATTTTGTTAACGAGGAACCAAATGCAGAAAAACCACGGACCTAGTCCAGATTGAACACACACTGTATTAATCAGCTACAGACTCTAGCATACTCAAAAATAATCTTTGGCCCGGACTGTGGTTGAACCACAATCAATCTCTGCACCGATCCAAGGTACGCTTATGCTCGTATTCCTCGATCGACAAGATGCTACGTGCTTGATTCCCTAGCTAATCTCACCACAACTAAGAGTTACACGACCCAAAGTCGGAAGTCTTTAATAAACAAATCAGTATCACATAGAAAAGCCTACGAGAATAGATAAATCCGTCTCTCACAAATAAACCTATGAGTTTTGTTAAAGGTCTTTGATAAATTAAGGTGAACAGGAACCAATCAATAACCAGGACTTATATTCCCGAAGAACAGCCCTAGTATTATTGATCACCTCACAATAATCTTAATCGACCAACGGCCGAAAAAGATATTGGCGGAACTCTGTGGATGAGACGAAGTGTTTACGATTTCTTTTATCTTGCCTATCGGAGATATAAATCTCAAGCCAATATTTCAATTGTACTCGTACGATAGAAACAGTAAAGATCAGATCACACAACTACAATTAAAGTAGTATCGGTCCTGGCTTCACAATCCCAATGAAGTCTTGAAGTCATTAACCCGGTTTTAAGAACAAAACAAAGGTTAAAAGATAATCGACTACAACCCAAGTAAACTAGTATCACACGTAAGTGTGGGGATTAGGTTTCCCGGTTTCTAGAGTTCTCCTTTATATAGTCTTTCAAATCGGGGTTTGCAATCAATGTTAGCTTTGTAACAAAGCATTCAATATTCAGTTAGATGAAAACACGATTAGATTCAAAGCTAATATTTCTCAACCGCTGGATCGAAAACTTAAAGCTTTTACAATGAGCAAAATGTTTAATTTTGGGTTTATGAACCGTACCCAAACATTAACATTTGTTGGTTCAACAATAAATAACCAAATGGTTAGCCATATGATCACTCTCATATCAACCATATTCTTCTTCACCATAACTAGTTCAAATGACTCAAATGAACTATTTAGAGTTGTTCATTGATTAGATCTTATGTAACTACACAAGACACAATTGAAGCAAAAACGGTTGGATTCACTCGAACCGGTTCATGAACTTTATAGCCACGGTTTGCAAAAGCATTCCTTAGTTTATATAAACATTAGTTCAAGAACAACCGGTTTTAGATATAACCTACTCAAGTTCGCGGACTGGGGTCGCGGACTTAAGCTCATGGAAGGAGTACACAAACTCCAGCAGAAATTCTCGGGTGAGAACTTCCGCCATTTCGCAGACTTGGCTTGTGCCACTTCCATTTCTCTTGATCAACAAAGTTCGCAAACTTTGGTTCAAGGAATAAGGACTTATACATATATGTGTTTCCACAACAATTCTTATATCCTACCAATGGTTATGTAATCTAAACTCTCATTTCAATCATTGAAACATTCTCAGAGAACGTTATATAGCCGTTATTCACAGAACCATTTTAAATCGAGAGAAATTTCCAAAGTGATTGAAACATATCACGACTTTCGTCACTAGGTAAAGATGAATTCGGTTAAAGCGAAAGCTTACCAACACATATTTCGAAAATAGATAGGCGAGTTAAACTTCTCGAAATAGCAAATGTGTATAATGAAAGTCTATACGTCTAAACGACTTTTGTCTCAATAGTAGGAGATAGAGTAAATAGACTTTTGAGTGACGAGATAAGTTCAAGTCTCCACATACCTTTTAGTCGATGAAGTTCCACCGGTTCCTCGAGTAGTCCTTCGTCTTGTATGATGATTTCCATGGAGTTCTTGAGCTCAACTACACTTTATCCTAGTCCGAGACCTTTAGCTACATAGGATATAAATCAAGACTTATAATTTTGATCAATAATATTGACAAACATGCTTGAGATAGAAACGCATGGCGAGTTCGTGAGCAATGCTCTAACAATCTCCTCTTTGTCAATTTTAGTGGCAAAACTATTAATACATATAGAATACAAAAAATAAATAAATTAACTTTTGTAGCTCATATTCCATATGTCTAATCTTCAACATTACTCGAAATCTTCGTCACTTCCAAGTACTCCAATGATCCCAAAGGTTGTAAGTTTAGCATCATCATTGTTGAAAATTCGTATCTATAACAATAAGAAAACAAGAGTTCTCAATCATTGTTATACAGTGTCATAGTATCGTTACACAGCGTCAAAGTTCAATTGTATCACAACTTCAACAACAATACTATGGTGATATGTATCACCCCCCCCTTAGTCAATACTCCATCTCACATGGAAACCACTCCCCCTTACATAATGATCCGAAAACCATATGTATTTGTAGTGTAAACTACATATTAATTCTCCCCCTTTTTGTCAATAAAATTGGCAAAGGTAGAAGAACGGGATCCTAATGAAATTTCAAAGAGACATTTCATGACCAAAAGAAAGAAACACATATCATCTTATTTAGATGCAATCATAAAGCCAAAGCTAAATGCATTCATCAAGGAGTTTAAAGATACAATACAACCACCGTAATATTCCATAGCCGCACTCCCCACAAAGATATGGCAATTAAGAGCAAGTTCCAAAAAGAACTCTCCCCCATAATATGTCATTCTCGAAAGAACAACAAGAGCGACCTTAATTTTAAAGAAAAGAAGGATTTATTTGGACATAACAAATCACATACAAGTATGAATTTGAATCCAAAATACTCAATTAAAATTAACCACAAGAGAACCCATGATTAATTTAATCAAAATACACAATCAAACTAATCACAAAGAGTAATCAATTTAACTGCCCATACTCACATAAGAGAATCTATGGAGCAATGACTAAGTTAATCATGAAAATAACCAACCCAATCAAAAGTGCTCAAACATAAGAAACTTATGGAGTCATAACTAAATAACCAAACAAGATGATTAATTTAGTTCAATATGCTCGTCATAAAGTACCTTATTGAACAACAACAAAGCTAACCATTAAAATAATCAACTTTGATTGTTTTAGTGCTCAACATAAGACACATTACGGAGCCTCACAATAATACACAAAAATTATGGATCGGGGAAGATCAATTATCGCGAATACACAAGGATGCATTCTATTTTCCATCACAATTTGCACCATGACATACAATAGACATAATCCTTGAAAAACAAAAGATTTTAACCTATCTTCCATCAATAATTGATAATATAGGCTTAACTTTTGTATTTGTCAAAAGTCCATTCATTCCTTTATCAATATAAGAATATCGACTTACGAAAGACTTTACTTTTGACAAGATATGGGCAATCATAGTTCACGGAAGCAAACACACATATCCATAAACAATTGCAATATATAAAACCATAAGGATTAATACTTTAAAAATTATTTTCCAAACAAGTTTAGAATTTAAACCAATAAATCTAAAAACAAGAAGATGAGAACGTTGGACATAGCTATGTGTAATCACAATAATGGCTATTCCAAACTCTAGTTATTCTTCTAAAAACAAAATAAAAGATTTACTAGATGTTAACACCTTTGAAGAATTCTTTATCGTCCCCGAACTCCTTGTCGTCATGACCATTGGGACATAAGGTTCATTTTATATCAATAAACCTTCTTGGTCGATGATGTCGAACCAGGCCTTCTGAATCTCATGAGTCTTAACCACAAAAGCCTTTATTTGTTGAATCTCCTTTCGCATCTCTTTTAACAGTTCAAGAACATCAGAAAACTTCTGAGAGTTTGAAGGAACGACTCTTGGCTTCCTCACATTCCTTCTTTTTCTTTTCAATGTCGGAGCTAACGGAGATTTTCGTTTTCCTTCATGATTGATGGCTTGACAATCATATTAACATCCTTTCTATCGGAAGACGGAGCACTTGGAGCATCAATAGGTGTATGGGTTTGTGAGAGGAAATCACGGATTCAACAAGTAGTCTTGGGATAAAAGTAGTTTCAAAGAAGGAAAAGGAATGTAGGGTTTGAAACCTTTAACGAGTTCGTACACGACCACTCTCAATCCTATGAAGAGTAGAATTGTCGATAGTACCCTTTCTTTTTGTTTGACAGACACAAAATCAAAACTAAGAAAAAGAAAAGAAATATTTTCCTAAAGCCTATGAGGTACAAAATCATTGTCTCTTTGATCATGCACATGTGAGAAGATTTTCATCAATCAACACAATTAAATGCGTTGCGGTGAACAATAATTTGTCCACCATTTTCCTCATGAGAGGAATCCTCAGACTTAAATCTATCAAACCGACTTGACCATAATTTCTTCTCTAATGGTCTTGGTTTGTCCTTGGAAACTAACTTCTTAGATGAAGATAAAATCCTACATACCTCGGTCTTCCGAGAAAGTTTAAGCTTCCTTGTTAAATGATTTGCTCTTCGTTGAAGTTTGTTGGCGTGCCTTAGTTGGTGTTTGTACTTGTAACACCTTGAAAGTTCATGACCCCTTTGAGAACAATACGAACACGTCAATCTAGGATAAAATCGGGCTTTTGAGATGTGCACGCAGCTAGGCACATAGTGGAACCTCGAAACATTATAAACGAGTTTCAAAGTATGGATCAACTTTATCTTCGAGAATAGTTGGATTATCTTATGAAAAGAATATTAAGATTGATGTATGTATTGCTACAATTATCAAAATAAATACTTTCACCTTGAAGTGCAACACTTGATTTCTTGTCTTCATTAGAATCATGAGTTGTCGACATTCATCAAAGAGTTGCAAGCAAGACCTTTGTTCCATGTATTTTCTATGATTTGGGCACTCGTTTACAAAATGACCAAATCCTTTACACTTAAAGCACTGAGGCATATCCTCGTCATCGAGTTTCATCAATATCCCTATTTTTAGGAGGAACACTATTATGAGATTTGACTCCATGCCTTAGGCTTATCTTTAGAGAAACCGTTTACTTCTCTTGTGAGAAAATCCCTAAACTGTCTTGTGATCATCGAGGCCGATTTGTCAAGATCTTCATCGATGAATCTGTCTCTGAGTGATCATCTTCGAGAGATATACATTTTTTACTTTTATCAAGTAATTTAGTGTCCTTTAGTGCTTTGAAACGCAACATCCTTAGTCTTGGATGAATATTCATGATCAAAGATCTTAAGCTTCCCAACTAGCGTATTTACGGAGAGATTATCAAGGCTATTTACCTTAACTATGGCATGCTTCTTAGAATCGTATACGGATGGCGTGATCTGAGAATTTTCATCACAATGTCCTTTTCGGAATAGTCTTACTTAATGCAAAGATGCATTAATAATTTCCAGACACTTTGTGATTAAACTCATCAAATATTTATTCATCTCGCTATATGAAGGTTTTCCCAATCGAATTAAGGTTTTGAAGCCTAGCTTCCTTTTCACTGGTATTACCTTCAAAAACGGTTTCTAAGATATCCTAAGCTTCTTGCGGGTTAGTGCGGTTGTCACATGGTGCTGAAGATTTGGGGTAATGGCATGTATGATGGCATTCAAACCGTCGGAATTTTGCTTTGCAAACAAGTACCTAAGCAGGGGTGTATTCACCAATATTCTTGGGAACGTTTACATCACCAACTGTCACGATGGGAGGATCATAGCCATTAACAACATATACCCATGATTGAAAATCACGCTCTTGAAGAAAAGCTCGCATAGCAATTTTTTACCATATTTAATTAGAGCCATCGAATCTTTGGTGAGTACGTTAATAGAGATAACACCTCTCTGTCCATAGAGTCAGATCGCTACAAACACAGACTTATAAGGTCTTAAACGTGTTTGCCTGCTCTGATACCAATTGAAAAAACGGGGGTCTAACAATCACACCCAATATTTCGCTTAGCAATCTGTATGGACAAACTCCAATATACTTTCTAGAGAATCAACTAGACAATCAGGACTCAATCTAGATAAAAATTATATCAACGAGTTTATATCACAATCTCTCGATTTTATCTTTACTCAAGCAAATAGAAATCATGAGTCTTTATCAAAGAGAGATAACTTGGATGGTACCAAAGACCAATATCAAGTGTCAATCAATTTAAATCAACAACCAAAGGGTCGGATATTCTAATTGATTGAACAACGCACAACCTATGATATTTCAATTATATAAACAAATATAATGCGGAATAGAAATAACCCAGACACAAGAATTTTGTTAACGAGAAACCGCAAATGCGGAAAAACCCCGGACCTAGTCCTTGATTGAACACACACTATATTAAGCCGCTAGGACTCTAGCCTACTCCAAATTAACTTCGGTCTGGACTGTAGTTGAACCCCAATCAATCTCACATTGATCCAAGGTACAATTATGCTCATACGCCTCTGATCCTAGTAGGAATATACGTACTTGATTCCCTTAGGTGATCTCACCCACAACTAAGAGTTGATACGACCCAAAGTCGAAGACTTTAATAAACAAATCATCACACGGGAAAAGTCTACATAATAGATAAATCCATCTCCCACGAATAAACCTATGAGTTTTGTTCCGTCTTTTGATAAATCAAGGTGAACGAACCAATCAATAACCCTGCACTTATATTCTAAGAAGAATTGCTAGTATTATTGATCACCTCACAATAATCTTAATCGACGCAACGAAAAAAAATATTGCGGAATCACAAGCGATGAGATGAAGTGTTTGTGACTTCTTTTCTATCTTGCTATCGGAGATGTAAATCTCAAGCCAATTATTTCAATTGTACTCGTATTTATAGAAACAACAAGATCGAGATCACACAACTGAAGAAAAGTAGTATCGGCCTCAAGCTACAATCCCAATGAAGTCTTTAAGTCGTTAACCTGGTTTTAGAAGAACAAAACCAAAGGTTAAAGTAGAATCGACTCTATCTTAGCAAACTAGTATCACACGTAAAGTGTGGGGATTAGGTTTCCCAGTTGCTAGAGTTCTCCCTTGTATAGTCTTTTAAATCAGGGTTTGCAATCAATGTTAGCTTAGTAGCAAAACATTAAATATTCACCGTTAGATGAAAACCTGATTAGATTCAAGCTAATATTTCTCAACCGTTGGATCGGAAACTTAGCTTGTTACACACAAACGAAATGTTCAATTTTGGGTTTATGAAACATACCCAAACATTAACATTTGTTGGTTCAATAATAGTCAACCAAATGGTTAGCCATATGATCACTCTCATATCAACCATATTCTTCTTCACCATAACTAGTTCAAATGACTCAAATGAACTAGTTAGAGAGTTGTTCAATTGGTTAGATCTTATGTAACTACACAAGACACAATCGAAGCAAAAACGGTTTGATTCACTCGAATCGGTTCATGAACTTTATAGCCACGTTTTGCAAAAGCATTCCTTAGTTTATATAAACATTAGTTCAAGAACAACCGGTTTTAGATATAACCTACTCAAGTTCGCGTACTGGGGTCGCGGACTTAAGCTCATGGAAGGAGTACACAAACTCCAGTAGAAATTCTCGGGTGAGAACTTCCGCCAGTTCGCGGACTTGGCTTGCACCACTTCCATTTCTCTTGATCAACAAAGTTCGCAAACTTTGGTTCATGGAATTAGGACTTATACATATATGTGTTTCCACAACAATGCTTATATCCTACCAATGGTTATGTAATCTAAATTCTCATCTCAATCATTGAAATATTCTCAGAGAACGTTATATAGCCGCTATTCACTGACCATTTTTCGTCAGAGAAATTTCCAACGTGATTGAAACATATCATGACTTTCGTCACTAGGTAAAGATGAATTCGGTTAAAGCGAAAGCTTACCAACACATATTTCGAGAAATAGATAGGAGAGTTAAAATTGGCTCGAAATAGCAAATATGTATAATGAAAGTCTATACGTCTAAAAGACTTTTGTCTCAAGAGTAGGAGATAGAGTAAATAGACTTTTGAGTGACAGAGTAGTTCAAGTCTCCACATACCTTTTATTCGAGTAGTACTTCGTCTTGTATGATGATTGACATGGAGTGCTTGAGCTCAACTACACTTTCTATCCTAGTCGGATACCTTTAGCTACATAGGCTAGAAATCAAGACTTATAGTTTTTATCACTAACATTGACAAACATGCTTGATATAGCAACGCATGCGAGTTCGACCGAGCAATGCTCTAACAGTAATTGAACTCAGGTATGGGAAAATGATGAAACTTTTTTTCTTCTGTGGTTTCTGATGCATATTGGATGCCCCATATCAATATTGAAACACAATTTATCTTCCATATTTGAAACATTTTGAATAGGCTAAGTATTCCCTTGGTGTTAGTATAAATTAGAAGACATAAGGCTAAAGGAGTTTAGTTTTGGTTTTATCATATTTGTGAGGATGAGAGTTATATCTTCTTTGAATCCTAATTGTTGTCTCTTGGGGGATTATATCATATAATTCTAGAGCCTCAAATAGATGCCTCTTATTATCTTTTAGTTTCCAATTCATATTGGAGAGAAACTATAAGTTGTTTAGGAGAAGAATCTCCATTTTTAGGTTCTTCCTTTATTCAAAGGTAGAAGAAACTAATTTGGTTGATTATTTATCCATTTCAATTTAGCCTTACCTCTTCTAATTAAGCACCACGATCATCTTCTTATGCAAAACTTATCAAAACTAAGAATAATTCATACACCTTGCTCCATATTTTCTTTGATTCCTACTAGTATTGCCACCTTTGATATCTCCTTTGCTTCTCTCAAATTCTTAGCCTAGAACATAACTTATTTCTTTTATTACCTTCTTAATTATCTATTAGATCATAGCTCTGTTGAACCCAACAAGCGTTGGTATGTCAAGTTTGGTTGTCATGTTTAAGTGAATCAAAACTCATCTAAGAGTCGCTTGATTATGTACTAGCTAGAGACAACTTCGTATAGGTTCGACTAGAAAGTCTAGGATTATGAGACATACAAGTATTACTCGAAGACCTGAAGAATGTGAAGAAGTAACAAGCTACAACGACGACATTATCCTTCCTCTTGAGGTTAGTAATATTGACTTGACATGTTTCATTCCTAACGTACCTTTCAAGTCGTGCTATATTGAAAACATAAAACATGATCACATGATCATAGTGTTAAAGAATTAGGATACGAAGTATAACGCTTATCTTTTGAACTGCGTATATATGACACCGACATAATCGTATGAATGATATTGTGATTATGTGTATGGGTAAAGGTGAAGATTTCATCCTAGGAAACAATATTTACATTTGCTTAAAAGAAATACATTCATGAATCGAAAGGGAAATCGCTGGGCTTATTGGTATTGTTATTCATTGCATATCTTTGGATTACTAATATGTGTGAGTTAGTAGAACTGATCATAACTTGTTATGTATCTTGATATAACTAATCACAATGCCTGACTTATGATCTAGTATGACTTTTATTAGTGTAACCGATCCTAAGTAATCACGTGAGATGGTATGATCGATATTTGTAATTGGTGTGACCGATCCTACTAATTGGTGTGACCGATCACAAAAGAGTTGCGTAATCGATCCTTGTAATTGGTGTAACTGGTCCTAGTAATTGGTGTAACCGATCCTAGTGCCTTGTGTAACCAATCACAAGTAATACCATGAGTATATGGTAACTAGTCACAGTAATTGACGTAACCGATCACGGTAAGCGATGTAATCGGTCACAGTAACTTGTGTGTTCGATCACAAGCAAACCATATTGAGGTAGAACCGATCCTTGTGTTTGGTAAACCGTGAAACCATGATTAGTGAATTGATATTTGATCAATCACATATTAATCAATTCTAAACTTGTTTGGAAGTGTGGTATAATCGATTCCGAGATTGTAAATATGAAAGAGGAATTACAAATATGTCCACACACTTTGAACATGAACAATAACTCTTATCTTTGATTGTTCAAAGATATTCCTTAATTACTCAAGGAGATCCCTGAGTGCGAAATAAATTAAGAATCTTTTAATTAAGGTTGTTAGTTTTATATGTTTTAATTACCCAGTAATTAGATTCATATCTCTAGAAAATAAAAATTGGTAATGTGCATTTACTTAATTGGAGATTTTCTATTGAGAGATTTCGAAAAAATTGGACAAAACATTTCCGGGAATTATGAAAACCGATTTTGAGCATTTATTGCATTATCTTGAGAATATTTAGTTTTGGAAATTCCTTGGTGTCCAAACATCCTTGGTATATAAATACCCAAGTTTGCATTTCTAGCAGACTATCCTAAGAGCCAGGCAAACTTCATATTTTTGTTGTTTCTGGTGGAGCCGTCTATCCGGAGAGGAAGGTACCCTAATTAGGCGAAATCTCTTACGACCGCTCGTTTAAATATTTTTGTGGGATCAATAAGCTCTCACGAGCACCGTTGGTGGAAACTAGATAATTGCTGTCTATTTTAGTTTCGATTGATTTGATTGACTAACGGTCGTTGAAATTTGATTGCACCTATTTTGTTTATTCTTGAGAATCTTCTCTTCTGATACAAGATTCACTCAAACTAAATTGAAGTGTCGACGAGATCTTTAAAACTGTTTGTAGATTTAAAGACGTCTTGTGATAATCCATCGTTAACAGACTTCGTTCTGTGCGTGATTGATCATAAGAGATTCAAGTGGTGTTGTGCAGGTGTTTATTGAAGATTAAAGAAGATTTGAAGACAAAAAATATTTCTTATTTGGTTTCTATATCTTTGGGTGTGCAAAAACCTTGATCGGCTGGGATCCAACTAGAATCAAATTTATTCGATTGTTCAAATTGAAACTCTGATACTTCGGTAGTTGTTGGATAGATTGATCTAACCAAGCAAAGGAGATTATTTGTTAAACGGAAGAGCCTTTATGCGTATGACTTGAGATATCTTCATATGAAAGAATGAAGAGATTTGTTACCAAACGTATTTGTTGTTCCTTTACTGTTTGGAATACGATCCAAAGGAATTGTTCCAGTATGTGCACTTATTGAATGTCAGAGCGCATGGATACGAAAAAACTAAGTGAGCTAGGTTTTAGTCGCTTGGTCTCAACTATACGAAGTCGGTTTAGATTTTGTGAAGCGGCTTAATTATGAGAGTATTAATTATGGACTAGATCCCGAGGTTTTTCTGCATTTGCAGTTTCCTCGCTAACAAAATCTTGTTGTGTCATTTACTTTTCCTCTCCGAAATTATAATTGTTTTTATAATTTAAAGTAAACTACACAAACGTTAACTTCTTATTACTTGATAGTGATCCTATAAAGCTTGGTTAATTCCGAACCTATTATCAAGTAATCACACTTTGTTTGTTGTATTGTCTCGATCTCGTATCCATAAACAATCACACAAAGTGTGGATACCGATTTGTAGTATTGTCTCGACTTTGTCCATAGACAATCACTTTCAGTAAGAGGACTTATAGGTGGATAATTTAAATATTGTGGTGTATTTGGGTACCCTCGTCTTTTCATTATCAATCAATTCTCTATATCACTAACCATTCTCTTGAAGTTCTTAACACCTTTGAAACTCTCTTTTATGGGTGAAAACTATTCTAGCCGAATTTGGTAATTTGGGGTGTGTGGATGAGGAATGAATCTAAACCTAAACAAATGCACTGCGCGGTGAGTGCTTGTAGATTCGGAAATCAATCATGCAAGTCCTACCTAAACCAAGAAATGGTTGTTCCGGACTTTTTCGGTCACAAAGTGAAGGAGATGGGGTTGATCTTAGGGAGGGAAGCGAAGAAGGTGTTGAGATTGTGAAGGTGTTGGCTTGCTTATGACTTGTAACAAAAGCTGAACCGGCTACAGGATGCAAGCTATCGATTAGGTGATTTGTATTAACACTTGGTTTTGTTTTTTTGTCCGGACTTGCTCATTGGTGGAAATAGGGAGGAGAACCTATTTATACAAGTCATTGAGCCTTATTCACGTCTCTCGTGGGAAGTGGAGGAAGTGGAGGTGTGTGTTGGTGTTACACGACTAGTCTTGCCCACTTCTCCTGTCATCTCTAACCGTCCATAACTTCCTAACACGTTCTTGTGATGGCGCGTTGCACGCTGCACGTTGTAAACTGCCAGACCAATACCCCAGTATGTATCCCCCAGTTTGTGACATGATTGATGTCTCGAGTGTGTGGATCGTAGGACCCACAAAAGGTAGCATGTAATGCTAAATTGAATAACTGCATTATTCAGGAAGTTGATACTTGTGAAGTATCGTGTGTATTTTATGCAGGTACTGCATCATGGTGTGGTAAAGTGACGGGTGATGATTACCATGACGCCTCACTGACCAGGGTTGTATAACCAAGCCGATGAAGTTGGACGGACGAGATGATCTTTGAGACACTCATCTGCGACCGTTGGTAGAATTAGGATTTTAGAAGAGGTGCGCAAGCATCCCTCTTGACCTAGTCGAATCCCATCTTGGGATATGACTTTGGCCGAACCCGACCGTACATGCGTGTAGACGGCATGAAGGTGTAGGTGCCTATACCCATTACCTCACGAAAGTATGATCTGTGGCACTCAATTCGTCCGATGAAGTTGAATGGTCGAGATCAATTTGTGACAGAAAACCAAGTCCGCAATAGCCACGCGTCATGCCCACTTCGGCGCACGTTCCAAGGTGACCAATCTTGGTCGGTCTTGGACGATCGGTCTACAGTGTGAAGGTGGTAGGCTGGTGTTCACGCCTATACACGATATCCCATGAAAACGTGATCCGGCCACTCAAATCGTCCGCGAGTTGAGCGGTTGAGATCGGCCATGCGGTTTGGGAGGTGTGACCACGCTAGTTTGGGCGCGCGTCTTGGAACAACCAGGCATGATATGCCTTGGCCGATCGGGTGAGGGGATAGATGGGTCCCACGGTGGTCATGCTTTGGTATGACCGGACTCGCTTAATCTAATCTTGGACCCTCCATTCGTGCCGAGAGAAGATGGACGCTCGTAATGCTTAAAACCCTAATTTTGGGTTTCAAGGTCGTGCGTCAATGCTTGATTCGGCGTTTAATTGGGATAACCAACCATGGTTGGTCCTGGACCGATTGGTCAAGTATGTAGGCGGCCCACGGTGATTGTGTTGACATGCTCGGGCCCTTTGATTCTACATCTACACCCTCCATCTATACCTGCGAAGATGGATGGTTGAGATTGTTTTTGTGACACATGTAATATGCCGCAAACCCTAATTTAGGGTTTTCCGCCCATACTCTGCTATGGTTTGGACGTTTTGGCAAGCCATGCCAGTGCTGAGGGAGGCCGCCATGAGGGGGTCCGCGTTGGTTCGGCGGTGGATATTCCATACCGCTTGGGGTGATGGAATTGATCCGGTCATCCAATCATGCTTGTGGAGTTAGATGATCAGATCATATCCGGACTGATGTCTGGTCAGTCCGGATGCTCAATCGGCTAGTATAACACACCGAGAGGCTCAACCGGGCTAGTATAACACACCGAGAGTCGGCCTGCACGGGTATTTCGTACATGGTTTCATTATAATGCTTGGAGGTTCGTGTTGCTCTGTAAGAGTAACACTCGATCGTCATCTTGCCGCACCGATAATGAGTACGGAAATACAAAGGCGATTGCGCATTAATTAATAATGCTAGAAATTCCACATGGTATATGGGATTGTTGCTACATGCTCCAACCTCGATGAATTTCGTGTATTCCTGAGAATGGGATTGTTGCCACATGCTCCATTCTAGGTGAATTAAGTGAGGGAGTATCCAACACTTATTAATGGCTTTATCTTTTACAAGATGTCGGTGCGGATAATTTTGGTTTTTTACAATTTTAACCTTAAATGAAAATCCACCATCAATATTAAGTCCCCGCCTAGCACATAATGGTTACACTATTGTGGGGTAGGCATGAGATGGTGACATATACAAACGTAAGAGGACAATATAAAGGAAGTCTACCTGGAGGGATTCTGGCCGTGGGCAATCCTCCATACGTGCGCGATCTTAAGCCTTGATGAACCGGCTTCCTCCCTTAGGTCTTTGAGTTAGGGACAAGATTCTTCTTCTATTGGGATTCCGGGCGTGGGTTCTTACACACTTTGTGGTTGAATCGCTCGTGTATCCGGGATGCTCTTCGATTAGGGCTCAAAAGAAAGCTTGACTTGGTCGGTGTCGAATCCCCATATATCGAGCACCGTAATCGTTTTAGGGTTTCCTCAGCATATATGCAGGTATAGAGATTTTGAACCACTTTTACGATTTTGCAATAGGGCTTTCTCGCAAAAACTCTGTTTCCTCATCATGTCGAACACCAGTGGATCGTCTTCTTCATACCATCCAGGATCTTCCGTTAAACGTGCACGACACAAATCTGGCTTCATGATGAATCCTCCGCTCGTGTTCTCCGAGTCAAGAAGATCATACCTGGTTCGTCTCTTTTTCCTTTTCTAAATAATTGCTTGTTCTTCATAATGATCGAGTGAATAATCCTCTCATCCTTGCAGATATCCTACGGAACATGTGTGACGATTATCGATGATGACGACTTAAACAATCCTCTTCCTTCAAAATCAAACACACCTACCCTCGTGAACCTCGAAGATGCCGATCTGGGTATCTCATCTTATGAATACCCCAATGCAGGTCTTTTCTTCGATGTTCGTATGAAATGTTTATCCTCCATTTCTGAGATGTCGGTGGATTCTTAGTGCGGAAGGAGTTTGTGTCTTTGTACACAAAGTTATGGAGGAAGTACGGCCATATCGCAACCGGGGAATGTGGTCCCAAGACTGTTCATCTGCTTTGGTCACCGCGGTAAACTGCCTTCTTCCCATGATTGCTTGAGATGGAAGATATTTCTATCCACAACGTTCTTGAATCAAGCCTCGAAAAGTGGGAGAATATGGTATCTACCTGCGAATCCATGGAGTTCAACGTGGGTCTGGTTGCGGCAGCGTCTTGATATTATCAAGGTCGATCGAGCGGGCATCCTCGTGAATGTTGTTCCCGCTTGAAAGCTATCTTGGAAGAGGAGAAGGCTCGGGCCGCGAGAATCAAAGGAGGTAGAGCGGGGCTGTACAGACTTGAAGAAAAGAACAGAAAGATATTAAGCTAGATTGGAGATGATGCTCTCAAGGAACTATAATCTTCTAGATGGCCTCCTCTAAGTCGCATTCAATTTGCATTCATTTATGCCAAAAGTTTTTGAACGTCTTTGTGGAATAAATTGTATTGGTTTTTGATTGGTGAAATGGGTTTTTTCATTGATGCATCTCTCGAATATAATTGGTGATTCAAACATGTAATGAAAATAAATGCATGTATTGTTGATGAGGAAGCGAGATAGTGGTCGTGCATGATATGCCTTGAGCCATTTTCCATTGATGAATGCTTCCAATTTGCCTCCGTCCACCTTAATGATCTTGTAGTAGCCAATATTGTAAGCCTTGGTGATCGTGTAAGGACCTTCCCATTTCGGTGAGAACTTTGGTGCGGACATGTCTTGTTGGATGTGTTTGGCTATTTTCAAAACCAAATCTCCCACTTTGAAAACACGTGATTTCACGGTTTGTTGTATGCCCAAATTCTATTCTTGTACACAGAGTGCGTTCTTATGCTTTGCTTCTTCTGAAATCCAGTGTCTAACTCCGCTACTCTAGAGTTAGAGGTTTCACTTTGTTAGTAGATCCCGGTTTCGCCGCAATCCTGGGCCGATGGGATTTTGATCTCTCGGCGAATTGCATCCGATCCGTAAACAAGTGAGTATGGGGAAACTCCAATGGAAGTTTTGGGTGATGTCCAGAGTATGCCCATAGCGCCATTGGTAACTCGGTCATGCCATTCTCTAGGGTTATCGTGTACTGTTCGACTGATGATCCGGATCAATGTCTTGTTGGTACTTTCAGCTTGTCCGTTCCCTTGAGGGTAGTAGATGGTGGAGAAGACATGTTTAATGCCATACTCTTCAAGTAGCTCTCGTACTTTTTTATTGGCGAATGGAGTGCCATTATCAGTGATGATATGCTTAGGCACACCAAAACGACAAATGATATGTTCTTTAATGAAATCCGCAATCGTTGCTCCTGTAGTTCCTCGCAGGGAATGGCCTCTACCCATTTGGTGAAGTATTCTGGCCGCAGCTTATGATGTACTCGTCTTTGCTTCGATGATGGAGGATTGATTTTTCCGATAATGTTCAGTCCCAGTGTTGTAAAATGGCCATGGACTGCTTATTGAGTGTAAAGGGGTGGAAGGCGCGTGAACAAGGTTCCCATGAATTTGGAATTTGTGACAGCTTTGCACAAAAGCAGCTGCATCATCCTCCATAGTCGGCCAATAGTATTTCTCGTGTATCTGGAGAAACAGTTTCCTCTTCCCTTGATGTTCCCTCTCCTGTGTTTCCTTCAGCATGACTGGGATTTCTTCCCCAGCCAGGCATCGTAGTAGATTACCTCCAAAGCTCTTGCGATACAGGATCCCTTCATACAATACGAACCGCTTAGCCTTTTTCTTCATCTTGATAGCATCCTTTTGTTTGGCGGGAGTTGTTCCGTCACGGAGATAACTAATGTACGGCTCTCTTTCAGTCCCAAAGTGTGGTTCATGTTAAAAACTTCCAATTGATGTGGCGGTGCTTGACAATTTGAGCAGGACTTCAAGTAGCCCGGATTGAGTCTCCATCTATGGCCAGTAATAGCCTAGGCGTTGTAGTCGTTAGTAAAGCGTTATCACCAGTGATTGTCCATAAATTTTGTTGTGAACATGATTTAGTCAGTAGTTGTGCTTCGTCATCCCAAGACATCTTGACAGGGAACCATCCGGGTTCCGATAATACAAACATACCATGAAGCATGAAGAAGTTCTGCAGGGGTTTTAAGACTGACCTTTCCTTGGGAGATTGAGAAATGTTGAGCTCTTGAATGATCGGAGTTCGCCAATCGCCGATCTTGGTGTCTTTGCATTGTGATAACCATGTCGATTAATGGTTCTCCTCTTTACTTTATCGTGGTTTCTTCCAAACCTTCGAACTTCAATTTGGAAGCCGGTGTTGCTAGACAATCGGCGTGTTTGTTGTTCTGCTGCGACCGACATGGGTTATGGTTGCATCGACAAAATAATTCGAGAACCTTTTGCGCTTCGATCGATATGGAGCTAGCGTTACTTCCTTCAGTGCGTATACTCCATTCATCTGATTCACCAGAACTTGGAGTCACCTTTTATCTCCGGACGCGTGACTCCCCGCTTGCTTGGCTATTGACAACCCTATGAGGAAGGCTTCATACTCCGCCGAGTTGTTGGTGCATTCGAAGTCCGGCTTGAAGGAGTGTGAGAATACTTCCCCCGATTGGAGATACTAATACCACGCCCGCTCCTCCGAGAGATATCTGCTAGGGGTAGCAGAGCCATCAAAATACAAGAGCCGCACTTCTTCTTCCAAAACAGAGACGCCCGGAAATTCTCCGGAGAGGTCTTCGTGTAGCCCCGTAGTGCCTTCTCCAGAAATGCTTTGCCGGTAAATCTGCAAATGCTTGACCCTTGATAGCTTTAGGTGACGACACATTATGTCCAAATCGACATTTGGAGAAGCCATTTGCCTGTCCTTCCAGTCGGGCCCTTTGAAAGTAAAATTTTTGCGGGATCGGATTTAGACACGGTATCACCCTATTAGACAAGAGGTAATGCCTAAATGATAGGATGTAGAATACATCCTATTTACTATCTATTGTTTATGCTTTCTTCGCTATTTTTCTTGTAAATTATGTATTTTACGCATGTTTTGAGTTTTGTAGCTACTTTGGAGTCACACAGAGGAAAAGAAGAAGAAATCACCCAATTTGAGAAAAAAGGGCAAAATTGTCATTTCCAGGGTGAACACTATTTGGGCCCAGTCATGGTTAGGGGCAACTCTGTTTTGAAGGAATACTAAATACAGCCGACTCAAAGTTAAGGGGTTGTCATCTCAAGTTAACCCTTAGCATGGACCGGATCTTGAATATCCAAACCTGCTTTATTACCCCTACCCTAAATCGAGACACTTTACTCTTCCTTCTATTCATTCTCACCGAATCGAGAAAGAAATGCGGGCAATGGCTGCATCAAATCGAGAGAGATTGGAGAGGGATTATGGGTTTGTTGGTTGATAAATCGAGATTGAAAAGCGGTCGAAACTCGAAGATCGACAGAGAAAATGAGAGATTGAATCATTTAAAAAAAAAAAGAAAAGGGTCAGTGGTCGAGCTGAGATGTTGATGATGGTGGGGATTCGAATCTAAGCGAGAGAAGAAAGGTGTTGTTGTTAAATGGGTCGTATTTGAATTGAAGATGAGCGAGATGAAGATCGATTCGAGAGAGAATCAAAAGCTCTTTGCTAAGATGGGTTTGTGGATTATTTGAGTTTTGGCTGTGAATTGAAGGCTGAATCGAACGAACAAGAAATTAAGGGTTTTATGGATGAACCAGATCGAGAAAAGTCAAGGGTTAAGCTTGAATCTTCAACTAAGAAATCGAGAGATCGATTAGGGTTTGGCTGTTTTTGAAAACCGGGATGGAGATGTAGATGCTATCGTCAATTAAAATGGGTTTGGTGGTGTTGTTGAGTGCAGGACTGCCATTGAAACCGTTGAATCGAGAAATTGAAGGCTGAATTCGGTGATTGCTTCTATCGATTGAAATGAGTTTCTGCTGTTATGGATGAAGTAGACAGAAGATGGGTGTTATCCGTGGGATAGAGAAATAAAAAGAAGCATTTATTGGTAGTGAAATTGATGCGTTGCAATTGGAAAAAGAAGAAGGTTGCCGCTACGAGCTACGGTGTCTGGCATTGCAGCTGAGAAATTAGAAGATAATGTTCTTTGAGAACAATCGGAGAGAAGAGATGAAGAAGAAATTGGAGTTTGATGGATGGTCTGCCTCTGCATTGTGTGACAAATGATGCTTTGCTCAATTGAAATTGCGATAACTTGAATGGGTGAAGCTCACACGGGGGAAGTCGCAGATAGATGTATGTTAGGCTTGTTACAGGAAAGAAGAATGGCCTGAATTCGGCCTGAGAAGTCCTATAAATAAACGAAACTCGGCCGGACTCTGGCTCTGGCGAGTCAACTCATCGGTTCAGATGAACGATCCAGAAGCCGATCCAACTCACCCTAGTTAGACCAGTGTGCGATCAAGACACTAACTCAAGCTGACTCGGTGGCTGACTCTCCTTCCCTTGACCCAGTTGACTGACGGTTTGACCCTTTTGACCGTTAGTCCTAACGGTGGACTGACGGAATATTCCGTCGAATATACCCGATGACGGCGAAAAGTTCGGGTAGCCGGCGACTTTTCCGTCCGGATTCCGGCCATAATACCAACTTTCTGGCGACCAAAATTACAGATTTTTGTGTGGATTCTTCTCATGGGTGTGAAGACTTGGACTTGGAATTGGATGGAGAATTTGGCTCAAATTTGGAAAGAGAAGATGGAAGATGAGAAAGACTTGAATTTGGAAATTGAATTGCTAAAGGAAAGGGGTTCTATTCCTTGGAAGATTTGGAGAACATTGAAGCCTATAAGTAGAGAAGTTCTTTACACACTTTTATATATCTTTTACACATCTTTTTACACACACAACACTTGTGTTTTTGCTTTCAATTCTTCTTCTTAATTATTTGTGTGAACTTGAAAATTCTCCTTTAATTATTATTTGTGTGAATTTCAAAAACATGAGTAGCTAATTTTCTTATTGATTGAGGATGAATTCTTAGTTCTTAATATATGATTTGAGTTTTGTTTCAATTCCATCTTGAAGTTTTCACATGATTATCGTTTGTTTTTACTAATAGAAATGTTTATTCATTCATGATTGATTGATAGATTGTTTAGAGTGCACGCTAAATTGATTTGTTAGTTTAATCTAAATCTAGTATAAGTTAGGGAATAAGTAATCGTTCTCGACTTTGGTTTACATAAGTAGAAAACACGAGACCTTGCGGAGGGATTCCGTGGAGCAATTGTGTGTAAAAATAACGCTAGAAAGTGGACCAAGCGAACCGAGTTTAACTACTAGTACTAAACCTAAATTCATATATCTTAATGCATTCGGGGATTACATCTTGTAGCGAACCTCAAGGTGGTTCTTTTGAATAGAATCGATAACTAAGCGGACTTGTTACTCGGTGAAATAAGGGATTTTGGGGCTAGATAAGCGAACCCGCTATCCTACGGTTGGTGATAATATGACTAATAACATGTGGATGAAAAACATAACTTGATTCATTGTTTTGCAACGAAGAAGGATTCCTTGATCTTATCTCTCTTATTGCTTTCAACTTTATCTTTTAATTGCTTTGTTTATTTTCTTTTGCTTTATACATCCCCCCTTTTTGTGACAATTTTTACAACTAGAATCTCTTGCTCCTCGTGGGAACGAACTTGACTTCCATTATATTATTTTTAATTGAGTGGAAATAAGATATTAATTTGATTGCACCTACGACACGCATCAAATTTTGGCGCCGCTGCCGGGAGCAATGGACGATTTTAGTTGTTTTTATTTTTCTTTTGCTATATTCTTGCTTTGTTAGATTCTATACCTTATCTAACTTAGTTTTTGAGAATCTTGTTTCAGGTGTTATACCTTTGGTGAATGCTTAAGAAGGGCAGACCGAGTCCAATACGTCTTCGATCCGGCACTCAACTAAAGGATTTCATTCGAGCGGTTAACACTCCACTTCCTCCTTCTTCATCAAGTGATTCGGGCAAAGAGGAAGAAACAATGGCTGAACGTACACTCAAGGACCTAGCTTCTCACAAGCTTGATACACAACAATGGTGTATCCAAACTAACTCAACCTTCGAGATCAAGCCGGGGTTGATTAGAGAGTTACCAAAGTTCCATGGCATGGTGAATGAGGACCCAAACAAACATCTTATGGACTTCTATACCATAGTTATGGCTATGCTTCCACCGGAGACTAATGTGGATGGAGCAATGTTGAAAGCTTTCCCGTTTTCTTTGGCGGGCAATGCTAAGGAATGGTTATATTATTTACCTTCCGGAAGTATCACAACATGGAATGGTATGAAGAAACTTTTCCTCGAGAGATATTTTCCCGCATCCAAAGCTACTCAAATTCGCAAGGAGATTTGTGGATTGAAGCAACATGTGGGAGAGTCGTTGTATGAATGTTGGGAGCGATACAAGAGGTTGGTGGCAAGCTATCCACCCCATCAATTTAGTGATGTTATGATACTCCAATACTTCTACGAAGCTCTCAACCCAAGTGATAGGTCTCTTCTTGACGCCGCGGGTGGTGGTGCACTAGTGAACAAGACGGTGACCCAAGCTACCGAGTTGATTGAAAGTATGGCTGCGAACTCGCAATAATTCTACACAAGAGATGAACCAATGGTTAGGCGAGTGCATGAAGTTAGTGATTCATCACACCTTGATCAAAGGATGGGTAACATGGAGTTAATGATTCAAAGGATGGCGCGGTTATTATTCTGAATGATGAGACCGAACAAGTAAATGTTATATATCCAAATCAAAGGCCAAGGTACGATCCATATTCCAATACTTACAATCCCGGTTGGAAGGATCATCCCAACTTTAGTTATGCAAACAAGCAAGCGGCTCTAATCCATATGCGCAACAAGGTGGTTTCCAACAATCACGCTTTCAACCTCAACAACAAGGTGGTTCTCAACAATTCCAACCACAACAAGTCAAGGAGCGTGATTCTTTGAATGATGACAAGATCAATGCGTTAATGCAAGGTATGCAAGGTCTTACTTCTATGTTCCAACAAAGCCAACAAAAGACCGATTCGGCCATCAAGGATTTACAAACTCAAATGGGACAATTGGCGACCGATGTGAACTTATTGAAATCTCAAGCATCCACAAAACTTCCTTCACAACCATTTGTGAATCCAAGAGAGAATGTTAATGCGGTTACCTTACGAAGTGGAAGACAAGTGGAGGGTCCAAGTCATCATGAAGAAGCTAGTGAAGAGGTAGTCAAAGACAATGAGGAAACCGCACCAAAGGAGAATTCCACACCAACCGACCAATCCAAGGAACCGGTTTCTACTTTCACTACTCCACCTCCTTTTCCTAGTCGTTTTGCTAAATCCAAGAAAGAAGCTCAAGATAAGGCACTAATGGACATCTTCAAGAAGATTGAAATCAACATCCCATTCATTGAGGCCATCAAGACAATTCCAAGGTATGCCAAGTTCATGAAGGAATTATGCATCAAGAAGGATAGTTTGCTTGATAATGAAATTACTAAAGTTGGCGAGAGTGCGTCGGCTATGCTATTAAAGAAGATGCCTAAAAGTGCACGGATCCCGGTGGTTTCACGGTGCCAATTACTATTGGTAAGAAAAGGTTTGAACATGCTTTACTTGACTTGGGTGCTTCCATTAGTGTGATGTCGGCCGAAATATATGACTCCTTGAATCTTGGACCATTGAAAGGACGAGAGTTATTATCCAATTAGCGAACAAGTCTAACATATACCCAAAGGGCTTGTAGAAGACGTGCTAGTGCAAGTAAATGAGCTTATTTTTCCTAGTGGACTTCTTTCGTGGTGGATATGGACAACAATGAGAACCGATCATCTACTTCTTTACTTCTTGGGAGGCCATTCATGAAGACCGCAAAGACGAAGATTGATGTGGATAAGGGTACACTTACTATGGAATTCGACAAGGAGATAATACACTTTAACATATTTGAAGCCATGCGCTACCCAAGTGATGTGCATTCTGTTTACTCCATTGATGTGGTTGATTCATTAGCGCAACAAATGGTGGAATTGAATCAAGAGGATGAACTTGATGTGGTGTTGCAAAAGAGCATTGAATTGGACATCCACGGCTTGTCTAACTTGGATGTTGAAATCTCCAAGGAGTTAGTGGAGATGTGTGGTGCCTTGGCGACATTACAAGAAGCTAAAAGGGTAATGTTTCATATATTTCTTTACCCGTGAATGATGAAATACTTGTACCATCTATTGTGAAGGCTCCCAAACTAGAATTGAAGCCACTTACGGACCATTTGAAGTATGCTTTCTTGGGAGATGTAGATGAGCTTCCGGTGATTATTTCTAAGAACCTCACACCGGTACAAGAAGACCGTTTGCTTAGAGTCTTGAGAGAGCACAAAACGGCTATTGGGTGGACAATTGCGGACATCAAGGGTATTAGTCCATCCATGTGCATGCATAGGATTCTAATGGAAGAGAACATGAAGCCGGTACGTGATGCTCAACGTAGGCTTAATCCTCCCATGATGGAGGTTGTGAAGAAAAAGATACTCAAATTGCTAAGTGTGGGGGTAATCTACCCAATTTCCGATAGCAAGTGGGTTAGTCCGGTTCAAGTGGTACCAAAGAAGTCCGAGTCACGGTTGTTCGAAATCAAGACGATGAACTTGTTCCTACAAGATTTCAAACCGGTTGGAGAGTGTGCATTGACTATAGAAAGCTTAATTCCGCAACCCAAAGGATCACTTTCCTTTACCTTTCATTGATCAAATGTTGGAGCGGTTAGCGGGGCATTCTTATTATTGCTTCTTGGATGGTTATTCGGGATACAACCAAATTGTTATTGCACCGGAGGACCAAGAGAAGACCACTTTCACTTGTCCGTTTGGAACGTTTGCATATAGACGGATGCCGTTTGGCCTTTGCAATGCGCCGGCTACTTTTCAAAGATGCATGGTAATTATATTCTCGGATTATGTGGAGCGCATCATCGAGGTATTTATGGATGACTTTAGTGTTTATGGCAATTCTTTTGATGGTTGTTTAAACAACCTTAAACTAGTTCTTAAACGATGCATAGACACAAACCTTGTCCTAAATTGGGAGAAATGTCACTTTATGGTAAACCACGGCATAGTACTTGGTCACATTGTGTCCTCTCGAGGGCTCAAGTGGACAAGTCAAAGGTAGATTTAATAAGAAACTTACAATATCCCACTTCGGTGAGGGAGATACGTTCTTTTCTTGGCCATGCAGGTTTCTATAGGCGGTTTATCAAGGATTTCTCTAAAATCTCCATGCCGATGTGCAAGTTATTACAAAAGGAGGTACTTTTTGACTTCAACAAGGAATGCAAGGATGCTTTTGACAAATTGAAGGAAATGTTGACAAGTGCGCCAATTATCAAATCACCGGATTGGAATCTTCCATTTGAATTAATGTGTGATGCTAGTGATTATGCGGTTGGAGCCGTTTTGGGTCAAAGAGTGGACAAGTTGTCCCATGTTATCTATTATGCATCTAGGACCCTTAATGATGCACAAATCAATTATTCTACCACGGAAAAGGAGTTATTGGCTATAGTTTTTGCATTGGAAAAATTTCGATCATACTTGGTGGGTACAAAGGTTATTGTGTATTCCGATCATGCCGCACTAAGACACTTAATAAAGAAGAAAGAAGCTAAGCCAAGATTAATCCGGTGGATCCTATTGTTACAAGAGTTCGACATAGAAATTCGTGATAAGAGGGGTGTGGAGAATACCGTTGCGGATCATCTTAGTAGACTTGTTATGTCTCAAGAGGAACTTCCATTACATGACCGCTTTCCGGACGAACAACTTTTCTCCATGGAATCAACACCTTGGTATGCGGATATAGTGAATTACTTGGTGACGAGAAAGGTGCCTAGTACAATGTCCAACTTCCAAAAGATGAAACTTAAGAAGGTAGCTAAGCAATATGTGTGGGATGAACCATACTTATGGAAATATGGCGTTGATCAAATAATGCGAAGGTGCGTACCTAACTCCGAATTTCAATCCATTCTCTCCTTTTGCCACACTTTTTCTTGTGGTGGCCACTTTGGTTCTAAACGCACCGCTCTCAAAGTTCTCGAGAGTGGATTTTATTGGCCCACCTTGTTTGAAGATTCATATGTCTTTTGTAAATCGTGTGATAGATGTCAACGAACGGGCAATCTAGGTGCTCGAAATCAAATGCCACTCACACCAATTCTCGCCGTTGAGATTTTGATGTGGGGGTATTGATTTTATGGGCCCTTTTGTCAATTCGAATGGAAACTTTTATATACTTCTTGCCGTAGATTATGTTTGAAATGGGTGGAAGCTAGAGCCACCAAAACTAATGACTCTCAAGTTGTTTGTGATTTTGTAAGGGAAAACATATTCAATAGGCATGGTACACCAAGAGTGGTGATAAGCGATGGAGGCTCACATTTCAAGAAGGCTTTCAACGCTCTCCTCAAGAAGTACAAAATAACACACAAAATTGGTACGCCTTACCATCCACAAACTAGTGGACAAGCGGAAATTTCAAATCGTGAGATCAATTCCATTCTTGAGAAAACGGTGAATACCACGAGGAAAGATTGGAGCTTTAAGCTCAACGATGCACTTTGGGCGTATAGAACGGCGTATAAGACACCGATTGGTATGTCTCCATATCGGTTGGTTTATGGCAAGGCTTGTCATCTTCCGGTTGAACTTGAACATAAGGCTTATTGGGCGATAAAGAAATTCAACATGGAGTATGATGAAGCGGGGAAGCAAAGGAAGTTACAACTAAATGAGCTAGAGGAGATACGTAATGATGCTTACGAGTGCCCGGATTTACAAGGAAAAGACCAAGCTTTTTCATGACAAGATGATTTCTCGAAAAGTTTTGTTGTGGGGCAAAAGTTCTTTTATTTAATACTCGTTTTACGTTTATTTCCCGGTAAGCTTAAGTCCCGTTGGGTGGGACCATTTGTTGTTACTAATGTTTATGATCATGGTGCGGTTGAAATTGTTAGTGACAAAAACAGACAACATTTGAAAGTCAACGGCCATAGGTTAAAACCATATTATGAAAACTTTCCAACGGAGCATGTGGACGTAATTGGACTTCAAGATTCACTCCTCCGGAGGAGTAATGTGCAGCAAGAGCTAAGTCGGGCCGACTTTAAAACAAGCGCTTAATGGGAGGCAACCCATAGGTTTTGTATTTCTTATCCTTTTGTTTTTTTATTTTTGTTATTTCTTTTCTTGTTTCTTATCATGTTAAAATTTCCCACCTTGACTTTACTAGGAGGATTCAATTACATTGAGGACAATGTAAGGTTTAAGTGTGGGGAGTGGTTAAGCATGTATTTAAAAAAAATTATTTAAAAAAAAAGTTTTACATAAAACTCCAACTTTTAGAGATTTTAGAGTCACTAGCATACTTCTAGGTATGTTTACATAGAGTTTTTGACCGACATAATTGAACTTGGAAGTGATAGAGAACTACATTCGGATTTCTTGCTTGTTAGAGTGTTAAATAATGGATTTAATCATGCCGATGATGCGAATTTGGTGCAGGAGAAATGCATTATTAGAGCTGCTGATCAATCATTAGTGGAGACTACCCTATTTATATCATGTGAGGCACCGACCAGAAATTTTTCCATCCAACTAAAGAGCTTTCTTTTGAGTGTGTGTCACCGTACGTTAATTCCGGGTAGAATGGTGAGCTACCCAACTTCACACCAATTTTCAGCACTACTCTTTGATCTCTTGAGTGCTAATTTTGTCAATCATGAGGGTGATGTCTATAGATGAAAGCTTCCTTCTTGTAGTTCGATTTGCAGTTAGCACCATTCTCTCTCTCGACAACAACGGATCCATAGAAACACCATCATCATCAACAAGGAGCGACATCAAAATCTACAAGGAAAGTTGAAGTAGTTTAAGGTTTACAAGCAAATCTTAACGAGAAAAAGAGCAAAATTTTATATTCAAGTAAAGCAACATGCAAAGAGCATATTTTTACATATAAGTTGAGGACTTACAATATAATGAGGTAATTTTATATCTAAGTATAAAGACTTATTCACAAGAGCGGAGAAAATTAAAAAGGTGAGCATTGTTGAAGTTTATGATTTTGAGGCGATACAAGTTGTGAAGAATCAAGCGGTAAAATAATTATTACACGGCCATGGTTTATTTTGTATTTAATTTTTCTTGTTTTTAAAAAAAAAAAAAAAAAAAAAAAAAAAAAAAATAAGAGAAATATTGTTTTTATTTAATAAGCCGTGGGGAAGGAAAATCTATAAGGAAGTTTCAAAGCGACAAGGATTTAAGGTAAAAGAGTTACAAATTGTCAAGGATCTAAAATTCGAGAGTTTATCATCAAAAGTTGAAACCGAAGACCAAGAAGATAAATACGAGGAGCGGAAGACGTTTCTATTGGATGCCGTGAGAGTGGTGTTATCATAATTGGCGATCGGATGTGAAGGTGAGTAAGTAATCTCATCCTCGATAGTGGTTGATTTCCTTTCTTAGAGATCGTTAGAAAAATGGTTTTTCAAAATGTTAAAAGATGTGGGTTTTTAAAAATATTTCGGAAGTTGTCCTTCCCACCATTCAACGTGTTGCAGGAATTCTCTCTTCATTCCTACCTGCACACATGTGAGAACCATAAAAAAGCCGTCTTTTTGAGTGCAATTATCATAAAATCCTTTTGGTGAGGCAGAAGTCGAGGCGAAATGCTTATTGATCGCTCTCAAACACGCATTATCTCATTATGGTGTGGTTATTCTCACTCAACATTTAAGAATGAGAATATGTTCTTTAGTATTTCTAACTTCTTATTACTAGAATGCAAAACTCTATGTCCTCATAACTCTTTGGATGCTTGGGATGCTTTGGAACGCTTTGAAGTTGTGAGTTTTAGGTTGATTTGCTCGAGGACTAGCAAAGTCTAAGTGTGGGGAATTTGATAGGGTATAGAATACATCCTATTTACTATCTATTGTTTATGCTTTCTTCGTTATTTTTCTTGTAAATTATGTATTTTACGCTTTTTTGAGTTTTGTAGCTACTTTGGAGTCACACGGAGGAAAAGAAGAAGAAATCACCCAATTTGAGAAAAAGGGGCAAAATTGTCATTTCAGGGTGAACACTATTTGGAGCCCAGTCATGGTTAGGGGGCAACTCTGTTTGAAGGAATACTAAATACGTACGGCGACTCAAAGTTAAGGGGTTGTCATCCGGTTAACCCTTAGCAAAGTGGACTCGGATGTCAATATCCAAACCAAGCTTTATTACCCCTACCCTAAATCGAGAGACACTTTACTCTTCCTTCTATTCATTCTCACCCGAAATCGAAAGAAATGCGGGCAATGCCGCATCGAAATCGAGAGAGATTGGAGAGGGATTATGGATTTGTTGGTTGATAAATCGAGATTGAAAAGCGATCGAAACTCGGAAGATCGACAGAGAAAAATGAGAGATTGAATCTGTTACAAAAAAAAAAAAGGGTCAGTGGTCGAGCTGAGATGTTGATGATGGTGGGGATTCGAATCTAAGCAGAGAAGAAAGGTGATGTTGTTAAATGGGTCGTGCGCTGAATTGAAGATGAGCAGATGAAGATCAATCTGAGAGAGAACTGGTGCTACTGCTAAGATGGGTTTGTGGATTATTTGAGTTTTGCTGTGAATTGAAGGCTGAATCTGACGAACAAGAAATTAAGGGTTCTGTGGATGAACCAGATCGAGAAAAGCCTGAGGTTAAGCTTGAATCTTCAACTAAGAAATCGTAGATCGTTAGGGTTTGCCGTTTTTGAAAACCGATGGAGATGTAGTATCTATCGAAATTAAAATGGGTTTGGTGGTGTTGTTGAGTCCGAGACGCCATTGAAACTGTTGAATCGAGAAATTGAAGATGAATTCGGTGATTGCTTCTATCGATTGAAATGAGTTTCTATTGCTATAGATGAAGTAGACAAGATGGGTGTTAGCCGTGGGATAGAGAAATAAAAGAAGCAGCTTTTGGTAGTGAAATTGATGCAGTTGCAATTGGAAAAGAAGAAGGTTGCCGCTACGAGCTACAGGTCTGGCATTGCAGCTGAGAAATTAGGAGATAATGTTGCTGAGAAAAATCAGAGAAGAGATGAAGAAGAAATTGGAGTTTGATGGATGGTACCGCCTCTGCCAGTGTGACAAATGATGCTGCTCAATTGAAATTGCTGCTAACTTGAATGGGTGAAGCTCTGTCACAGGGAAGCTGCAATAGATGTATGTTAGGCTTGTTACAGGAAAGAAGAATGGCCTGAATTCGGCCTGAGAAATCCTATAAATAAACGAAACTCGGCCGGACTCTAGCTCTAGCGAGTCAACTCATCGGTTCAGATGAACGATCCAGAAGCCGATCCAACTCACCCTAGTTAGACCAGTCAGCCGATCAAGACACTAACTCAAGCTGACTCGGTGGCTGACTCTCCTTCCCTTGACCCGTTGACTGACGGTTTGACCCTTTTGACCGTTAGTCCTAACGGTGGACTGACGGAATATTCCGTTGAATATACCAGTGACGGCGAAAAAGTTCAGGTAGCCGGCGACGACTTTTCCGTCCGGATTCCGGCCATAATACCAGCTTTCCGGCGACCAAAATTACAGATTTTTGTGTGGATTCTTCTCATGGGTGTGAAGACTTGGACTTGGAATTGGATGGAGAATTTGGCTCAAATTTGGAAAGAGAAGATGGAAGATGAGAAAGACTTGAATTTGGAAATTGAATTGCTAAAGGAAAGGGGTTCTATTCCTTGGAAGATTTGGAGAACATTGAAGCCTATAAGTAGAGAAGTTCTCTACACACTTTTATATATCTTTTACACACCTTTTTACACACACAACACTTGTGTTTTTGCTTTCAATTCTTCTTCTTAATTATTTGTGTGAACTTGAAAATTCTCCTTTTAATTATTATTTGTGTGAATTTCAAAAACATGAGTAGCTAATTTTCTTATTGATTGAGGATGAATTCTTAGTTCTTAATATATGATTTGAGTTTTGTTTCAATTCTATCTTGAAGTTTTTCACATGATTATCGTTTGTTTTTACTAATAGAAATGTTTATTCATTCATGATTGATTGATAGATTGTTTAGAGTGCACGCTAAATTGATTTGTTAGTTTAATCTAAATCTAGTATAAGTTAGGGAATAAGTAATCGTTCTCGACACTTTACACAAGTAGAAAACACGAGACCTTGCGGAGGGATTCCTTGGAGCGATTGTGTGTAAAAACAACGCTAGAAAGTGGACCAAGCGAACCGAGTTTAACTACTAGTACTAAACCTAAATTCAGAGATCTTAATGCATTCGGGAATTACATCTTGTAAGCGAACCTCAAGGTGGTTCTTTTGAATAGAATCTGATAACTAAGCGGACTTGTTACTCAGTGAAATAAGGGATTTTGGGGCTAGCTAAGCGAACCTGCTATCCTACGGTTGGTGATAATCGTGACTAATAACATGTGGATGAAAAACATAACTTGATTCATTGTTTTGCAACGAAGAAGGATTCCTTGATCTTATCTCTCTTATTGCTTTCAACTTTATCTTTTAATTGCTTTGTTTATTTTCTTTTGCTTTATACATCCCCCCTTTTGTGACAATTTTTACAACTAGAATCTCTTGCTCCTCGTGGGAACGAACTTGACTTCCATTATATTATTTTTAATTGAGTGGAAATAAGATATTAATTTGATTGCACCTACGACACGCATCACTAAACTTCTCGAATGGAATGGATCAAGGCTAAACATGCCTTTTCCGCTCTCGGTATCTGAGTTCGGCGTCCCTCAATATTCGGCTAAAATAGTATATGGGACATTCAATTCCCTCGTCGTCTTCCCCTGAGCGAGCGAGCCCCCACTGCAGGTGTCACCAAGGCAGTGTAGAGACACAACGGCTTCCCTTATACATGAGACTTCATGATGGCCGGAGATGACAGTATTCGTTGAATCTTTCGAAAAGCCTCTTGCTGGGTTGTGGTCCAAATAAATCTAGCTCCTTTCTTTAGCAAGGGAGTGAATGAGGCGGCAAGTTGGGCTAGACCCGGTATAAAACGTCGGATGTAGTTTACCTTGCCCATGAAACTTTGGAGTTCCTTCACGGTTCGTGGAGGTGGCATTGTGAGGATAGCTTGAGTCTTGGACGGGTCTAACTTGATTCCTTCCGCGGTTACTTGGAATCCTAGAAATTTGCCTGAAGAGACACCGAAAGCGCATTTCAAAGGATTCATCTTTAACTTGTATTCTCGACACCTCTCGAACACTTGCCGTAAGACATTGGTGTGATCTGCTCGAGCCCTTGACTTGACCACAATATCATCTACGTATTCTTCTACTTGTTTATGCATCATTTCATGGAAGATTGCCTTCATAGCACGTTGATACGTTGCGCGGCGTTCTTTAGACCGAATAGCATAACGATATAGTAAAAATTGCCAAGAGGGGTTCTAAGGTCTGTCTTACTTGCATCGTGCTCATACATCCTTATCCGATTGTAGCCGCCAGTAACCATCCATGAAGGAAAACATGCCGTGTCCGCTAGTGGCGTCTACTAACATGTCGAAGTTAGGTAGGGGAAAGTCGTCCTTGGGGCGGACTTGTTCAAGTCTCTCAAATCCACGCAAAGACCGAATCCCGTTTTTTTCTTTTACTGTGACCACATTAGCCAACCAGGTCGGATGATGGATAGGTCTGATGAAGCCAGCAGCTAGTAACTTCTGAATTTCGTTCTTGATTTGTTCTTCTACCTCATGTCTGAATTGCCTCGGAGATTGCTTGATTGGATTGGATCCAGGTATGACATGTAAGTGATGGGTGACCAATCTTTCATCCGCACCGGCATTTCCTTGTATGTCCAGCGAACACATCTTGGTACTCCTTGAGTAGTTGAACAATACTCGTACGTTCGTCTGTGGACAGAGTCGAACCGATAGAGACCGGCCTGGGAGATTCTTAATTCCCGACGTTAACAGTCTCGAGCTCGTCAGTCGTGGAATTGGTTCCATCTTGTAGTTGTCGCGGGGCGTCCACTACCTCCTCTTGTATTCCGTCGTTCTTGCATCATTCAATTGGGCGGACAGACTGGGTGCCAGTATCTCCTGTTAATTGCTAACAGCGGCGCCGGTATATTGTCTTCCCCTTCTAGTCACGTTTCGCTTCAAAAGTGCGTCCCCTTTTGGTGTGAATGTGGGTTGAAGCTTCACTGGATAAAGATGGATGCCTCGTCAGAGAAGGCGTGTCGTGGTGCTTGGCCCTCAGTGATGCAAGTCGATCTTCTTCCTGGATTGAATCCCACGTGGGTAGTTGATGCGTGTCGTAACCACAACAAATTAATTAATACTTTACTACCTAATTAACAAGTAATATAGGGTAGTCAAGGTCGATCCACGAGGAGCACGAGATTCTAGTTGTAAAAATTGTCACGAAAGGGGGTGTAAAAAGCAAAAGAAAATAAACAAAGCAATTAAAAGATAAAGTTGAAAGCAATAAGAGAGACAAGATCAAAGAATCCTTCTTCGTTACGAAACAATGAATCAAGTTATGTTCTTTTCTACTTGTTATTAGTCACAGATTATCACCAACCGTATGTAAAGCAACTAGCTCGGTGATAAACCCTAAATCCCTTGTATCACCGGACACGGAAGTTCTCGACTACCGGATTCTATTTACCAAACCACCTAGTAGTAGCTCACTCTAGATGTAATTTAAATAAACGCATTAAGATTTATGAACTTATTAGGTTAATATTAGTAGTTAGACTCTTAGATCAAGGTCTACTTGCTAACGTTGTTTCTACACACAATTGCTCCACGGAATCCCTCCAAGGTCTCGTGTTTGCTACTTATGTAAAGAGTCAAGAAACGATTACTTATCTCCTAACTTTCACTAGCTTTAGATCAAATTAACAAATCAATTTAGTTGGCCACCCAAACAATCTATCAATCAATCATGAATGTCTTTAAGATCATTCCTATTAGTAAAAACAAAACGATAATCATGTGAAAAACTTCAAGATAGAGTTGAAAACAAAAACTTAAATCATATGTTAAGAACTAGGAATTCATCCTCAATCAATAAATTAACTACTCATGTTAAAGAGTTCACACAAAGAATAAGAAAAGAAAAGTGTTGTGTGTGTAGAGAGGTGTGTAGAAGTTGTAGAAAACTTCTCTATTTATAGGCTTCAATATTCTCCAAATCTTCCAAGGAATAGAATCCGTTTTCTTTTGCAATTCAATTTCCAAATCCAAGCTTTTCTCAACTCTTCATCTTCTCTTTCCAAATTTGAGTCCAATTCTCCATCCAATTCCAAGCCCAAGTCTTCACACCCATGAGAGAAGTCCATAGAAAATTCTGGAATTTTTGCTCGCCGGAAAACTGGGATTGTGGCCGGAATCCGGCCGGAATTGTTGCCGTCGGTCGCCGTCCATGGAATATTCCGTTTAGATTCTGCTATATATAACGGTTGACTAACGGTCGTTAACTGTTGACCGGGTCAAAGTCTAAGTCACTGAGTCAGAACCGAGTCAGTTGCTGAGTCGGCTGACTGGTCCTAGCCAGGCCACAGGCCAAACTTGTTGCAGCACCATCCTTGTGCATCATATTCTTCTCAGCCAGGGCACCCCCATCTCAGGTTAGCTCCATTCTCTGCCTGCACCTACACTCCGGGTCTTCACCATTACAGCCCACGCAGCCTCCATCATCCCATTGCCCTGCAACAACTCCATTGCATTTGCTCCTGCCTCTCAGTAAACCACTTCTCTGTCATGTCCACAAGTCAGCTGCAACACAGTCCCAGGCTCTGATTCTTCCAACCTCAGCTTCAGATTCACTTCAACAACACAGGCCAACCCAGCTGCAACTCCAGCTCCACGAGCAATCACAGCACCTGCCCCTGAACCTTTAGCTCCATCTGTTTCCTTAACAATCCATTCCACCAGCACCAGTCTTTCCTTGCTTTGCATAACCTTCCCCGAACTGCATCATTACCATCTCTTGCATTACAAGCCCGGAGCAATAACCATTTCCATCTCTCGCTTCAATTAACAATGCATTTTAACATTGCCACTGCAGCTCTATACCCATTGCGGTGCAGCAAGACATTCCCGCAATTCACATACACTTCAAAGCAATCTTGACTAGAACAACCCAGCTCCACGACCCACCGAGCAACACCACCACCGCTCATTCCATCTTGCCAGCTTACCAAGCCATTGCCAGCTCTGCCAGTGCAAGTTCAGGGTCACCTGTAATTAAGCTCAAAACCAACAATTAAGCCGTTGCCAAGCCATGTCTAGCTCCTCTCTGTTCAAATCCTAGCATACATCTATTTGCACAATTCCATCATTTCCTGTAACACCAACAGCATCAACTACTTCCTTCAATTGAATATCGACCTTTCTGAGGCAACAGTGTTTAAACCAAATCGCCAAAACCCCTTTCTGTTCTTCATATGAATCCATTACAGCGACCTTTATTCACTGAGTTCACTTCCAACAGCAACATCGATTTCTCAGACCCATTCTCTTCACCAACAGCGCCAGAACCCATCTGTTGTTCTCTCGATTTCAGATTCATTGCCCTGAATCGATTGCAACAAAGAAGATCTCAATTGATTCTTCCCTAATCCAAAGCAACAGATCTCAATTTCTCTCAAACCCTGACATGAATTCATCATCGATTTCGATCTGCTTCTTCCACTCTCGGTTTCAACCAACAAACCCATGATTCGACCCCCTGTAATAGCAAACCTAATCGCCTTTCGATTTCAATCTTGCTCAAACAATCCCTACTCGATCTCTCAGTCTCCCTGAGCTTCATCAATCATCGATTTCATCACTAATTTCTCGATTTCGATTTCTTTCAACAGCAGCCAATTTTTCTCTCTTCTCATTCCTAGTTTCAGGTGAAAAGCATTGAATGAAATGAATGGGAAGAAGAGAATCGAACTGGGGTTGTAATGACAGGGTTGGATAACGCCACCCCTCTGCATCAGATAAGGGGTACCCCAATGGATGCCCCATAACATGTGGTGGCTGTCATTTAATACCTCTCCAAAACAGAGATGCCCCTTAACAATGACTGGGCTCCAGATAGTGTTCCTTCCTTGGTGAAATGACCTTTTTGCCCTTTTGGCTCAAATTGGGTGATTTCTTCTTCTTTTCTCCCGTGCGACTCCGAAGTAGCTATAAAACTCAAAACAAGCATAAAATACATAATTTACAAGAAAAATAGCAAAGAAAGCATAAACTACTAGATAGTAAATTAGGTGTATTCTACACCTATCAAATTCCCCCACACTTAGACTTTGCTAGTCCTCGAGCAAATCAAACTAAAAACTCACAACTTCAAAGCGTTCAAGCGTCACAAGCATCCAAAAAGTTATGAGGACATAGAGTTTCTGCATGCTAGTAATAAGAAGTTAGAAATACTAAAGAACATATTCTCGTTCTTAATTGTTGAGTGAGAAATAACCACACCATAATGAGAGAACGCGTGTTTGAGAAACGATCAATAAGCATTTCGCCTCGACTTCGCCTCACCAAAAGGATTTTATGATAATTGCACTCAAAAAGACAGACTTTTTTATGGTTCTCACATGTGTGCAGGTAGGAATGAAGATAGAAATCCTACATCACGTTGAATGGTGGGAAGGATAACTTCCAAATATTTTTAAAAACCCACATCTTTTAATATTTTGAAAAACCATTTTTCTGACGATCTCTACGAAAGGAAATCAACCATTATTATCGAGGATGAGATTACTTACTCACCTTCACATCCGATCGCCAATTATGATAACACCACTCTCACGGCATCCAATAGAAACGTCTTCCGCTCCTCGTCTTTATCTTCTTCGTCTTCGTCTTCGGTTTCAACTATTAGTGATAAACTCTTGAATTTCATAAATCCTTAACAATTTATAACTCTTGTACCTTAAAATTCTTGTCGCTTGAAACTTCCTTATATATTTTCCTTCCCCACGGCTCATTAAATAAAAATAATAACAAATATTTCTCTTGTTTTTCTCTTTTTTTTTCCTTTTCCTTTTCTTTTTTTTTTTTTTTTTTTTTTTTTTTTGGAACAAGAGAAATTAAATACAAAAATAAACCATGGCCGTGGGAGAAGTATTTTACCGCTTGATTCTTCACAACTTGTATCGTCTTGAAATCAAAAACTTTCAAAAATTCTCACCTTTTAATTTTCTTCGCTTTCATGAATTTGCTCTTTTTCTCGTTCCGTTGCTTGTAAACCATAAACTTTTCCAACTTTCCTTGTAGATTTTGATGTCGCTCCTTGTTGATGATGAGAGTGTTTCTATGGATCCGTTGTTGTCGAGAGAGAGAATGGTGCTAACTGCAAATCGAACTACAAGAAGGAAGCTTTCATCCATGGACGTCACCCTCATGATTGACAAAATTAGCACTCAAGAGATCAAAGAGTAGTGCTTCTATTGGTGGGAGGTTGGGTAGCTCACCATTCTACCCTAATTAACTTACGGTGACACACACTCAAAAGAAGCTCTTTAGTAGATGGAAAATTTACTGTCGGTGCCTCACATGATATGAATACGGGTAGTCTCCACTAATGATTGATCAGCAACTCTAATAACACATTTCTCCCTGCACCAAATTCGCATCACCGGCATGATTAAATCCATTATTTAACACTCAAACAAACAAGAAATCCGAATGTAGTTCTCTAACATTTCCAAGTTCAATTATGTCGGTCAAAATCTCTATGTAAACATACCTAGAAGTATGCTAGTGACTCTAAAATCTTTAAAAGTTGGAATTTTTAAGTAAAACTCTTTTTTTTTTTTTTTTCAAAATTTTTTTTTTTTTTTTTTTTTGTAATTTTTGTTTTAAAAACATGCTTAACCACTCCCCCACACTTAAACCTTACATTGTCCTCAATGTAATTGAATCCTCCTAGTAAAGTCAAGGTGGGAAATTTTAACATGATAAGAAACAAGAAAAAGAAATAACAAAAGCAAAAGGAAATAAGAAATACAAAACCTATGGGTTGCCTCCCATGAAGCGCTTGTTTTAAAGTCGACGGCCCGACTTAGCTCTTGCAAGATTCATTAGCCCGTATACTAACAATCTGAAAATTTGAGGATCCACCCATAATACCTGTTTTGAAAACAATAACTCCATACAAATATTAGCACAAGAAAATAATAGTGAAATTATTGCTCGATAGAAATTTCCCCCCACACTTATTCTCGTCCACACTCGGAAGTGTATAAAGAACATAGAATTTGGGAACTTCCATGTATTCCTCTTGGCAAACCTGCATGGTGTTAGCATCAAGTGTTTCCAATGGTGGATATTTAGAAACAAAATCATCCAAAAATACTTTCGAAGCACATACATTCAAACCAATAAGAGGTAAAGGAGAAGAATTAATATGCAAAGGGTTAGACAAACCTTGCACAATTTCTTGTATTATAGAATCCTCTTCATAATTAAAAAAATTCAAGTTAATTACTTACCTCTTTTATATCGTGGTCCTCTATTAAACCTTGCAACCATTCTTCGTCGTTTTCTACCTTAACCATAGTCTCAGTATCATCATAATCATTCGCAAGTTCAATTGGGTATTCCACAAAATCAATGAATGTGGTTTCATCCTCTAGCATCATCTCTTCAACATTCTCATCATCGGAATCGGGCCATTCACTAAAATGATTTTCATCGGTATAGATTGTAAGATCTTCTTGTGAGGGTGTTACTTCGTTTACAACAATAGGCAAGTGATATCCAAACTCCTCCTTTGAATAGGTGAAAGATCGTTATTATGATCCGGAGTTGGAATAACTTCCTCATTGTTGCAACGTTCATACTCTTCCGCGGACTCCCATCTTTCCCTAAGAAATTTTTGCCAAGCAATAAATGCATCTTCCTCAAGCTCTTCCTTTTGAATAGGTGATTGATCATTATTAAGATCAAGGCTCGAGTAAGCTACACTATCGTCATCAAAAGTATCCAAAGGTTGGTCCTTTTCAACACAATCATCTTCATTTTCGGACTCACCATAATAAGAATCTTCATCGGTTTCATAACCTTTATCCCGACGTCGTTTAAGTTCCATATGAATAGTCCTACTAATTTCTCGCGACAAGCTCTTCCGAGTCTCCATCATCTTCCAATTTGTATAATTTACGGCAAGTTTCCCGACGTTCACACACTTACCACCGTTGATAGAGTTTCTAGGATCGTATCTCCTCTTTTGGAAAAAGTGAAGGAAAAACACGATGAAGAGGAGTATATTCCAAATTCTCTGTCTCGCACATTACTAGAAAACAAATTATTAGATGTATAACTATCCTTCCATCCCCGTGATTGTCCACTTACATACCCGTCATAAGGTTGTTGATATGTATGAGAATATCCATAAGGTTCTGTAGGAAATTGATCATAGCCAAAATATTGGTTTTGATTGTATCCTAAGGATGGTTGGAAGTTGTCATAATGTTGAGGTTGAAAACCGTATTGATTGTTGTAATATGCTTGCTCTTGTCCACCGTACATGGAAAACTCCAAGACTTTGAAAATAAGATTCAAAAACTAAGTTAGTGATAGGTGTAGAATACACCGTATTTACTATCTAGAGTTTATGCTTTCTTTGCTATTTTTTTTGTGTGAATTATGTATTTTACGCTTGTTTTGAGTTTTGTAGCTACTATGGAGTCACACGGAGGAAAAGAAGAAGGAATCGCTCTAATTGAGCCAAAAGGGCAAAATAGTCATTCATGGGCGAACACTATCCGGAGCCCAGTAATGGTTAGGGGGCAACTTTCTTTGGAGGAGCACTAAAGACAGTTCAGCTAACGATAAGGGGAAGCCCATTCAAATGTTAAAGGCACCTATGTAAGCTGGCTTGGGATGTCAATGTGCGGCCCATAAACTACCCGGATCCAAACCCAGTTTATAACCCTATTTCATAAATTGAGAAGAGGGTCTTTCTCTTCTCTCAATCATTTTTCCTTCGCCTGAAATTAAGAGCAGCGGCTGCTGCTGTTGAGAACCGAGAGAAGAAAGGCCGAGATCGATGACGCTGGTGGATCGATTAGAGTTCAAATGAGATGGGTCTGTGGTCGAGCTGAGAATCGATGCTGCAATTGATTCAGAGAAGAGCAGAATCAGAGAAACTCAGATACAAAGATGGGTATGATGCTGCTGTTGGTCAGAGAAATCGATGGAGAAAGATGGGTTCGAATCTGAGAATTCCTATGGTTGAATTAGAAGAAGAATCAAATGAGCTTTGGATCTGGTTTGTGTTGGCAGTGATGGTGGCTATTGATGGGATGAGAAGCAAGAATGAAAAGATGGGATTCTCGATGCAATTGGGTTTATGGTGGAACTAAATTTGATGCCGATCTTTGTTGGTTCCAACCAGATAGAGAATGTGTCAATGAACGAACAGGGAGAATTGAGTTCGAATGAGAAGATGGGTTTGATTCAAGGGTTCGGAAAATTGAAAAATGAATTGATGTTGCTGCTGTGAAGTGACTGAGATTCAGAGAAGTAGATGCCGCTGTTACAAGAACAAGAAGGTGGAATTATGGTGATAAGCAAAGAATTGGTGTTGCTGGGTTTATGATGAGCTGAGAATGAGTCTGTGATGACTCGAAGCTTGTCGATGCTCATTAAAAAGGGGTTATAGATGAATGTTTTAGGGAATGAATTGTTACAGGAATTGAAGACCTTAGATCGGCCTAAAAATTGGCCTGAGCAAGCCCTGAAATCAGGAGGTTCTCGCCGAAATTGCTATTCCAAATGAGTTAACTCGGGCTTGCGGTGACCGATCCGAGCGAATCCGATGACCGCTCCAATACTTGACTCATTTGAGTTAGAACGAGTAAGATCATTCAGCTGATTCGTTGCTGACTATGGTATCTGACTTGACTCCCTTGACTAACTGTTGACTAACAGTTTGACTCTTTTGACCGTTAGTCCTAACGGTGGATCGACGGAATATTCCGCCGAAGATTCCAGTGCCCGGCAGTAAATTTCCGACGACCGGCGGCCGGATTCCGGCCACAATCCCAGTTTTCCGGCGAGCAAAAATTCCAGAATTTTCTATGGATTTCTCTCATGGGTGTGAAGACTCGGACTAGGAATTGGATGGAGAATTTGGCTCAAATTTGGAAAGAGAAGATGAAGAGTTGAGAAAGACTTGAATTTGGAAGTTGAATTGCTAAAGGAAAAGGATTCTAATCCTTGGAAGAGTTGGAGAATATTGAACCTATAAATAGAGAAGTTTTCTACATCTTTTACACACCTCTCTACACACACATCACTTGTGTTTTTGCTTGCTTTTCTAAGATTTCTCTTCTTTATTCTTTGTGTGAACTCCTTAACATGAGTAGCTAATTTAATTATTGATTGAGGATGAATTCCTAGTTCTTAATTTATGTTTTGAGTTTTTGTTTTCAATTCTATCTTGAAGTTTTTCACATGATTATCGTTTGTTTTTACTAATAGGAATGATCTTAAAGACATTCATGATTGATTGATAGATTGTTTGGGTGGCCAACTAAATTGATTTGTCGATTTAATCTAATGCTAGTGAAAGTTAGGGGATAAGTAATCGTTTCTTGACTCTTTACATAAGTAGCAAACACGAGACCTAACGGAGGGATTCCGTGGAGCAATTGTGTGTAGAAACAACGCTAGAAAGTGAACCAAGCGAACCGAGTTTAACTACTAGTACTAAACCTAAATTCATAAATCTTAATGCATTCTCGGGAATTACATCTTGTAAGCGAACCTCAAGGTGGTTCTTTTGAATAGAATCGATAACTAAGCGGACTGCTACTCGGTGAAATTAGGGATTTTGGGGCTAGCTAAGCGGACACGCTTATCCTACGGTTGGTGATAATCATGACTAATAACAAGTAGAAAAGAACATAACTTTAATCATTGTTTTGCAAACGAAGAAGGATTCCTTGATCTTGTCTCTCTTATTGCTTTCAACTTTCGATTTTAATTGCTTTGTTTATTTTCTTTTGCTTTTTACACCCCCTTTCGTGACAACTTTTACAACTAAGATCTCTTGCTCCTCGTGGGAACGAACTTGACTTCCATTATATTATTTTTAATTGAGTGGAAACATTGATTAATTTGATTGCACCTACGACACGCATCAAATTTTGGCGCCGTTGCCGGGGAGCAACGGGCGATTTTTAGTTGTTTTTATTTTTCTTTTTGCTTTATTCTTGCTTTGTTAGATTCTTTACCGTATCTAACTTAGTTTTTGAGAATCTTGTTTCGGTGTTATACCTTTGGTGAATGCTAAAAGGGGGGTAGACCGAGTCCAATACGTCTTCGATCCGGCACTCAACTAAAGGATTTCATTCGTGCGGTTAACACTCCACTTCCTCCTTCTTCATCAAGTGATTCGGACAAAGAGGAAGAAACAATGGCTGATCGTACACTAAAGGACCTAGCTTCTCACAAGCTTGATACACAACAATGGTGTATCCAAACTAATTCAACCTTCGAGATCAAGCCGGGGTTGATTAGAGAGTTACCAAAGTTCCATGGCATGGTGAATGAGGACCCAAACAAACATCTTATGGACTTCTACACCATAGTTATGGATATGCTTCCACCGGAGACTAATGCGGATGGAGCAATGTTGAAAGCTTTCCGTTTTCTTTGGCGGGCAATGCTAAGGAATGGTTATATTATTTGCCTTCCGGAAGTATCACAACATGGAATGGGATGAAGAAACTTTTCCTCGAGAGATATTTTCCCGCATCCAAAGCTACTCAAATTCGCAAGGAGATTTGTGGATTGAAACAACAAGTGGGAGAATCATTGTATGAATGTTGGGAGCGATATAAGAGGTTGGTGGCAAGCTGTCCACACCATCAATTTAGTGATGTTATGATACTCCAATACTTCTACGACTCTCCACCCAAGTGATAGGTCTCTTCTTGACGCCGCGGGTGGTGGTGCATTAATGAACAAGACGGTGGCCCAAGCTACCGAGTTGATTGAAAGTATGGCGGCAAACTCGCAACAATTCTACACAAGAGATGAACCCATGGTTAGGCGAGTGCATGAAGTTAGTGATTCATCATCACATCTTGATCAAAGGATGAGTAACATGGAGATAATGATGCAAAGGATTGTCAAGGTGATTATTCCTGGATAATGAGACCGAACAAGTGAATGCTTTATATCCGAATCAAAGGCCAAGGTACGATCCATACTCAATACTTACAATCCCGGTGGAAGGATCATCCTAACTTTAGCTATGCAAATAAGCAAGCGGCGGTTCCTAATCCATATGAGCAACAAGGTGGTTTCCAACAATCACGTTTCCAACCTCAACAACAATTCCAACCTCAAGTGAAGGAACAAGGATCTTCGATAGATGATAAGCTTAATGTCATGATGCAAAGTATTACGTCAATGTTTCAACAAAATCAACAAAAGACCGATTCGGCAATCAAGGAGTTACAAATTCAAGTGGGGCAATTAGCGACCGATGTGAACTTATTGAAAGCGCACGCATCCACAAAACTTCCTTCACAACCACTTGTTAATCCAAGAGAGAGCGTTAATGCGATTACTTTGAGGAGTGGGAAACAAGTGGAGCAACCAAATCAACAAGATAAGGGGTATGATGAGAAAGAGGAAATTGAAACCGCACCAAAGGAGAAAACATCTCCAACCAACCAACCCGAGGAGACGGTTCCTACTTTCACAACTCCACCCCCGTTCCCTAGCCGATTTGCTAAATCAAAGAGAGACTTGGAATACATGGATATTTGGGAGATCTTTAAGAAAGTACAAGTCAATATTCCACTCATAGAAGCTCTTCACAAATTCCTCGTTGTGCAAAGTTCTTAAAGGAGTTGTGCATGAAGAAGAAAAGGTTGAAAGGAATGAAGTCATGAGTGTGGGGGAGAATGCTTCGGCGTTTATTCTCAAGAAACTCCCACCAAAATTAAAGGACCCCGGTAGTTTCAATATACCTTGCACAATTGGTAAAACAAGGTTTACTCGAGCTTTGCTAGATTTGGGAGCATCGGTTAATGTTATGCCTTCCTCGATTTATGATTCTTTGAATCTTGGTCCTCTTAAAGAGACCGGGGTAGTTCTTGAACTTGCTAACCGATCTAATGTTTACCCGAAAGGGATTGTTGAGAATGTTTTGGTGCAGGTTAATGAGCTTGTATTTCCGGCCGATTTCTATGTCTTAGACATGAATGATGAGAATTCTTCCAAGTCTACACCTTTGTTATTGGGTAGACCATTCTTTAAGCACCGCACGAATAAAGATTGATGTCCAAAATGGCACCTTGACTATGGAGTTTGATGGTACACTCATCCACTTCAATATCTTTGAGACAACGCGATACCCTAGTGATGTGAAATCATGTTTTCCGTAAAAGAGATTGATCCGGCTAATGAATCTTGCAAGAGCTAAGTCGGGCCGTCGACTTTAAAACAAGCGCTTAATGGGAGGCAACCCATCGGTTTTGTATTTCTTATCTTTTTATTTTTGTTATTTCTTTTTCTTGTTTCTTATCATGTTAAAATTTCCCACCTTGACTTTACTAGGAGGATTCAATTACATTGAGGACAATGTAAGGTTTAAGTGTGGGGGAGTGGTTAAGCATGTTTTTAAAACAAAAATTACAAAAAAATTAAAAAATTTTGAAAAAAAAAAAAAAAAAAAAAGTTTTTCATAAAAACTCCAACTTTTAAAGATTTTAGAGTCACTAGCATATTTCTAGGTATGTTTACATAGAGATTTTGACCGACATAATTGAACTTGGAAATGTTAGAGAACTACATTCAGATTTCTTGTTTGTTAGAGTGTTAAATAATGGATTTAATCATGCCGGTGATGCGAATTTGGTGCAGGGAGAAATGCGTTATTATAGTTGCTGATCAATCATTAGTGGAGACTACCCGTATTCATATCATGTGAGGCACCGACCAGAATTCTTCCATCTACTAAAGAGCTCCTTTTGAGTGTGTGTCACCGTACGTTAATTCCGGGTAGAATGGTGAGCTACCCAACCTCCCACCAATAGAAGCACTACTCTTTGATCTCTTGAGTGCTAATTTTGTCAATCATGAGGGTGACGTCCATGGATGAAAGCTTCCTTCTTGTAGTTCGATTTACAGTTAGCACCATTCTCTCTCGACAACAACGGATCCATAGAAACACATTCATCATCAACAAGGAGCGACATCAAAATTTACAAGGAAAGTTGGAAAAGTTTAAGGTTTACAAGCAACGGAACGAGAAAAAGAGCAAATTTCAAACTCAAGTAAAGCAACATACAAAGAGCAGATTTTTACATATAAGTTGAGGACTTACAATACAATGAGGTAATTCTATATCCAAGTATAAAGACTTATTCATAAAAGCGAAGAAAATCAAAAGGTGAGAATTTTTGAAGTTTATGATTTCAAGACGATACAAGTTGTGAAGAATCAAGCGGTAAAATACTTCTCCCACGGCCATGGTTTATTTTGTATTTAATTTCTCTTGTATTTCAAAAAAAAAAAAAAAAAAAAAAAAAAAAAAAAAGAAAAAAAAAAAAAGAGAAAAAAAAGAGAAAAACAAGAGAAATATTTGTTCTTATTTTTGTTAATGAGCCGTGGGGAAGGAAAATTTATAAGAAAGTTTCAAGCGACAAGGTTTTAAGGTAAAAGAGTTATAAATTGTCAAGGATTTATGAAATTCAAGGGTTTATCATCAATAGTTGAAACCGAAGACCAAGAAGATAAAGACGAGGAGCGGAAGACGTTTCTATTGGATGCCGTGAGAGTGGTGTTATCATAATTGGCGATCGGATGTGAAGGTGAGTAAGTAATCTCATCCTCAATAATATATGGTTGATTTCCTTTCTTAGAGATCGTCGAAAAATGGTTTTTCAAAATATTAAAAGATGTTGGTTTTTCAAAATTTTGGAAGTTATCCTTCCCACCATTCAACGTGTCGCAGATTTCTTTCTTCATTCCTACCGCACACATGTGAGAACCATAAAAAAGCTGTCTTTTTGAGTGCAATTATCATAAAATCCTATATGGTGAGGCGTGTGTCGAGGCGAAATGCTTATTGATCGTTTCTCAAACACGCATTCTCTCATTATGGTGTGGTTATTTCTCACTCAACATGTAAGAATGAGAATATGTTCTTTAGTATTTCTAACTTCTTATTACTAGCATGCAGAAACTCTATGTCCTCATAGCTTTTTGGATGCTTGGGACGCTTGAACGCTTTGAAGTTGTGAGTTTTTAGTTTGATTTGCTCGAGGACTAGCAAAGTCTAAGTGTGGGGGAATTTGATAGGTGTAGAATACACCATATTTACTATCTAGAGTTTATGCTTTCTTTGCTATTTTTTTGTGTGAATTATGTATTTTACGCTTGTTTTGAGTTTTGTAGCTACTATGGAGTCACACGGAGGAAAAGAAGAAGGAATCGCTCTAATTGAGCCAAAAGGGCAAAATAGTCATTCATGGGCGAACACTATCCGGAGCCCAGTAATGGTTAGGGGGCAACTTTCTTTGGAGGAGCACTAAAGACAGTTCAGCTAACGATAAGGGGAAGCCCATTCAAATGTTAAAGGCACCTATGTAAGCTGGCTTGGGATGTCAATGTGCGGCCCATAAACTACCCGGATCCAAACCCAGTTTATAACCCTATTTCATAAATTGAGAAGAGGGTCTTTCTCTTCTCTCAATCATTTTTCCTTCGCCTGAAATTAAGAGCAGCGGCTGCTGCTGTTGAGAACCGAGAGAAGAAAGGCCGAGATCGATGACGCTGGTGGATCGATTAGAGTTCAAATGAGATGGGTCTGTGGTCGAGCTGAGAATCGATGCTGCAATTGATTCAGAGAAGAGCAGAATCAGAGAAGCTCGGGATACAAAGATGGGTATGATGCTTTGCTGTTGGTCGAGAAATCGATGGAGAAAGATGGGTTCGAATCGAGAATTCCTATGGTTGAATTAGAAGAAGAATCAAATGAGCTTTGGATCTGGTTTGTGTGTTGGCAGTGATGGTGGCTATTGATGGGATGAGAAGCAAGAATGAAAAGATGGGATTCTCGATGCAATTGGGTTTATGGTGGAACTAAATTTGATGCCCGTCTTTGTTGGTTCCAACCAGATAGAGAACAAAGTCAATGAACGAACATGGAGAATTGAGTTCGAATGAGAAGATGGGTTTGATTCAAGGGTTCGGAAAATTGAAAAATGAATTGATGTTGCTTTCACTGTGAAGTGACTGAGATTCGGAAGAAGTAGATGCTGCACTGTTACAAGAACAAAAAGGTGGAATTATGGTGATAAGCAAAGAATTGGTGTTCTTTGGGTTTATGATGAGCCGAGAATGAGTCCGTGATGACTCGAAGCTTGTCGATGCTCATTAAAAAGGGGTTATAGATGAATGTTTTAGGGAATGAATTGTTACAGAATTGAAGACCTTAGATCGGCCTAAAAATTGGCTCGAGCAAGCCCTGAAACGTGGGAGGTTCTCACTAAATTGCTATTCCAAATGAGTTAACTCGAGCCCGCGGTGACCGATCCGAGCGAATCCGATGACCGCTCCAATACTTGACTCATTTGAGTTAGAACGAGTAAGATCATTCACCGATTAATTTGCTGACTATGGTATCGACTTGACTCCCTTGACTAACTGTTGACTAACAGCTTGACTCTTTGACCGTTAGTCCTAACGGTGGATCGACTTGAATATTCCGCCGAAGATTCCAAAGTGCCTTGGCAAGAAATTTCCGATTTACCGGCGGCCGGATTCCGGCCACAATCCCAGTTTTCCGGCGAGCAAAAATTCCAGAATTTTCTATGGATTTCTCTCATGGGTGTGAAGACTCGGACTAGGAATTGGATGGAGAATTTGGCTCAAATTTGGAAAGAGAAGATGAAGAGTTGAGAAAGACTTGAATTTGGAAGTTGAATTGCTAAAGGAAAAGGATTCTAATCCTTGGAAGAGTTGGAGAATATTGAAGCCTATAAATAGAGAAGTTTTCTACATCTTTTACACACCTCTCTACACACACATCACTTGTGTTTTTGCTTGCTTTTCTAAGATTTCTCTTCTTTATTCTTTGTGTGAACTCCTTAACATGAGTAGCTAATTTAATTATTGATTGAGGATGAATTCCTAGTTCTTAATTTATGTTTTGAGTTTTTGTTTTCAATTCTATCTTGAAGTTTTTCACATGATTATCGTTTGTTTTTACTAATAGGAATGATCTTAAAGACATTCATGATTGATTGATAGATTGTTTGGGTGTGTAACTAAATTGATTTGTCGATTTAATCTAATGCTAGTGAAAGTTAGGGGATAAGTAATCGTTTCTTGACTCTTTACATAAGTAGCAAACACGAGACCTTGCGGAGGGATTCCGTGGAGCAATTGTGTGTAGAAACAACGCTAGAAAGTGAACCAAGCGAACCGAGTTTAACTACTAGTACTAAACCTAAATTCATAAATCTTAATGCATTCCGGGAATTACATCTTGTAAGCGAACCTCAAGGTGGTTCTTTTGAATAGAATCGATAACTAAGCGGACTTGTTACTCGATGAAATAAGGGATTTTGGGGCTAGCTAAGCGAACCTGCTATCCTACGGTTGGTGATAATCATGACTAATAACAAGTAGAAAAGAACATAACTTTAATCATTGTTTTGCAACGAAGAAGCCGTGGGGAAGGAAAATCTATAAGGAAGTTTCAAGCGACAAGGATTTAAGGTAAAAGAGTTACAAATTGTCAAGGATCTAAAATTCGAGAGTTTATCATCAAAAGTTGAAACCAAGACCAAGAAGATAAATACGAGGAGCGGAAGACGTTTCTATTGGATGCCGTGAGAGTGGTGTTATCATAATTGGCGATCGGATGTGAAGGTGAGTAAGTAATCTCATCCTCGATAGTGGTTGATTTCCTTTCTTAGAGATCGTTAGAAAAATGGTTTTCAAAATGTTAAAAGATGTGGGTTTTTAAAAATATTTCGGAAGTTGTCCTTCCCACCATTCAACGTGTTGCAGAATTCTCTCTTCATTCCTACCTCGCACACATGTGAGAACCATAAAAAAAGCCGTCTTTTTGAGTGCAATTATCATAAAATCCTTTTTGGTGAGGCGTAAGTCGAGGCGAAATGCTTATTGATCGTTTCTCAAACACGCGTTCTCTCATTATGGTGTGGTTATTCTCACTCAACATTTAAGAATGAGAATATGTTCTTTAGTATTTCTAACTTCTTATTACTAGAATGCAAAACTCTATGTCCTCATAACTCTTTGATGCTTGGGATCTTTGGAACGCTTTGAAGTTGTGAGTTTTTAGGTTGATTTGCTCGAGGACTAGCAAAGTCTAAGTGTGGGGGAATTTGATAGGGTATAGAATACATCCTATTTACTATCTATTGTTTATGCTTTCTTCGTTATTTTTCTTGTAAATTATGTATTTTACGCCTCTTTTGAGTTTTGTAGCTACTTTGGAGTCACACAGGAAAAGAAGAAGAAATCACCCAATTTGAGAAAAAGGGCAAAATTGTCATTTCAGGGGTGAACACTATTTGGAGCCCAGTCATGGTTAGGGGCAACTCTGTTTTGAAGGAATACTAAATACGGACGACTCAAAGTTAAGGGGTTGTCATCCGTTAACCCTTAGCAAATGACCGGATGTCGAATATCCAAACCAAGCTTTATTACCCCTACCCTAAATCGAGAGACACTTTACTCTTCCTTCTATTCATTCTCACCTAAATCGAAAGAAATGCGTACGCCGCTGCATCGAAATCGAGAGAGATTGGAGAGGATTATGGGTTTGTTGGTTGATAAATCGAGATTGAAAAGCGGATCGAAAACTTCGAGAAGATCAGACGGAGAAAAAATGAGAGATTGAATCTGTTACAAAAAAAGAAAAGGGTCATGGTCGAGTTGAGATGTTGATGATGGTGGGGATTCGAATCTAAGCGAGAGAAGAAAGGTGATGTTGTTAAATGGGTCGTATACTTGAATTGAAGATGAGCGGATGAAGATCAATGCTGAGAGAGAATCATTTGCTACTTTGCTAAGATGGGTTTGTGGATTATTTGAGTTTTGTCAGAATTGAAGGTCAATCGTTTAACAAGAAATTAAGGGTTCTTGGATGAACCAGATCGAGAAAAGTCAAGGTTAAGCTTGAATCTTCAACTAAGAAATCGTAGATCGATTAGGGTTTGCCGTTTTGAAAACCAGATGGAGATGTAGCTGCTATCGAATTAAAATGGGTTTGGTGGTGTTGTTGAGTCCGAGACTGCCATTGAAATCATTGAATCGAAATTGAAGTTGAATTCGGTGATTGCTTCTATCGATTGAAATGAGTTTCTCTTGCTATAGATGAAGTAGGCAGAAGATGGGTGTTAGCCGTGGGATAGAGAAATAAAAAGAAGCACTTTTTGGTAGTGAAATTGATGCGATTTGCAATTGGAAAAGAAGAAGGTTGCCGCTACGAGCTACAGGTCTGGCATTGCAGGCGAAATTAGGAGATAATGTTGCCGAGAAAAATCGAGAAGAGATGAAGAAGAAATTGGAGTTTGATGGATGGTACCTGCCTGCTCGCAAATTGTGACAAATGATGCCGCTCAATTGAAATTCTTGCTAACTTGAATGGGTGAAGCTCACACAGGAAGCTGCAATAGATGTATGTTAGGCTTGTTACAGGAAAGAAGAATGGCCTGAATTCGGCCTGAGAAGTCCTATAAATAAACGAAACTCGGCCGGACTCTGGCTCTAGCGAGTCAACTCATCGGTTCAGATGAACGATCCAGAAGCTGATCCAACTCACCCTAGTTAGACCAGTCAGCCGATCAAGACACTAACTCAAGCTGACTACCTTGGTGACTCTCCTTCCCTTGACCCAATTGGTGACGGTTTGACCCTTTGACCGTTAGTCCTAACTGTGGACTGATCGAATATTCCGTTGAATATACCAAATGACGAAAAAAAGTTCGTGTAGCCGTGACGACTTTTCCGTCCGGATTCCTACCATAATACCACTTTCCCTACACCAAAATTACTGATTTTTGTGTGGATTCTTCTCATGGGTGTGAAGACTTGGACTTGGAATTGGATGGAGAATTTGGCTCAAATTTGGAAAGAGAAGATGGAAGATGAGAAAGATTTGAATTTGGAAATTGAATTGCTAAAGGAAAGGGGTTCTATTCCTTGGAAGATTTGGAGAACATTGAAGCCTATAAGTAGAGAGTTCTCTACAAACTTTTACATATCTTTTACACATCTTTTTACACACACAACACTTGTGTTTTTGCTTTCAATTCTTCTTCTTAATTATTTGTGTGAACTTGAAAATTCTCCTTTTAATTATTATTTGTGTGAATTTCCAAAACATGAGTAGCTAATTTTCTTATTGATTGAGGATGAATTCTTAGTTCTTAATATATGATTTGAGTTTTGTTTCAATTCTATCTTGAAGTTTTTCACATGATTATCGTTTGTTTTTACTAATAGAAATGTTTATTCATTCATGATTGATTGATAGATTGTTTAGAGTGCACGCTAAATTGATTTGTTAGTTTAATCTAAATCTAGTATAAGTTAGGGAATAAGTAATCGTTCTCGACACTTTACACAAGTAAAAAACACGAGACCTTGCGGAGGGATTCCGTGGAGCGATTGTGTGTAAAAACAACGCTAGAAAGTGGACCAAGCGAACCGAGTTTAACTACTAGTACTAAACCTAAATTCATAGATCTTAATGCATTCGGGGAATTACATCTTGTAAGCGAACCTCAAGGTGGTTCTTTTGAATAGAATCGATAACTAAGCGGACTTGTTACTCGGTGAAATAAGGGATTTTGGGGCTAGCTAAGCGGAACTGCTATCCTACGGTTGGTGATAATCTGTGACTAATAACATGTGGATGAAAAACATAACTTGATTCATTGTTTTGCAACGAAGAAGGATTCCTTGATCTTATCTCTCTTATTGCTTTCAACTTTATCTTTTAATTGCTTTGTTTATTTTCTTTTGCTTTATACATCCCCCCTTTTGTGACAATTTTTACAACTAGAATCTCTTGCTCCTCGTGGGAACGAACTTGACTTCCATTATATTATTTTTAATTGAGTGGAAATAAGATATTAATTTGATTGCACCTACGACACGCATCACTAAACTTCTGAATGGAATGGATCAAGGCTAAACATGCCTTTTCCGCTCTGGGGTATCTGAGTTCAGCGTCCCTCAATATTCGGCTAAAATAGTATATGGGACGTTCGATTCCCTCGTCGTCTTCCTGAGCGAGTAGAGCCCCCACTGCAGTGTCACTGAAGGCAGTGTAGAGACACAACGGCTTCCCTTGTACATGAGACTTCATGATGGCCGGAGATGACAGTATTCGTTGAATCTTTCGAAAAGCCTCTTGCTGGGTTGTGGTCCAAATGAAGCTAGCTCCTTTCTTTAGCAAGGGAGTGAATGAGGCGGCAAGTTGGGCTAGACCCGGTATAAAACGTCGGATGTAGTTTACCTTACCCATGAAACTTTGGAGTTCCTTCACAGTTCGTGGAGGTGGCATTGTGAGGATAGCTTGAGTCTTGGACGGGTCTACCTTGATTCCTTCCGCGGTTACTTGGAATCCTAGAAATTTGCCTGAAGAGACACCGAAAGCGCATTTCAAAGGATTCATCTTCAACTTGTATTCTCGACACCTCTCGAACACTTGCCGTAAGACATTGGTGTGATCTGCTCGAGCCCTTGACTTGACCACAATATCATCTACGTATTCTTCTACTTGTTTATGCATCATTTCATGGAAGATTGCCTTCATAGCACGTTGATACGTTGCGCCGGCGTTCTTTAGACCGAATAGCATAACGATATAGTAAAAATTGCCAAGAGGGGTTCGGAAGGCTGTCTTACTTGCATCGTGCTCATACATCCTTATCTGATTGTAGCCGCTGTAACCATCCATGAAGGAAAACATGCCGTGTCCGCTAGTGGCGTCTACTAACATGTCGATGTTAGGCAGGGGAAAGTCGTCCTTGGGGCAGCACTTGTTCAAGTCTCTGAAATCCACGCAGCACCGAATCTGTCCGTTTTTCTTCTTTACTGTGACCACATTAGCCAACCAGGTCGGATGATGGATAGGTCTGATGAAGCCTGCAGCTAGTAACTTCTGAATTTCGTTCTTGATTTGTTCTTCTACCTCATGTCTGAATTGCCTCGGAGATTGCTTGATTGGATTGGATCCAGGTATGACATGTAAGTGATGGGTGACCAATCTTTCATCCAGACCAGGCATTTCCTTGTATGTCCAGGCGAACACATCTTGGTACTCCTTGAGTAGTTGAACAAGACTCGTGCATTCGTATGTGGACCAAGTCGAACCGATAGAGACCGGCACTCGGAGATTCTTAATTCCCGACGTTAACGGTCTCGAGCTCGTCGATCGTGGAATTGGTTCCATCTTGTAGTTGTCGCGGGCGTCCACTACCTCCTCTTGTATTCCGTCGTTCTTGCATCATTCAATTGGGCGGACAGACTGGGTGCCAGTATCTCCCGCTAATTGCTAACGCGGGCGCCGGTATATTGTCTTCCTTCCGTCACGTTTCGCTTCAAAAAGTGCGTCCCCTTTGGTGTGAATGTGGGTTGAAGCTTCATCGATAAAGATGGATGCCTCGTCGGAGAGAAGGCGTGTCGTGGTGCTTGGCCCTCGGTGATGCAAGTCGATCTTCTTCCTGGATTGAATCCCACGTGGGTAGTTGATGCGTGTCGTAACCACAACAAATTAATTAATACTTTACTACCTAATTAACAAGTAATATAGGGTAGTCAAGGTCGATCCCACGAGGAGCACGAGATTCTAGTTGTAAAAATTGTCACGAAAAGGGGGGTGTAAAAAGCAAAAGAAAATAAACAAAGCAATTAAAAGATAAAGTTGAAAGCAATAAGAGAGACAAGATCAAAGAATCCTTCTTCGTTACGAAACAATGAATCAAGTTATGTTCTTTTCTACTTGTTATTAGTCACAGATTATCACCAACCGTAGGTAAAGCAGCTAGCTCGAGTGCTAAACCCCTAAATCCCTTGTATCACCCGACACGGAAGTTCTCGACTACTAGATTCTATTTACCAAACCACCTAGTAGTAGCTCACTCTAGATGTAATTTAAATAAACGCATTAAGATTTATGAACTTATTAGGTTAATATTAGTAGTTAGACTCTTAGATCAAGGTCTACTTGCTAACGTTGTTTCTATACACAATTGCTCCACGGAATCCCTCCACAAGGTCTCGTGTTTGCTACTTATGTAAAGAGTCAAGAAACGATTACTTATCTCCTAACTTTCACTAGCTTTAGATCAAATTAACAAATCAATTTAGTTGGCCACCCAAACAATCTATCAATCAATCATGAATGTCTTTAAGATCATTCCTATTAGTAAAAACAAACGATAATCATGTGAAAAACTTCAAGATAGAATTGAAAACAAAAACTTAAATCATATGTTAAGAACTAGGAATTCATCCTCAATCAATAAATTAACTACTCATGTTAAAGAGTTCACACAAAGAATAAGAAAAGAAAAGTGTTGTGTGTGTAGAGAGGTGTGTAGAAGTTGTAGAAAACTTCTCTTTTATAGGCTTCAATATTCTCCAAATCTTCCAAGGAATAGAATCCTTTTTCTTTTGCAATTCAATTTCCAAATCAAGCTTTTCTCAACTCTTCATCTTCTCTTTCCAAATTTGAGTCCAATTCTCCATCCAATTCCAAGCCCAAGTCTTCACACCCATGAGAGAAGTCCATAGAAAATTCTGAATTTTTGCTCGCCGGAAAATCGGGATTGTGGTGGAATCCCGTGGAATTCTTGCCGCCCGTCGCCGAAAGTCGTCGCTTCGTCCATGGAATATTCCGTTTAGATTCTGCTATATATAACGGTTGACTAACGGTCGTTAACTGTTGGCCCGGGTCAAAGTCTAAGTCACCGAGTCGAACCGAGTCGATTCTTGAGTCCAGCTGATCCCAGTCCCTAGCTAGAACCCACGAAAAAGCCAAACTTGTTGCGGACCATCCTTGTGCATCATATTCTTCTCGGCCAGGCACCCCCATCTCAGGTTAGCTCCATTCTCTGCCTGCACCTACACCTGGGTCTTCACCATTACAGGCCACAGCAGCTCCATCATCCCATTGCCCTGCAACAACTCCATTGCATTTGCTCCTGCCTCTCAGTAAACCACTTCTCTGTCATGTCCACAAGTCAGCTGCAACACAGTCCCAGGCTTCTTCTGATTCTTCCAACCTCAGCTTCAGATTCACTTCAACAACACAGGCCAACCCAGCTGCAACTCCAGCTCCACAGGCAATCACAGCACCTGCCCCTGAACCTTCAGCTCCATCTGTTTCCTTAACAATCCATTCCACCAGCACCAGGTCTTTCCTTGCTGCATAACCTTCCCTGAACTGCATCATTGCCATCTCTTGCATTACAAGCCCAGGAGCAATAACCATTTCCATCTCTGCTTCAATTAACAGCTGCATTTTAACATTGCCACTACAGCTCTATACCCATTGCAGGCAGCAGCACATTCCTGCAATTCACATACACTTCAAAGCAATCTTGACTAGAACAACCCAGCTCCACAGCCACTGAGCAACACCACCACCTGCTCATTCCATCTTGCCAGCTTACCAAGCCATTGCCAGCTCTGCCAGTGCAAGTTCAGGGTCACCTGTAATTAAGCTCAAAACCAACAATTAAGCCGTTGCCAAGCCATGTCTAGCTCCTCTCTGTTCAAATCCTAGCATACATCTATTTGCACAATTCCATCATTTCCTGTAACACCAACAGCATCAACTACTTCCTTCAATTGAATATCGACCTTTCTGAGGCAACAATGCTTAAACCAAATCGCCAAAACCCCTTTCTGTTCTTCATATGAAACCATTACAGCGACCTTTATTCACTGAGTTCACTTCCAACAGCAACATCGATTTCTCAGACCCATTCTCTTCACCAACAGCGCCAGAACCCATCTTTGTTCTCTCGATTTCGATTCATTGCCACAGAATCGATTGCAACAAGACATCTCAATTGATTCTTCCCTAATCCAAAGCAACAGATCTCAATTTCTCTCAAACCCCGACATGAATTCATCATCGATTTCGACCGCTTCTTCCACTCTCGGTTTCAACCAACAAACCCATGATTCGACCCCCTGTAATAGCAAACCTAATCGCCTTTCGATTTCAATCTTGCTCAAACAATCCCTACTCGATCTCTCAGTCTCCCTGAGCTTCATCAATCAATTTAGTGGGCCACCCAAACAATCCTAGCTTCATCAATTTAGTTGCTCCCTGAGCTTCATCAATCCTAGCTTTAGATCAAATTAACAAATCAATTTAGTTGGCCACCCAAGCAATCTATCAATCAATCATGAATGTCTTTAAGATCATTCCTATTAGTAAAAACAAACGATAATCATGTGAAAAACTTCAAGATAGAATTGAAAACAAAACTTAAATCATATGTTAAGAACTAGGAATTCATCCTCAATCAATAAATTAACTACTCATGTTAAAGAGTTCACACAAAGAATAAGAAAAGAAAAGTGTTGTGTGTGTAGAGAGGTGTGTAGAAGTTGTAGAAAACTTCTCTATTTATAGGCTTCAATATTCTCCAAATCTTCCAAGGAATAGAATCCTTTTTCTTTTGCAATTCAATTTCCAAATCCAAGCTTTTTCTCAACTCTTCATCTTCTCTTTCCAAATTTGAGTCCAATTCTCCATCCAATTCCAAGCCCAAGTCTTCACACCCATGAGAGAAGTCCATGACAATTCTGGAATTTTTGCTCGCCGGAAAACTGGGATTGTGGCCGGAATCCGGCCGGAATTGTTGCCGCCGGCCACCTGAAAGTCGTCGCCGTCCATGGAATATTCCGTTTAGATTCTGCTATATATAACGGTTGACTAACGGTCGTTAACTGTTGACGGGTCAAAGTCTAAGTCAATCGAGTCGAAACCAAGTCGATTCTTGGAGTCAATTGATCGTCCCTAGCTGTGCCACAGCCAAACTTGTTGCAGCACCATCCTTGTGCATCATATTCTTCTCAGCCAGGGCACCCCCATCTCAGGTTAGCTCCATTCTCTGCCTGCACCTACACCTGGGTCTTCACCATTACAGGCCACAGCAGCTCCATCATCCCATTGCCCTGCAACAACTCCATTGCATTTGCTCCTGCCTCTCAGTAAACCACTTCTCTGTCATGTCCACAAGTCACCGCACACATCCCAGGCTTCTTCGATTCTTCCAACCTCAGCTTCAAATTCACTTCAACAACACAGGCCAACCCAGCTGCAACTCCAGCTCCACAGGCAATCACAGCACCTGCCCCTGAACCTTCAGCTCCATCTGTTTCCTTAACAATCCATTCCACCAGCACCAGGTCTTTCCTTGCTGCATAACCTTCCCTGAACTGCATCATTGCCATCTCTTGCATTACAAGCCCAGGAGCAATAACCATTTCCATCTCTGCTTCAATTAACAGCTGCATTTTAACATTGCCACTGCAGCTCTATACCCATTGCATAGCAAAGAAGACATTCCCGCAATTCACATACACTTCAAAGCAATCTTGACTAGAACAACCCAGCTCCACAGCCACTGAGCAACACCACCACCTGCTCATTCCATCTTGCCAGCTTACCAAGCCATTGCCAGCTCTGCCAGTGCAAGTTCAGGGTCACCTGTAATTAAGCTCAAAACCAACAATTAAGCCGTTGCCAAGCCATGTCTAGCTCCTCTCTGTTCAAATCCTAGCATACATCTATTTGCACAATTCCATCATTTCCTGTAACACCAACAGCATCAACTACTTCCTTCAATTGAATATCGACCTTTCGAGGCAACAATGCTTAAACCAAATCACCAAAACCCCTTTCTGTTCTTCATATGAAACCATTACAGCGACCTTTATTCACTGAGTTCACTTCCAACAGCAACATCGATTTCTCAGACCCATTCTCTTCACCAACAGCGCCAGAACCCATCCATTGTTCTCTCGATTTCGATTCATTGCCTCGAATCGATTACAACAAAGAAGATCTCAATTGATTCTTCCCTAATCCAAAGCAACAGATCTCAATTTCTCTCAAACCCTGACATGAATTCATCATCGATTTCGATCTGCTTCTTCCACTCTCGGTTTCAACCAACAAACCCATGATTCGACCCCCTGTAATAGCAAACCTAATCGCCTTTCGATTTCAATCTTGCTCAAACAATCCCGATAGGTGTAGAATACACCTAATTTACTATCTAGTAGTTTATGCTTTCTTTGCTATTTTTCTTGTAAATTATGTATTTTACGCTTGTTTTGAGTTTTGTAGCTACTTTGGAGTCGCACGGAGAAAAAGAAGAAGAAATCACCCAATTTGAGCAAAAAGGGCAAAAAGGTCATTTTACAGGCGATTGATATATGGAGCCCAGTTGAGGTTAAGGGGCATCTTTATTTTGGAGGATTATTAAAGACAGCCCAGTCAAGGTTAAGGGGCTGGACACTTAGGCTAGCCCTTATCAGAAGTGACCACCTATTATAGGCACCCATCTGGGGTGGCTCTTATGTTGGGCGTTTTGATCCCAAGTCATTACATGAACCCTAAAATCAAGAGTAATCTTTACTCTCAATCATCTCCACACCTGAAACCGAGAGAAGAAAGGAAAAAAACACAGCCATGGCTGCTGTTAAAATCAAGAGGAAGAAATCGAGAAATCCATATAGAGTAAAAGATTGAGAGAAGTGGAGATGTCAGATCAGGTCGAGAGAAGAATCGAAAAACCCCGAAATGAGAAATCGAGATCGAAAGACTAAGAATCGAGAGATGGGTCTCATGAATGGATCGATGTGAGTGAAACAGGGAGTTGGGTTTGGTTACATCAAAGAAAGAGTGTCATTTGCTCATTAAAAAGGGGATCGAGAGAATCAAGAACAGAGATTGTGTTGTCATTGAACTCTAGAGCCAGAGATCAAGAAATTGATAATGAATTCAAGTTAGGTTTTGTTGTGAAGATTTAGATTGAGAATTACCATCAGAAATCGATGTTGTTGAGTGAGAAATGGGTGTTTGAATCTGAGGTTGAAGCAGTGAATGGAAGATGGGTTTTGGTTGAATCGGAAAAGACTCCCAGGAGAGATGGTGGCGCTGTTGATATGTAATGATTGAGACTGAGAGTTGCTAATGAAGCTGAAATTGAGAGAAATTGAAACAGACCGAGAAGAGGAAAGATGGGTCAGTAAATCTGAGCTTGTTCGAATCAGAGAGAAATGATGTTGATGGAGGGGTCTGTGAATCAACAGAAACTATGTATGGGAGTGCTGAGATGGGTCTGTGGATGAAGAACGAGACCTCATTGCTACTGTTGGAAATTGATGAAGCTCAGAAGGAATTGATAAGGTTCTGATAACGAAGAGAATGATGCTGCAAATTTGTGCTGAGTTCAGTCTAAACAGAGGAATGGAGAAATCAAATGGGTTGCGACTAATGAATGAAGCTCTGTCACAGAGAAGAGTGAAGCTTCAATAGATGTATGCTTAGGCTTGATTACAGGGAAGAAGAGAGGCCTGAAATTGGCCGGGAAGTCCTATAAACGAACGAAACTTCGCCAAATCGTCCTTCCGGCGAGTTGACTCTCGACCGATCCGGACGATCCCGATGACCGATCCCAACCGAAGTTCAATGACCGATTCCGGTGGTGAATTAGATTAAGTCGGCGAGTAAGCAATGACTCGATTGACTCAAATGAGTAAGCCCGATTAGGCAGTCGGAAGCTAACTCAGTCGACTCACTCCTTTCCCTTTGACCCGACTAACCGTTGACTTACTGGTTGACCCGTTTGACCGCTAGTCTTAACGCTGATTGACGGAATATTCCGTCGAATATTCTCTCGACGGAGAAATTTTCAGCGGCCGACGGGCGACGTTTCCGGCCAAATTCGCCACAATCCCGGTTTTCCTACGACCAAAAAAATTCCAGAATTTTCTATGGACTTCTCTCATGGGTGTGAAGACTTGGGCTAGGAATTGGATGGAGAATTGGACTCAAATTTGGAAAGAGAAGGTGGAAGAGTTGAGAAAAGCTTGGATTTGGAAATTGAATTGCAAAAGAATAAGGATTCTATTCCTTGGAAGAATTGGAGAATATTGAAGCCTATAAATAGAGAAGTTTTCTACAACTTCTACACACCTCTCTATATCTTTCTCTACACATCTCTACACACACAATTCTTTTCTTTTTCTTATTCTTTGTGTGAACTCTCTTAACATGAGTAGTTAATTTTATTGATTGAGGATGAATTCCTAGTTTTTAAACATATGATTTAAGTTTTTGTTTTCAAATTCTATCTTGAAGTTTTTCACATAATTATCGTTTGTTTTTACTAATAGGAGTGATCTTAAAGACATTCATGATTGATTGATAAATTGTTTGGAGTGCACGCTAAATTGATTTGTTAATTTGATCTAAAGCTAGTGAAAGTTAGGGGATAAGTAATCGTTCTTTGACTCTTTACATAAGTAGCAAACACGAGACCTTGCGGAGGGATTCCGTGGAGCAATTGTGTGTAGAAACAACGTTAGCAAGTAGACCTTGAGCTAAGAGTCTAACTACTAATATCAACCTAAGAAATTCACAAAACCTAATGCATGAGCCCAGTTACATCTAGGTTGAGCTAATTCTAGGTGGCTAGGTGATTAGAATCCGGTAGTCGAGAACTTCCGTGTCCGGTGATACAAGGGATTTAGGGTTTAGCACCAGCTAGCTGCTTTACCTACGGTTGGTGATAATTTGTGACTAATAACAAGTAGAAGAGAACATAACTTTAATCATTGTTTCGTAACGAAGAAGGATTCCTTGATCTCGTCTCTCTTATTGCTTTCAACTTTATCTTTTAATTGTTTTGTTTATTTTCTTTTGCTTTTTACACCCCCCTTTCGTGACAATTTTTACAACTAGAATCTCGTGCTCCTCGTGGGATCGACCTTGACTACCCTATATTACTAGTTAATTAGGTAGTAAAGTATTAATTAATTTGTTGTGGTTACGACACGCATCAAATTTTGGCGCCGTTGCCGGGGAGTAGCGGATGATTTTAGTTGTTTTTATTTTTCTTTTTGCTTTATTCTTGCTTTGTTGGATTCTATTCCGTATCTAACTTGGTTTTTAAATCTTATTTCAAAGTGCGGTTTTCCATGTACGGTGGACAAGAGCAAGCATATTACAACAATCAATACGGTTTTCAACCTCAACATTATGTCAACTTCCAACCATCCTTAGGATACAGACTTTATGGATATTCTCATACATATCAACAACCTTATGACGGGTATGTAAGTGAACAATCATTAGGACGGGAGGATAGTTATGCTTCTAAATCTATGTATGAACTCCTTGGTGCGAGGCAACCTAGTTTGAGGGAACTTGAGAGAAGGTTCTATCAATTGATCGATGAGGGCATAGCATCGGATGAAGAAATTTTTGAAGCTAAAAGATCTTTAAGAATAGAGCGTGAAAAACGTTATTATATGGGTTACGATGATGATTTTGAACCTTATGAAAATTATTGTAACATGGATAAAGTTATTCCAACTCCGGATCATAATAACGATCCTTCGCCTATTCAAAAGGAGGAGATTGGGTGTGACTTACCTATTGTTATAAACGGTGTAACACCCGCACATGAAGATTTTACAATCTATACCGATGAGAATCACTTTAGTGAATGGCCCGATTCCGATGATGAGAATGTTGAAGAGATGATTATAGAGGATGAAACCACATTCATTGATTTTGTGGAAGACCCAATTGAACTTGCGAATGATTTTAATGATGCCGAGACTATGGTTAAGGTAGAAAATGACGAAGAATGGTTGCAAGGTTTAATAGAGGACCACGATATACAAGAGGTAAGTGATTCACTTGAATTTTTTAAGGATGAAGAGGATTCTATAATACAAGAAATTGTGAAAGGTTTGTCTAACCCTTTGCATATTGATTCTTCTCCTTTACCTCTTATTGGTTTGAATGTATGTGCTTCGAAAGTATTTTTGGATGATTTTGTTTCTCGATACCCACCATTGGAAACACTTGATGCTAACACCATGCAGGTTTGCCAAGAGGAATACATGGAAGTTCCAAAATTCTATGTTCTTTATACACTTCCGAGTGTGGACGAGAATAAGTGTGGGGGAAATTTCTATCGAGCGATAATTTCACTATTGTTTTCTTGTGTTACTATTTGTATGGAGTTATTGTTTGCAAAACAGGTATTATGGGTGGATCCTCAAATTTTCCGATTGTTAGTATATGGGGACTGAATCATGCAAGAGCCAAGTCGGGCCGTCGACTTTAAAACAAGCGCTTAATGGGAGGCAACCCATCGGTTTTGTATTTCTTATCCTTTTGCTTTTTGTTATTTCTTTTTCTTGTTTCTTATCATGTTAAAATTTCCCACCTTGACTTTATTAGGAGGATTCAATTACATTGAGGACAATGTAAGGTTTAAGTGTGGGGAGTGGTTAAGCATGTTTTTAAAACAAAAATTACAAAAAAATGAAAAAAAATTTGAAAAATAAAATAAAAATGTTTTACTTAAAAAATTCCAACTTTTAAAGATTTTAGAGTCACTAGCATATTTCTAGGTATGTTTACATAGAGATTTTGACCGACATAATTGAACTTGGAAATGTTAGAGAACTACATTCGGATTTCTTGTTTGTTTGAGTGTTAAATAATGGATTTAATCATGCCGGTGATGCGAATTTGGTGCAGGAGAAGTGCGTTATTAGAGTTGCTGATCAATCATTAGTGGAGACTACCCGTATTCATATCATGAGAGGCACCCGACCAGAAATCTTCCATCTACTAAAGAGCTTCTTTTGAGTGTGTGTCACCGTAAGTTAATTCCGGGTAGAATGGTGAGCTACCCAACCTCCCACCAATAAAAAGCACTACTCTTTGATCTCTTGAGTGCTAATTTTGTCAATCATGAGGGTGACGTCCATGGATGAAAGCTTCCTTCTTGTAATTCGATTTGCAGTTAGCACCATTCTCTCTCGCGACGGATCCATAGAAACACATTCATCATCAACAAGGAGCGACATCAAAATCTACAAGGAAAGTTGGAAAAGTTTAAGGTTTACAAGCAACGGAACAAGAAAAGAGCAAATTTCAAATACAAGTAAAGCAACATACAAAGAGCGGATTTACATATATGTTGAAGACTTACACTACAATGAGGTAATTTTATATCCAAGTATAAAGACTTATTCATGAAAGCGAAGAAAATTAAAAGGTGAGAATTTTTGAGATTATGATTTCAAGACGATACAAGTTGTGAAGAATCAAGCGGTAAAATACTTCTTCCACGGCCATGGTTTGTTTTGTATTTAATTTCTCTTGTATTTCAAAAAAAAAAAAAAAAAAGAAAAGAAAAAAAAAAACAAGAGAAATATTTGTTCTTATTTAATGAGCCGTGGGGAAGGAAAATTTATAAGGTAGTTTCAAGCGACAAGGATTTTAAGGTAAAAAGAGTTACAAATTGTTAAGGATTTATGAAATTCAAGGGTTTATCATCAATAGTTGAAACCGAAGACGAAGATTACGAAGACGAACGAGGAGCGGAAGACGTTTCTATTGGATACCGTGAGAGTGGTGTTATCATAATTGGCGATCGGATGTGAAGGTAAGTAAGTAATCTCATCCTCGATAATATGGTTGATTTCCTTTCTTAGAGATCGTCAGAAAAATGGTTTTTCAAAATGTTAAAAGATGTGGGTTTTTAAAATATTTCGGAAGTTATCCTTCCCACCATTCAACGTGATGCAGGATTTCTATCTTCATTCCTACCTGCACACATGTGAGAACCATAAAAAGCCATCTTTTGAGTGCAATTATCATAAAATCCTATTTGGTGAGGCAGAAGTCGAGGCGAAATGCTTATTGATCGTTTCTCAAACACGCATTCTCTCATTATGGTGTGGTTATTTCTCACTCAACATTTAAGAATGAGAATATGTTCTTTGGTATTTCTAACTTCTTATTACTAGCATGCAGAAACTCTATGTCCTCATAACTCTTTGGATGCTTGTGACGCTTGAACGCTTTGAAGTTGTGAGTTTTTTAGTTTGATTTGCTCGAGGACTAGCAAAGTCTAAGTGTGGGGGAATTTGATAGGTGTAGAATACACCTAATTTACTATCTAGTAGTTTATGCTTTCTTTGCTATTTTTCTTGTAAATTATGTATTTTACGCTTGTTTTGAGTTTTGTAGCTACTTTGGAGTCGCACGGAGAAAAAAGAAGAAGAAATCACCCAATTTGAGCAAAAAGGGCAAAAAGGTCATTTTACGGGCGATTGATATATGGAGCCCAAGTTGAGGTTAAGGGGCATCTTTATTTTGGAGGATTATTAAAGACAAACCAGTCAAGGTTAAGGGCTGGACACTTAGGCTAGCCCTTATCGAAAGTGACCACCTATTATAGGCACCCATCCTGGGTGGCTCTTATGTTGGGCGTTTTGATCCCAAGTCATTACATGAACCCTAAAATCAAGAGTAATCTTTACTCTCAATCATCTCCACACCAAACCGAGAGAAGAAAGGAAAACACAGACCATGGTCGCCGTTAAAATCAAGAGGAAGAAATCGAGAAATCCATATAGAGTAAAAGATTGAGAGAAGTGGAGATGCTGTATCAGGTCGAGAGAAGAATCAGAAAACCCAGAATGAGAAATCGAGATCGAAAGACTAAGAATCAGAGATGGGTCTGTGAATGGATCGATGTGAGTGAAACAGGAGTTGGGTTTGGTTCTGTCAAAGAAGAGTGTCGCTGCTCATTAAAAAGGGGATCGAGAGAATCAAGAACAGAGATTGTGTTGCTGTTGAACTCTAGAGCCAGAGATCAAGAAATTGATAATGAATTCAAGTTAGGTTTTGTTGTGAAGATTTAGATTGAGAATTACCATCAGAAATCGATGTTGTTGAGTGAGAAATGGGTGTTTGAATCTGAGGTTAGGCGGTGAATGGAAGATGGGTTTTGGTTGAATCGGAAAAGACTCCCGGAGAGATGGTGGCGCTGTTGATTTGTAATGATTGAGACTGAGAGTTGCTAATGAAGCTGAAATTGAGAGAAATTGAAACAGACCGAGAAGAGGAAAGATGGGTCAGTAAATCTGAGCTTGTTCGAATCAGAGAGAAATGATGTTGATGGAGGGGTCTGTGAATCAACAGAGCTATGTATGGGAGTGCTGAGATGGGTCTGTGGATGAAGAACGAGACCTCATTGCTACTGTTGGAAATTGATGAAGCTCAGAAGGAATTGATAAGGTTCTGATAACGAAGAGAATGATGCTGCAAATTTGTGCTGAGTTCAGTCTAAACAGAGGAATGGAGAAATCAAATGGGTTGCGACTAATGAATGAAGCTCTGTCACAGAGAAGAGTGAAGCTTCAATAGATGTATGCTTAGGCTTGATTACAGGGAAGAAGAGAGGCCTGAAATTGGCCGGGAAGTCCTATAAACGAACGAAACTCGGCCAAATCGTCCTTCTGGCGAGTTGACTCGGACCGATCCGGACGATCCCGATGACCGATCCCAACCGAGTTCAGTGACCGATTCCGGTTAGCTGAATTAGATTAAGTCACCAGTAAGCAGGCGACTCGGTTCTGACTTTCACCAGTAAGCCTGCTTAGGCGGAGTCGAAGCTAACCCGAGTCCGACTCACTCCTTTCCCTTTGACTGCTGACTAACTGTTGACTGACGGTTGACCCGTTTGACCGTTAGTCTTAACGGTGGATTGACGGAATATTCCGTCGAATATTCTCTCGACGACAGAAATTTTCAGGCGGCCGGCGGCGACGTTTTCCGGCCAAATTCCGGCCACAATCCCAGTTTTCCGGCGAGCAAAAATTCCAGAATTTTCTATGGACTTCTCTCATGGGTGTGAAGACTTGGGCTAGGAATTGGATGGAGAATTGGACTCAAATTTGGAAAGAGAAGGTGGAAGAGTTGAGAAAAGCTTGGATTTGGAAATTGAATTGCAAAAGAATAAGGATTCTATTCCTTGGAAGAATTGGAGAATATTGAAGCCTATAAATAGAGAAGTTTTCTACACCTCTCTACACACCTCTCTATATCTTTCTCTACACACATCTCTACACACAATTCTTTTCTTTTTCTTATTCTTTGTGTGAACTCTCTTAACATGAGTAGTTAATTTTATTGATTGAGGATGAATTCCTAGTTTTTAAACATATGATTTAAGTTTTTGTTTTCAAATTCTATCTTGAAGTTTTTCACATAATTATCGTTTGTTTTTACTAATAGGAGTGATCTTAAAGACATTCATGATTGATTGATAAATTGTTTGGAGTGCACGCTAAATTGATTTGTTAATTTGATCTAAAGCTAGTGAAAGTTAGGGGATAAGTAATCGTTCTTTGACTCTTTTACATAAGTAGCAAACACGAGACCTTGCGGAGGGATTCCGTGGAGCAATTGTGTGTAGAAACAACGTTAGCAAGTAGACCTTGAGCTAAGAGTCTAACTACTAATATCAACCTAAGAAATTCACAAAACCTAATGCATGAGCCCAGTTACATCTAGGTTGAGCTAATTCTAGGTGGCTAGGTGATTAGAATCCGGTAGTCGAGAACTTCCGTGTCCGGTGATACAAGGGATTTAGGGGGTTTAGCAATCTGAGCTAGTGCTTTACCTACGGTTGGTGATAATTTGTGACTAATAACAAGTAGAAGAGAACATAACTTTAATCATTGTTTCAGTAACGAAGAAGGATTCCTTGATCTCGTCTCTCTTATTGCTTTTAACTTTATCTTTTAATTGTTTTGTTTATTTTCTTTTGCTTTACACCCCCTTTCGTGACAATTTTTACAACTAGAATCTCGTGCTCCTCGTGGGATCGACCTTGACTACCCTATATTACTAGTTAATTAGGTAGTAAAGTATTAATTAATTTGTTGTGGTTACGACACGCATCAAATCCCTACTCGATCTCTCGGTCTCCCGAGCTTCATCAATCATCGATTTCATCACTAATTTCTCGATTTCGATTTCTTTCAACAGCAGCCAATTTTTCTCTTCTCATTCCTAGTTTCAGGTGAAAAGCATTGAATGAAATGAATGGGAAGAAGAGAATCGAACTGGGGTTGTAATGACAGGGTTGGATAACGCCACCCCTCTGCATCAGATAAGGGGTACCCCAATGGATGCCCCATAACATGTGGTGGCTGTCATTTAATACCTCTCCAAACAGAGATGCCCCTTAACAATGACTGGGACTCCAGATAGTGTTCCTTCCTTGGTGAAATGACCTTTTTGCCCTTTTGGCTCAAATTGGGTGATTTCTTCTTCTTTCTCTCCGTGCGACTCAAGTAGCTATAAAACTCAAAACAAGCATAAAATACATAATTTACAAGAAAAATAGCAAAGAAAGCATAAACTACTAGATAGTAAATTAGGTGTATTCTACACCTATCGAGTAGTGGGTGCACAGGACTTTGTCTCGATTTTCCCCTACGAAGTATCTTTTGGCTCGAATGACTCCACTCCATATATTGGTGCGTACGGAGACAATGATGCGGGAATACGGATGACTTTCTTATTTAGCATGGTCTTCAGGCACTGGTGATACGTTGAAGGAATGACCTTGTTGTGGTGAAGACACGGTCTCCCCAGTATCATATGGTAGTCCGACTCCTTTTCTATGACTTCAAACTTTGCTCTTGACTGAACGGGTCCTTACCGATAAATTCATATTGACATACCCGTATGTCTTTGGTCGATTTCCTTCAAAGTCCGTCATCGTGGTGGGTCTGTCGACAATCTTGCATGGGCTAACCTTGGTGTCTTGAGAGTCTTGAGAGTAATTACATTCGAAGATGCTCATGTGTCGACGAGGGCCCTCCCGAACTCCGAACCCTTGATGTGAGCGGTAACATGTAGGGCCGGTTGTGACCTTCCTCTCGCCATCATGTCGTCCCTCTGAATGTAACATTATTTACGTATGTTTCCGATGCATTTAAGACTTCTCGGACGAGAAGGAGTCGGATGTACGTCCGAGCTATTTTATTAATCGCAACAAACGTCTCTGCCGTTGATTCTTCGAAAGGTGCAAGAGTTCACACAATCTTTCCACTAGAGATGCCGCTTCCCGATCCTCCGGCCTCGGTTCGTAGTAAAGCGTTGATCTAAGGGGACTAGTCCCCTGTAAAGGTCTCCTAACGCTCATCTCTGATGTCATCTTGATGAGGAGATCAAGTATGCCGTTTACCGCTTATTTGATTAGCTCCATGTTCTTCGTGTGAATCTCCATGCCGTGCTAGTTCGCAATGTTGGGAATCTCCCCGATCATACCGTCGGATACGCCGTTAGGAGGAGGGGTACCTCCGTTGGAGGAGCCATCAGGATTTGAGACCGTCGAGTTGGTCCTAAGACCAACCATCTCGAAATTGAATGAATAGTATTGAAGAAATTGATTTTACAACCGAGAGATTAACCTCGCGCTGTGGTCGCCAATTGTTTATGGGTGAAAACTATTCTGCTAAATTTGGTAATTTGGGGTGTGTGGATGAGGAATGAATCTAAACCCTAAACAAATGCATTTACAAGCGGTGAGTGCTTGTAGATTCGGAAATCAATCTGTGCAAGTCCGCCTAAACCAAGAAATGGCCATTCCAGACTTGTTTTGGTCACAAAGTGAAGGAGATGGGGTTGATCTTAGGGAGGGAAGCGAAGAAGGTGTTGAGATTGTGAAGGTGTTGGCTCGCTATGACTTTTAACGAGAAAGATGAACCTACTTACGGGATGCAAGCTATCGATTCCGGTGTTTTGTATTAACACTTGGTTTCGTTTTTGTCTAGACTTGCTCACAGGTGGAAATAGGGAGGAGAACCTATTTATACAAGTCATTGAGCCTTATTCACGTCTCTCGTGGGAAGTGGAGGAAGTGGAGTAGTGGAGGTGTGTGTTGGTGTTACACGACCGCCTTGCCCACTTCTCCCGTCATCTCTAACCGTCCATAACTTCCTAACACGTTCTTATGATGGCGCGTTGCACGCTGCACCAGTAAAACCGCCGACCAATACCCCGCATGTATCCCCCGTTTGTGACATGATTGATGTCTCGAGTGTGTGGATCGTGGGACCCACAAAAGGTAGCATGTAATGCTAAATTGAATAATCCGTTATTCGGGAAGTTGATACTTGTGAAGTATCGTGTGTATTTTATGCAGTGCTTGCATCATGGTGTGGTAAAGTGACGGGTGATGATTACCATGACGCCTCACCGACCGCTTAACTCCCGACCGGTGGTTGTATAACCAAGCCGGTGAAGTTAGACGGACGAGATAATCTTTGAGACACTCATCTGCGACCGTTGGTGGAATTAGGGTTTTAGAAGAGGTGCGCAAGCATCCCTCTTCAGCCTGGTCGAATCCCATCTTGGGATATGACTTTGGCCAGGCCGTACATGCGTGTAGACGGCATGACGGTATAGGTGCCTATACCCATTACCTCACGAAAGTATGATATGGGCCACTCAATTCGTCCGGTGAAGTTGAATGGTCGAGATCAATTTGTGACAGAAAACCAGTGCCGCAATAGCCGTGCGTCATGCCTACTTCGGGCGCACGTTCCAAGGTGACCAATCTTGGTCAGTCTTGGCCGATCGGTCTGGTGTGAAGGTGGTAGGCTGGTGTTCACGCCTATACACGAATATCCCATGAAAACGTGATCCGGGCCACTCAAATCGTCCGTGAAGTTGAGCGGTTGAGATCAGTTTGCGGTTTGGGATGTGTGACCACGCTAGTTTGGGCGCGCGTCTTGGAACAACCAGGCATGATATGCCTTGGCCGATCGGGTGAGGGGATAGATGGGTCCACGGTGGTCATGATGGTATGACCGGACCTGCTTAATCTAATCTTGGACCCTCCATTCGTGCCAGAAAAGATGGACGCTCGTGATGCTTAAAACCCTAATTTTGGGTTTCAAGGCCGTGCGTCAATGCTTGATTCGGCGTTAATGGGATAACCAACCATGGTTGGTCCTCGACCGATTGGTCAGGTATGTAAAGCAGCCCACGGTAATTGTGTTGACATGCTCTGGGCCCTTTGAATCTACATCTACACCCTCCTTCTATACCTGCGAAGATGGATGGTTGAGGACTGCTTTGCGACACATGTAATATGCCGCAAACCCTAATTTAGGGTTTTCCACCCATCTTTGCTATGGTTTGGACGTTTTGGCAAGCTAGGCCAGTGAGGGAGGCCGACCATGCGGGGGTCCGCGTTGGTTCGGCATGGATATTCCATACCGCTTGGTGATGGAATTGATCCAGGTCATCCAATCATGCTTGTGGAGTTGGATGATCAGATCATATCCGATCGATACGGTCGATCCGGATGCTCAACCGAGCTAGTATATCACACCGAGAGGGGCTCAATCGGGCTAGTAAAACACACCGAGTCAGCACTGTCACGGGTATTTCGTACATGGTTTCATTATAACGCTTGGAGGTTCGTGTTGCTCAGTAAGAGTAACACTTCGATCGCTTATGCCGCATCGATAATTAGTACATGAAATACAAGGCTGATTGCGCATTAATTAATAATGCTAGAAATTCGTAGGGTATATGGGATTGTTGCTACATGCTCCAACCTGGATGAATTTCGTGTATTCACTAATGGGATTGTTGCCACATGCTCCATTCTAGGTGAATTAAGTGAGGGAGTATCCAACACTTATTAATGTCTTTATCTTTTACAATATGTCAGCGCATAATTTTCTGGTGTTTACAATTTTAACCTTAAATGGAAATCCACCATCAACAGTCTCTTAATAATTCCATTCTCACATAAAATTCTACTTCGTATATCATAATGCCATCCTCCTTCACTAGCTCTATGTTTCTTCTTTAAACATCCACCACCACCTTGCTTCACGTTGCTTCACGTGAAAGGAGATTCAACATCACATTATCTAAATTGAAAAATAGGAATATAATTTTTACTAGAGTTACGGAATGGTTTATGGGTTATTCCAGTGGAAATCGAATAAAAATTTATTATACTTGCACATCAAGAACTCTACAAATTAATTGGTTTAACGATCGAGCTTATAAAACAAAATGAAACAACTCTGGAATCATACTTCTCTATGTGTTTATCTATAAATAAGGAAAGTAAATCCCTTTCTACGTCAAACGCTTAAGTCATCCATTCCAACATATAAAAAGTGCAATCAAAAGATATATACGTACGACCACAAGATAATAATGGCAAATTCGATCGACGTTTCAACTATGTCGGCCCTTTTTGTTATTGGTTATGCATTGACGCTAATTTCTATAAGTGGTGTGAGAGATATCATTGATCATAATTCTCCTGCTGAAGCACCTTGGGTAAATCCATTTCCACGACAATATAGGATCATAAGTTCATGCGCGAAGTTTTTGGGAAATCTTATAGTAACAAGAAACATGCCAAGCCATAGAGATTTTGTTTGTTGCCGAGAAATTATACAAAGTACTAAGTACTGTTGGGAAAAGATAATGGACATATTTGAGGAAGATTCTTATCTTCACGTTCATCCTTGGGCAGAAAATGCTTGGGGACAGATGTGTTAGTGTCGTAAATTCTCCTGCACAAGCAGCGTCAGTGGATGATTCCCCTGAGCCGCGGGCATTTATATTCCCAGCAAAATGTATTATTTCAAGAGACTCTTCACAAGTTTAGGATCGCCTTATTGAAACAGAGACCTTGCCAAGTAAGTGTTAGAACATTGCTCGGCCGAACTCACAAGTGTTGTTATCTCAAGCTTGTTGTCAAATTTAGTTGTCAAAACTATATCTTGAGTTTTAGTCTACAATTAGTTAAGTCTCGGACTAGGATAGAATGTAGTTGAGAAACAGAGGATTACAACAGTCATCATTGCGTTCTGCCGTTTGAAGGCGAAGATCAAGCAAAGCTTTTGGAGAACTTCATCAACAAAGGTAAGTGAAGACTGAACCACCTATATCTCAAGTTATATTCACTTTCTATCATCTGAGGCGGTGTCGCATAACTAATTAGACTAGTATGCACAGACAAGAATTTCAAGTCAAGTTCATCTTGATAATTTCTCGAAATATAATGGCTAAGCTAGATTAATGAACATTTGTTCATACTTGATGAATTTAGGTTAAGGACAAATTATAATTCAAAATCAAAATCGTGATTCAAGTTTATCATTCAGAAATAATATGGACAGTGATATGTGTCATTGATGTTATTCAGGAATGTTTCTAATTGATTTAGAGAAATATAGAACTACTATTGATTCGTATGCAAGACAGTGGTATCAGTTATACTGGGAAAACTGTTATAAGTCTGAATCCGTATTACATGTATTGGTACAAGTAGCGGAGTAGCTATATACATATCGACTTAGAGATTAGTGGTAAACATATTTTTATGTATATCATATGAAATTTGTGTGACTCGTGAACCAGATTGGTGTGCGTACTTATATGCAAACCATTCTTGAACTCGTGTTTACTAAATCGGGGTGAGTATCCAAACCGATATGCGAACTAAAATAGTTTTGTGTTCTACGAACTCGGAAGCATTCCAAACCAGTATGTAAACCGATTCAGTTCTGTGAACTCCGGAACTTAGGTTTGGTGGAAAGTTTGCAAACTGGTACGCAAACCTAAAAAGTTCTGTGAACTCTGAAACTCGGTTTTGGGCTAAAGTTTCCAAACCGGTTTGCGAACTGTGACTGAACCAACTCACAAACTACTATGTATTTGTACGCGTACATCTATTATTCATGTCGATTATATTTTCAAGTGTGTTTAAATTCTTTCTTCGAGATAGTTAACATTTGATTAATTTTGTATAAACACTAGGCTTAATCGATCACATGTTTGTGACTCGAGTTAATGTCTTTGTGTTCATGAAAATGAAGATTAAGCTTTTTAAGTTTAAACCGGCTAGTTTCGGCTAACCATGTTGAACATAGTCTTTGTACACAATTCGGTTACGGTCTCACCTAACCAAAGTGTATATCTTTTTTTATGTAAATCAAATTCAAAGATTTATCTAACAGTGGATATTGATTGCTTGGTTCAAAAATTATCTTAGCTTAAACCTCAAGCACCATATGCTTTGAATGTCTATAAAAGGGGAAATTCTAGCAACTGGGATCTTTTAATCTCGACACTATTTTTTGGTGTGTCCTAGTTGTATCTAGAGTTGTCTTCTCTATAAACCCCTCTATGGTTTAGCGATTATAAATACTTTATTGATATTCGTGAAGCTAGGTCCAGTTCAAAGTAATCGAAATCGTTCCTTGGTCCTACTCGGTTGGGGAGCTTGGAGCGAGGAGCAATAAGTTCGGACTTGGAAATCACCAAAACTCGGACTAACACTCGGAATATATTTATTAAAAATTTATATATTGATGCTCATAAGTCATGATTTGTACCTAATTAATAAAATTTTAACACTACTGTGGTAATTAAGTTTGTAATATTGTTATATTTAACGTATTTATCAAGTGTTTAGAGGTTTTCCTATTTGAGAACTCCCATCGAGGGGTTAAAAAAATTCTTTTCTTATTTTAGTGCTTGCAAGGCCAACTCGTAAAAATCGTTAGCTCATTTTGCTCAAAAATCTGTCCAAATCGCCGCCTTAATCACTAAAAATAGGAAATGACTTGGAATCGGAAATCGCCTCGGTCATATAGCCTCGTGAGCGAGTAATCGGCCTTGGAGAGCGATTTTGACTACACTGGTCCAGTTATCTTTCCTTGATAACTCGAGTATCCTGATCTTATTGTTTGTCGAGCTCGCTCCAACGATCAAGATAGATAGTGATCATCAAAGTTCTCTTCGTCTCAGACTTTGGTGATTTCACAAGTTTTATACTTGTGAGGTGAATAATAATCTAGGCTTCACTTCGGGTTGCATAAGTCCGGATTTTGAGGATAACTAGACTTTTGTCAAATTGATATCGATTTCATCACCTTGATCATACGTTTCGATCGTGTCCTAAATCAATTATATAGGCTTAATCTGTGGGTGGCAGATTTGGTTTAAAATCTTCACTTGAGTTGAAGCAACTCTTAGTTGGTGTGACGTCATCTAAGTGAATCAATTGCGTGGAGTCCTGCTGGGATTCAGGAGGCGTAAGGAGTGCGAATGTACCTTAATCGGTGGGATACCTTTTAGGGATCAACTACATTCCAATCCGAAGTTAATTGGTAGTACGCTAGTAACTGTAGCGGCTTAATACAGTTTGGTGTTCAATCTGGACTAGGTTCGGCGGGTTTTCTGCATTTGCGGTTTTCTCGTTAAAAAAACTTCTGGTGCCTATGTTATTTCTTTTTCCACATTATATTGTTTATCTTTATAATATAAATAATATCAAAGGTTGTACGGTGATCAATCTTACTAAATACATCCAACCTAGTTTGTTGGATACAACTAGATTGATTCTTGGACAACTGGTTTTTGGTACCGTCCAAGTATTATCTTTGTGATTAGGTTCACGGACTTGAATCTGTAAACGTTCTAATCACAAGAGAAAGAGATATAACTCTAGATATTATTCCTTAATTGAGTTTATCTCTCGGAGTTGTATTGAGTTTGTCCATACATATTGCCTAAGAAAAAATTGGTGGTGTATTTTGGTACCCCGCGTTTTCAGTAAGGAAGATGTTGTGTTTTGCAAAGAAATCATAAACACTGTCAACATATGATGGGAAAAGCTGCTTAAAAATCCTAATTTAAATCCGCATCCTTTTACTAACCTTCATCGATTGGCAAAAAGTACCTGGAACGAATGTGAAAATCTTGCAAATTAACTAGTTTAAATAACTAGCTAGTACATTATTTATATATGTAAATCAAATACACACTTTTTTTTCTTCCAAATTGAATAAAAACATTGAACTTACCTCTATTATTTTCGAAATTTTTATTATTTTGGCTATTCCATCGGTTAATTTTTGTTTAGATTTTTTTTTAAAAGCCATGAAAATGTGTGATAATTGAATATTTTCCAGGCTTAAATCTAAAATGTCCGGAGACCACCAGTCAACCAATAGGACGTAAATACTACGTCCAGGGGCTAGGCCCATACCTCAAAAAGGGAAAGGGAAAGGGAAATTAGTTCAAGTCAGCACGGCACGTTGACCGCTTAAAATTTAAGAACCTTAAAAAGGAAATTATATGCAGTAATCCTTTTGCTAGTTAACTAAGAACTAGTTATAATAATCCTTTTTCTAGTCAACTTAGAATTTTTGTCCTACATAAGCAGGGTCGACCTTTAGATCCAATTGTCAAAGAAAAGTGATTGATTTTGCCTTTCTACTAAGAAAAATCACAAGGAAACAGTAGTTTTTTTGTACGTCCAAAAAAAAATGGGAGACAAAAACCTTGAAGACTTGGGTAAGGGTGTTGTGGTATACGACGACGATCATGAAGTAAATCAAGAACGCATTCAACATCCTCCTCTTCAGATTCAATACTTCATTGCACCTGGTTTCAAGTTTCTGCCCTCTGACGATGAATTGGTGTTTATATACTTGATGAGAAAGATTCAAGATCCTGAAGGTTTCCAGCCCCCTTTTATCCCTGTTATGAATGTCTATGATTATCTTCCTCAAGAGCTGCTAGGTACGTACACGCATGCATGCCTCTGGTTGTATTTTTTTTTTTTTTTTTGGTTCAAGTCTATTCTTGTAAGTTTTGTACGTAGATTACATGCATATATTCCGTCAGATTATATTATCTTTATCTCTGAAGTATTTCTTGATCAGCTTCATTTAGCTCATGTTGCAAGTTAGCTCGTTGGAAACTATTGAACGGCACCAGTTTGATTTCAATTGATCTCTAATATGATTTAGTGTTAATCTTGATTGTGCAGATGACAACGAAGATAAAGATTCTTATTTCTTTACACCAAGAAATAAAAGATATGAAAACGGGACTCGAGCTGCTAGAACTGTTAAGGGAGGCCCTGGATACTGGAGAGCAGGACCACCCAAACAAGAAATTAAAGGAGTCGACGGAAGGACAGCTGCCGTTAAGAATAGCCTTAGGTTCTTCCAGGGTAGGAGTAAAACAGATGGTACAGATTGGCAAATGAAAGAATTTCTCATGTGCAGTGACGAAAAAGAAAAAGCAGGATGCAGCAGCAGCAGCAACATGAAGCTGGGTGATTGGGTCCTAACCCATATTTACTTGAAAAAAAAAGGAGGAGATTAATCAAAGAATTTCAAATTTGTCTCGAAGTTGATGTTTATTGGTTTTAGCTCTGTTGTTGAAGTCCATTTTCAAATGTGTATTTCTTGTTTTGCTGGTTTTGGCTGTTATGCACATTTGAAATACTTCGGTCTTTGTTTGTCTTTTCCCTGCTACATTTTCACTTGTATCAATTCATACAAAACAAACCAATAACTTGAAGAAGACTTTGTTCTAATCTGACGTTAATTTAAAGCAATAATTAGAACAAATAATTTTGAATTTTCTGGCATTGTTATGCTGAGTATATGAGTGAATCTCTCCACTAAAACATGTCTTAGGACCATCAAACGGTGTGTGGTTAAGACCTGACATAATACCCCAAAACTGACTCTATGATAGTACTATATCTATCTCAACTCACCACATGACTCCAACAATGTGCACAAGCAAGAAAACGGAAGACCAAAACTGACCACATGCCTCCAACAATGTACTATACCAATCTCAAAGGTGAACTGACTCTATGATAGTACTATATCAATTTCAACTCACCACATGACTCCAACAAAGTGCACAAGCAAGAAAATGGAAGACCAAGATCACGCTTACATTAGAATGACAGAATCCCCTACTAATCCAGGCAGTTGAAATTTGGCTGATTTGAAAACATCAAAAGCTCCTGAAAGACCAATTCCAGCAACAATGAATGCTGCTGGAGCGAATACAAGCATCAGCCGAACCTAAAAGGGACGTAGAACAATCAGGAAAAAAGATATAAAGACAAAAGGAACATAGAGATTATTGTAAAATACGAGAAATAAAAGCGGGTGAATGGGTATTCTCCTACCATGACTCCTTGAAATATACAAGTTACGATATAAAAGGCGGCTAAGGAACTGGCATCTGATAGTGGAAGAAAGCATGCCTGTGCGAAAATCAAGAAAATAAAATACTGTACATGGACCAAGATGGTTGCACTAAAACAGAAAGGAAGAGAAGAGATTGGGACTTACCATAAAGTAAGATTGCCATGTTGGCGGCTGGTGTTCACTTAACAAATATGGGCATATATTCGCTAGCATAAGTTCTGTTCAAGTTATACAGACGAGAGTCAATCAAACATGTGGCTGAGTTGTATAGCATAGATTCTATTTTGAAATATTCTGCCATTTATCATTTCCTCATGTAACAAAATTAGAAAATTTTGTAAATAAGAAAACAAGTTGTGGGAGTTGAATCTTACGGATCAAACTACTCCATCCCTTTGTTGGGCTGGAGGCCACCACTGCACAACGGCAATATAGATCACCCTAAGTAATTAGTAAAGAACAATGTTTATGCTCCATCTGATATGTTAGACAGTAAAGATACTGCAAGCAAGGGAACCACTTTACAGTTTTACCATTCTACAATCTGTCTTAGCAATCTCGGAAACTATCCTAGCAAGCCTAACTTGTCAATAAACGCATTCATCAGACGCCAACACACCACAATTTGGTTAAATGGTTTCTTTTATCTGTCTATTTTAAACTTTCAACGTCCTTCAATATTCACTAAACTATTATAAGTTTGGGATCTTACATGCTACGCATGTCAAAGCCACTCTAAACATTTTCAGAGATAGAACTCCCTGGATATAATACACACACCACATGGATAATAATGAAAACCTGGAAAACTGGAAAAAAACAACACCATAAAAAAGGAAATAATGTGCCACAGGCAAAACAGATAATAATTTTTAAATATGTTCAAAGTAGAAATGGGAGAAGAAAGCAACCACAGTTTTGATTAGAGGAAGGTGCCCAATTAGCTACAACATCCGATTAACTCACCAAAAATAACTCGAAGTGTTCTAAGGTCATCACGGGAAGAATGTGCCGAAGCAAGAAAACCAGAAACAGGCATACATCAGAATCCACTAGTAATCCAGGCAGTTACAATTTACTGAGCTTGTGAAGACGTCAAACGCTCCAGAAAGAGCAATTCCAGCCATAACGCGTCCTGCTGGTGCAAATACAAGCATCAGGCCAACCTGGAAAGGACGCAGAACAATCCGGAAATAAAGATAGAAAGACAAAAGGAATGTAAAGAACATTAAGCAAACACGAAAAATAAAAGGCGAGATCAGGTGAATGGCGATTTTCTTACCATGACTCCTGAAAAATACATTGATGTTACTATAAAGAGGACATCCAAGGAACTGGCATTTGATAGTGGAAGAAAGCATGCCTGTCCAGGGAGTAAAATTCTCCCAAGAAAGTGAAAATTAAGCAAATAAAAGACGTGGGCCAAGATGGTTGCACCAAAACAGAAAGGAAAAGAAGAGATTGAGACTTACAATTAGGCCAGCTGGAACTAGGAAAGCCAAAATGAATGTCCATAAAGTAAGATGGCCATGTTGCAGGCTGGTGTTCACTTACACTAGCAATTATGGGTACATACTTGCTAGCATAAGTTATGATCATACTATACAAACAAATTGTATTTGTAAACAATAACTCGACCTGCAGAATGAATCTCTCCACTGAGTGCTCGCATAAATGAGCTCTAGGTCTTATTGATGTATCATCTATTCCTGAAACTTGCATTTCATGGTTCACTACCATTTGTTTCCATTGAAAAACATTTCTCTCTACAAAAGATTGTCCCATTTGGATCACCACCCATTTTTCTATAACTACCAGTAAATTTCCGGCTGGTTTCAGCCATAACAGAGCAAGATGAAACCTAATTTAAATCAAATTACATGGTCGATTCACATTTTTCTGGACAATCAATGCTATCAGATACATATTGGAACCATTTTTATTATCAGAGAGAAATAATGCAACTGGAGATCTAACTGAATCAGAGTTAAGCAAATGGAAAATTGACACAACTGTGGAAGTAAGCATGAATTGTGTGAAAAACCACAATTTAAGTGCAATCTCATCCATTTGGGGGAAGATGTCAAAATCGTCGCTGCCAATGAAATCAATATTCTGAATCCTGGTTGTGGCCTACAAGGTACGTAGCTGGCTCATTGATCCTTCCCATGGAGGTGGAAAAGTAGCTTAATTGATGATAAACAATTAGGTTGGTTGTAGTTAATGACAGAATGCAAGAATGGATACGTAATTCATGTTAGATATCACAGAGAACTGTAGACTACATGTTCTGGAGAAATTTACTGACGGATGAAGACAAACTTCAGTGCAGTTTACCTATTCAAATTTATGAATTTTCCTGAATATGCTTTTTCGACCCCCAAGTGCAAACAAAATAAGTCACTACAGTGTACATCACGCCCATTGAAATAAGGTCGGGTCAGTGGTCACTACCAAAGTGCAAAATTTACAAAGCAATATAGTTTAACCCATAATAGAAACAATTCCATAAGGTTGGAATAAAGGGAACTGATGTATATTACTCTCTAACACAATGTCAAACATCAAGGCTAACAAAAAGGTTACTTGTTAATGAAACTCATAAGTCTACAGAATGATATGAATACTACTGCCAAAACTCAATGAAGATTACCAGTTTATAAGTACATACTCAGGGTTTGCATCCTCCTGTAGATGCTTGAAAGGTGAATTACTGCTTTCTGCCTCCTTTAACTGACTTCATTATTTCCGTATCTTTTTCCCCTAATTCTTTCAATGATACAAAGGTGTTCTTATGAGGGAATACTCGACTGTTGGGATCTTAGTCCACATTGGTTAGATGGGGCTTAATTGGTAGTTTATAAGTCAATGGGTTCCCTCATCTAGTCAACCGGTTTTCGAGTTGAGTTCTACCCATGGGCTTATGACGGTTTAGGTCGGTACCTAACATTTGGTATCGAGCCAACCACCACGACCCATGCCCCCTCCTTTGAAGGGGGGTGACCTATAGGCTAGATTAAAGTGTTGGGGCACCTATGTATGGGCGTAGTTGTCACCCGCATTGAATACGATAGGGAGTGAAGCCACCATAGATAAAGGGCTACCTTGGGTCGTATGTCGATAGAGTGGGCCAACGAGGACGTTGGAGTGCAGAAGCGTGGTGGGATGTTGGGATCTTAGTCCCACATTGGTTAGATGGGGCTTAATTGGTAGTTTATAAGTCAATGGGTTCCCTCATCTAGTCAACCGAGGTTTTCGAGTTGAGTTCTACCCATGGGCTTATGATCTTTTCCTAGTTTAAATTGTTACCCTAACATCGACAAACAAATTCCTTAAAATCCACAAGCCTTTTCGAGGTAGGAGCTTTTGCGTCGTAAATGTTGAGATAATTATCAATAGTAACGTAAGTTAAAACATCCCCCCTCTTCGTAAAAGCTAATGAATGGTTTGCATTGACCCAAAACTCTTTACTCCAACTCAATGACTGATGTCCCCCTCCCTCATTCTTGTCGTGTTTATCATTCTTCTTCTTTAATAGCCATACGTCAAAACCTCTTTCTTCTTCATCAATAATAGAAATATACAAAAATCCATCCAAAACCCCTATTATTTGATGTATCAAATTATATTCTGGTAGGAAAGGAGGAGGTGCAAGATGTTTGCAGAACTTCTCCTCAATTAAGTCGAAGGTCAAGATCGTACTCAGATTAGCGCCAGCCCAATAAATAGATCCATTGGCAAAGCTACCATGTTCATGAAATTAATGATACATAGCTATGTTGTATTAGGCGCTAGGCGAGGCGAGGCGGCAGACCTCTCTCCTAGCGCCCATGCGCTTAAGCGCGCCTAAGGCGCCCTAGGCGACCACTGATCTGATTTATGCTCTAATACAAATACAGTCGTGATTGTGGCTATGGAATCTCTATTTATAGTTACAGGAGCAAGGAGCAATATGAATACAGTCGTGATTGTAGCTTTATAATCAATTATAATAATGGTGATTGATCCTTGACTAATTCTAACCTAAATCAAGCTAGCTAATTTAGGAAACAAATATATACAATATCAACATTCGTGATTGTAGCTATAGAATCAATTATATTAATGATGATTGATCCTTGGCTATTTCAAACCTTAGTCAAGCTAGATAATTCAGGAAATAAATATATATAATATCAATTACATTAGCTAATTCACGAAACAAATATATACAATATCAATTACATAATATATGTCAGAGACATTCTCGGCGTTGAATATGCATTAGCTAGATGGATATTGCTTGTCAATGCCATGTCTTGAAAACTAATTCATTAAGCGGGTGTGTTGCACAGCATTTGTTCCGGGGTTCTATTACCTCTAATACATATCGGTCAAACCTTAATATTCTTACGTTTTCTCTAACAAATTCATGTAACGATACAATCATCCGTCATGGATATTACAGGTGATCGAAAGCCTAATACCACATACGGGAATGTATCGATAGAGGTGATATTACACTTGATCAATGTCGATATAGTGTTGATTCTGCCGCTAAAGAAGTCCTACTTCGTTGCCCAAACCTTCAACAAGCAATCATCACATACAAAGAACTCATTTTGAAAGTCTCTCATGAGTTATTCTTCTCGATCATGCAAGATAAACCATTATTTACTCTCCCTAATGCAAAATCGGTTACAAATCCGGATAAGTTTAATCCACAGTTCGATACACAAGTGAATAATCTTGTATCAGAAGTTGCATCAAATGGTATTTCCTCTTTTACTTTGTCTTCAACTAATAAAAAGTTATATGCTACCTACCACCTACACATGGCGCCTTTGTCGCTTAGGCTAGCGCCTAATACTTCCTCGAGGCGCTCGCCTAACACGCCTAAGGCGCTCGGCTTGGAAAGTAGAGGAAAATTTAGTTCCTCAGGCGCTCGACCTACGCTTAGTGCGCCTTTGGCGCCTAGGCGAGCTAGGCGATCGCCTTTTACAACATAGATACATATGTCAGAACTCAGAATTGAATTCCCCAAGGTCTCTCCATCCATTGCCACTTCCTAGAGTGTATATGTGGACTTCCATTAACTTGGTCACGAACACATGAATTGCTACCACTTTGTACTCATTTGTTGAAGGAAGGTAACCAAATCCGAATGTGCAAAAATCAAAATCATCAACATCTATCCTGATTTCTGGAAGGTTGACATACTCTTTGGTGAAAGGGTTACATATACAAACAGGTATATTATGTTCCTCTCCAGCAAGACAGATTAAACCATTGCAAGATCTAACAACAGACCCTAAGCAATAAAAATACAAATCAGTCTTGGTGTAGTAATACCCATTACATCAAAATTAAACAAAGCAGATAAAAAATCTGGCAGTTGCTAATTTAAGTGCCTTCATGTTTCTAAGAAGCACCATCTTTAACCAATTTGTCAGCAATATTGTTGGCTTCTCTATATCTTTGAATAATCTTCACTTGATTGAAATATGATTTGAGCTCGGAAATTTCTTTGACATTCCCAAAGGTATCTCATATTCCCAGTGAGGTTGCATTTCTTTATTGCAGAGTTGAACAACATAACACGAATCACTGTCCACTTACTTCCAAATAGCGTACGCCCAAGTACATAAAACGCAAACCATCTCGATTTCCCAGGACCTCGATTATTGTTGTTCTTAAAAATGTGTTTCCCATAACATGCAACAAAGGCTTCAGTTTTATCTCTAATAATTCCACAAATTCCTGCAAAACCATCATCATTGGAAGAACCATCCGTATTAAGCTTAAAATAGCCATTCATTGGAGGCTGCCAAGCAATGAAGATCGCTTCCTTGTTATTTCTCACATTACCAAAATCCTTAGTGACATGTTGATATTCCCTTTACATTTCAAAGCTTTAGCCAACACCCATAGAGCATTGAATTTCTTTCTCTCAAAAATACATTTGTTCCATGAATCCATATACCCCAAAGAATAAAAGAACACAAGTCCTTACAATTGTAAGCCACCAACAAAACCATAATAAGAATACAAATCCTTGAGAAACCTTGGACATAAGATATCTAAGTTAACCTGCAATATGATCCAATCCTGCAGTTTCCTCTAAATATGATTAACAGTACAACACCCAAAAAACAAGTGTAAGCAAGTTTGTATGTCACTATTACTAATTTGACTTCTGATCTATCAAGAGGTAAAACCAGAAAAGTATTCAAGAAAGCTCTTCAAGAAATAAAATAAAATTAATCACTTGAATTAGTACTACACTAGAATAATTTTCAGATACATATGTCGGCAATGGATAAAAGACCAGAAATTTTTTATATGATCAAGCAAAGCATATAAACTCATGGAATGATACATAAAGGAAAGAAGCTTAGTACCACCTAGAAAGTTCATTCAAAGAAGCATATAACAATCCCAGTCTACAAGACTTGCTACCCATCCGTTCAGTTGGACACGGTTGGATTTTCCAAATCCACAACTTTGACAGATTGGACGCGGGTGACCCTTAATACGCATCCGTTCGTCCGTTTCTCACCCCTACCAGTAGCCGATTTTGGGAATAGAATGGAGAAGGCCGAGAAGGTCTTCATCGATGGCTTTCCACAAGAAAAATATATATTTTCGGGGAACATAGAAGTGTCCACAATAAGTTTTTGGATGGTATATGGCTAAGTCGCGAATGATTTGTTAGTCAAGTCGATTATTTGTACCCATAAGTTGTAGAGTATCTTCTTTTTCTTTGTATAGCCGATAATCTTATCCTGGGGGTTTTGTCTAGGGTTGTGTATGTTTAAGATTATCTGGGCAACAAAAGGGTGGACATGGATAAGTTTTTTATGAATCCATTTATGGGAATGGGGATCAAGAAATAAGCCACCATCGGGATAGGAAACACTATCTTTGGATCAAGGTTTGCAAATTGCGGGATTCGATCTGGTTGATAGGGTTCACATACCATTTCCGCTATGATGGTAGATTTGTCGGTTTATTGTAGGTATGGGGAAATATAATTTCCTCCATTATGGGATGGGCTAGATGAAAATTAGGTGGTGTTTGTGGGTAAAACTTTTGAGTAAAGGTGGTGGAGCTTGATCATAAAGCAAATCATCTGAACCCTTAAACAAATGTGTTGCACATGAGTACTTTGAGTTCGAGAGACTAATCTGTAGGACTCGGGCCTAAACCAAGAAATAACTCTTTCAGATTCAATTCGGTCGCAAGGTATGAGCGGGGCGGAGCCGACCCATTGCAATGGGGTGCACTTGCACCCCTGCCTGTGGCTCCAAGCCCATTTTAAGCCCCGAAAGAAATTTTTTTTTTTTTTACTGACATACAAGCCCATTTTTACATTTTTGCACCTAAAATTATCGGTTGCACCCATAGCAAAATTTTGCACCCTTTCCCATGATTTAAAATGCCCGCCCCCGGGTATGAGAAGGGTCGGTTTGTATGGAGGGAAGCTGAGAATGTGTAGATATAAATGGAAATTCATTGATTGTGAATGATTTGTTGAACTGCTTTGAAGATGATTTATCTGTGTAAGATGAGAGAAAGATTTTGTGTGATTGATGATTGATTGTCGTAGGTTTTGCTTACGTTAAGTCTTGTTATCAAGTCATGATAAGCTGAGGGGTATATTTATTGTAGAGGTAGTTACACATTGATCTCTTGTAAGTGGTGAGGGTTAAAGAGGATCGGAAGAATGAGAAAGTAGGAAAGTGGGAAATCGTGTGTAAAGCAGTTCCACTTCGCGTGGTAGACTTGGTTGATTGTCCATCCACTATTTCATTTACTCTTTCAACTGTCAGCATAACTTACTCATGTTTAACATCATGGATGTATTGCTACATCGCACGTGTTGTAGGTTGGCAGACCAAAACCCTAGTGAACATCCTCCATGTGACACGATTGATGTCTCATGTGAAATTATGCTTTGCAAACGAATATTTTATATGGTCAATTATTGACTTAGTTAGACTATGAGTCTTAACTGATAAATTGAACATGTTCATAATTCACGGTTATGATGGATGAAGCATGAAGTGTTTGTTGAGGCATCAACAATGCTTTGTGGATCATAAACATAGAGTCTGGTAAGTCAGTGAAGATTGTGACATATCATTGTGGCAACTGAGGAAACAATGATATTCAAATGATTTGAATTGATAAGCATAAGGCTAATGAGACTGCTGGGTCGATCATAGACCTACGTATTTTTGATGTGTCAAGCATTTGATAGGAAATCATATGAAGATGAAAAATGTTGATTGGTTATAAAAGGTCCATCATCAATCCATCATGTCATGAGTAATTCGAATAACGAAGCATATGGAGATTACTGTGTTAAATAAAATATTGGTTGACAGACCATCAAAATATTGACTGATGAACCAACTAAATATTAGTTGATGAACTAATGAAATATTAATAGCGGGATCAATATGAAATATTGCTTCTCAAAGCAATCGAATATTGATAGTTGAATCAATGAAATATTAATCAAAATATTGGTAGCTAGGACGAATATTATATAGTTATTTAACATATTGATAGCTGGATCAGTATAAAATTATTGGTGTTTGAGCTTATTGATAGAAAATTATAGATATTATTTTCTAAAATGGGTTTTACCTGAATCATACTATTCCATATAGAATAACTTTTCTTGTTCCCATCCATACTCCAATAAAACTCACATTTGAGATACTTATGAGACAAGAGTTTTACCGACATAACATCTTTGTTTTTTAAAAATCTCCGAATTGTTTCACAAGCCAAAGATTGATTCATCTATTTAACACTTTCTAATTCCAGAACAACCGAATTTTTTATGCCGCAACAACATATCTCGATTAATAAAATCTTGTATCAGCCGATGACCCCACCAAAAGCTTATGATGATTTTATAAATATGTTGAGACACACCTTTAAGCAATAAGTAAATATCCATAAATAAAATAAGAATAACAGACAATATAGTAATTGAAAGTATAGTTCTACTTGCGGATTTAAAAAGTGTTTTCTCCACCCTGATAACTTATAATTAAATTTCTCAATGTGGAAATCCAAGATTGAAATTCAATAATCCTTCTTTAACGAATATATCCCTAGGTGTCTTTCATCATCTTCCATTTCCTTCCTCTCAATCTCCTGAATAATAGTTTTCTTACATAAACCAGATATTTCCTTATACTAAAATAAAATAGAATATTTATTATAGTTAGTCATTTGACCTGGTAAATCAAAATAATTATTGAGAATTTCTTTCAGATAATCAATCATTAATTGATAGGCGAATAGTTCACCGATGGCCTTTTTAACTAATCTCAATCGTTGAATCATTAACCGATTGGTAAAGACTTATCATTAAATTAGTCGTTCTGATCATTAATTGGGACTAATTAAATGATTAATCGTCACTAATCTTCAAATTCAACATGACTAACTGTTAACAATGATTAAATGATAACACCGCTAACTGGAGGCGACATTTTTAACTTATCCCAGTACCATCACCGTTGAATCACTAACCGATCGTTTCCATCAACATTCTCATGATTTATAAAGGGGATACCACTATTGGCGGGAGTGATACCAATTCAGCGATCCGACGGTCAAGATTTGTTAACATTTATTTGTCCTATATGGATTGGTATCACCCCCAAGTAATACTCGTATCCCCCTTTATAAATTGTGAACATTCTCGTGTGGTCTTTCTCTATTGTTTTCCACATCAAATAAAAATAAAAAGACGGTCACATATATAGGATTTTAAAGGAACTCCCTCTTCCCTTATGGTAGACTGTCTTAGTCATCAGACTTATTATGTCCACACGTTATTAATTCCAATGTGTCCAACCTTTAGGGATCATATTATTTTTGGGGTACCAGCTAAACCACTACGGCAATCATACACATGCAAACATATTCTTCCATGAAACTGGATTCGAGAGGGGCTTGAAAACTGTGGGTATAACATATTTTTCTAAAGATATAAGCTCTACAAAGAGTTAAATCATCTTCTTAAGTATACCTGGGATCACGAATCTGGGAAGAATTGATATTGATTAGAGTTAGATTACCTATAATTATAAGTGAAATTATAAGAAATTTTGGGTGTAAAAGATGTAATTTTAGAGTTGATTTTTTTAATCAATATGGGAGGAGATCACAGCCATTGGATGAACTACCTGTTATCGGCTCAATTTAAGACGTTGGTCGTCTCAACCAGAGGCGCGATTTTATAAGTGTATAATTCATATGATTTTAGTGTCCATTCCATACTTGTTTAAGCTATTATTCTTGCATGTATTCGTATTATTACTCTTGTTTTCTCTTATTTGCCTCTAATAGGTGAATCATCCAAAAAGGAGCTAAAAAGTTGTAAAATATCTAGGAAGAGAAGTATCCCAAGTATCCAAGTTCCCAAGTCCAAGAGAAGTGGAAGAAGTGCAACGAAAAGGAGCAAAACGCTCAAAATCGAGAGAAGAGCCAAAGACCAATCTTAACTCATTCAAATTAAGGATTTCTCATCACAATCTTGAAGATAATTTAAAGATAAAAAGAACGCAAAAAATAATGAGGTCATTCCGAGTTCGGATGAAGAAGTTGTGGCCAAAACGAGTTTTTATCGAATACGAAGACGGAAAGTATGCAAACGTGTATGCATACTTTAATTCAAAAATTTATGCTTGGATTTTGTAGTATGCGTACTTGTACGCATACTTAGCAAGTAGGAAAACGTGTATGCATACCTTGGAAGGCCTAAGGTCAAGTTTGGGGTCATTATTTCATATTTTTGGGTAGGTTTCTTGAACCGAACTAAATATGTGAAGGCCAAGCAATGTAAACCTATAAAAATATGTATTAGGCTTTTCACAGAGATCAATCAATATCATATCACAAGTTCTATATCAAAACCTAAGGTTTACCCCTTTAGGGGGAAACCACCATTATTCATCTTCTTTGTAATATGAGTAGCTAAATCCTATGTTGATTAAGGATGAATTCAATAATGTTCCAAGCGTGAATCTTTATTAATAATACAAGTCTATTTGAGGTTTTAATCATCATCGTTTGTTTTCACTATATTTAGGGTTTATGATTGATTTGTAGATTGTTCAAGTGTACAATTGGATTAATCTTTTGATCATCCTATTGCTAGTAAAGGGTTAGGATATCCGTGTAATTGTTGAATAACCCTTACACAAGTAGAGTAGTAGCGAGATTTCCCACACTACACCCCTTACTCGATTTTGCTTAATTAATCCATTGAAAGATGTAAGATCAAGAATATTTATTGATTGAATTCA
>JAJJWW010006543.1:0-406118 GCA_023531295.1 Papaver armeniacum | reverse complement strand
AACTATACATCCATAAAACAAAAAACTTCCATCAACATCACCATACATTTACTTCACCAACACAAAAATAAAGGAGACAAAGCCGAGCGAACTTTCAAACAACCAAAAAAGAAGCTTACCACCACCAGCATCAGATTCAAAAAGGATAGGATAAAGAAAAATTACCAGAAAAGTTATTTTGTTGAAAACTTGTTGATTGTTTTCAAGCTTTATGCGCAGCCTTAAAATCTAGCATTTCCTGGTAATTCTGAAGAGATTACCAAAAATCTTCTTCATCGGTATCCCAACCCTCTTCCTCATAATGCTCAATGTCATCGCTATCTGATGGAGCCGGAGAAGTTCCAATGGATGATGAAGTTTCCTCATTGCCATCCTCACCATCTTCTTCAGTATCCTCCTCATCGGACATGGCATTTAGCATCCTTACATCCTCCCTGCTTGGATCGCCTTCATTCATGGTGCGTGCAAAGATCTTGGGATTGGCAAGACATACTTAAATCGACTTCTAACCTTACTATCATGATATATCTCCATCTTTCGCTTTTCTTCTAAAGCATCAGAATCAAGGTCACTGGTATTTACTTCCTCCACATCACACTCAAAACCATCAGAACCCTTAGAATCACTTTCTGTTGCACTACCATATTTAGGTGCTTTGACATATTTCTCTGCCCACTCTTCATCTTTCTGATCACGCCTTAAAAAGTATTTTGGCCTCCATGCAGCATACAGATCCTCAATCCTCTGACGAGCAGCTTCCTCTTCCTCCCTCTGACGAATCTGTTCACGAATTCGACGATCAATCTCAACCTGAACATCAATTCTCAATATCTGCAACTCCTTAGTGCTTAAAGAAGGAACAGGAAGTTTGGCTTGTACATATTCATGGGACTCTGGTTGTCCAACGGGAAGTTCTTCCTCACCGGCATTTGGTGCATTTTGATCAGATGGATCAACCATTCTCTAATACTCTTTTCGCTAAACTAAACCTTTCCTGCTTCAGGACATGGCATATTGCTAAGGTTTTTAACCATACTAATATTGCCCTGATTCCTAAAGTTCCTCTTGTTGAACTTGTTTCTCAATACAGACCTATAAGACTTTGTAATTTTATCTACAAAATTCTTTATAAAACTATGGCTAATAGACTAAAACCTTTCATGAACAATATTATATCCCAAAATCAAAGTGCTTTCATTCCTAAGAGGAGTATTTCTGATAATATTCTCCCGGCTAATGAAGTTATATATGCTGTCAATCACAATCACAAAGTTGAGGGTATTGCTGCCATAAAACTTGACATGTCTAAGGATTATGATAAATTAGAATGGTCTTTTCTTGAGAGTGTCTTGAAAAAAATGGGTCTCTCTACTCGCTGGATTAAACTTATCAATCAGCGTGTGTCTACTGTTTCTTATTCAGTCTTCCTAAATGGTAGTCCTATTGGTTTTTTCTAACCTGAAAGAGGTCCGAGACAGGGGGATCCTCTATCGCCCTATCTCTACATTATTTTCTCTGAAGCTATTTCTTCTTACATTGACAGCCTTCAGAATAAGGGTATTCTTAAAGGAATCAAAGTTTGTAAAGATGCTCCAGTCATGACACATCTGCTATTTGCTGATGATTCTCTTTTGTTTTCCAAAGCTACTACTAAAAACTTTCAAGTTATAAACAACTATCTTCAAAAGTACTGTCTGGCTTCTGGTCAAGAAATAAATTTTGAAAAATCAGGTATTTTGTTCAGTAGGAAGATACCTGAACATAGGAAGGATACTTTGGCCAATATTCTTGACATTCAGAACAGATATTTAGGAGAAAAATATTTGGGCACTCCAACTGCGTTTCAAGCTTCTAAAATCCAAACCCATATGGGTATTCTCCAAGATGTTGATGCCAGAATTTCTATCTGGTTGCATAAGCTTCTATCTCAAGCTGCTAGAACTACTTTGATTAAACATATTGGCCAAGCCATCCCTCTCCTTCAAATGGGGGCCTTTCTTATACCTAAACATCACTGTAAGCTAATGGATGCTCATTGCTCACCTTTGCAAGTTTTGGTGGGGGGAAACTTTAGACTCCAAGGATAGGAAGTTACAACTCTTGGGCTGGGACATTCTATGCTCCCCAAAGGCTGAAGGTGGTTTAGGTTTTAGAAAGGCTGAGTTGAATAACCTGGCCATGTTGGCAGGAATGCCTGAAGGATTTTAGAACATCCTAATTGCCTTCTAGCTACTGTTCTTAAAGCTAAATATTTTCCAAAAATTGAATTTCTGAATGCTAAGTGCTCTGCCAAGTGCTCTTGGACTTGGAAGTGTTTACATGCTATTAAAGAACTTATTAAGCCTTTCATATCTTGGATTGTGGGGGATGGTCAATTTATTGACCCCTGGTGTGATAAATGGATACCCACTTTGGGTTCTGCCACACCCAACCCCTTAGTCCCAACTGATCCTAGTATTAAAGTCTCATATTTCATTGACACTCATACAAGGAGTTGGAATTTGTCTAGACTTAACGCCCATTTTGATAATGCTTCTGTTCAGAAGATTGTCACTATTCCCTTAAGCCAGCTATGCACTCCTGATAGGAGGGCTTGGGATCTTTCAAAGAATGGCAAATTTTCTTCTTAATCTGCCTACATGGGACTGAGAGGGATTATGCCTTCCCCTTGTAAGAATCTTTGGTAGCTTATTTGGAAAGTTAGAGTACCGTACAGAATTCAGGTCTTTGTTTGGAGAGCAGCAAAAAATGCTTTGCCTTCTAGTACAGTTTTGCACACTAGAATGCCTATGCACTCTGTTGACTGTGCTACATGTCAAGATCCCCCATGAAACTATTATGCGTGCTCTGGTTCTCTGCCCCTTTGCTAGCAGAGTGTGGTTCCTGTCTGATTTTAGTATAAACTCTAAGTTTTTTCAAAACAAATATTTTCTTGATTGGCTCTCGTGCTGGTTAATTGATCCCTTATCTAAGCTTCCTGACGAAGCTCAATGTCTTTTTGTTACCATCCTATGGTCCCTCTGGACCAGTAGGAACAATTTCATTTTTCAAAATCTAAAAGAGTCTCGTATATAAGTCTTAGCTAGAGCCAAAGTTATGCTTCTCACTAGGAAGTCCTGTCCTATACCCTCTACTACCTGTTCTGTCAGTATTTGTGATAAATGGATACCCCCTCCTTAGGATGAAGTAAATGTAATACTGATGGTGCCTTTGATGTCATTTCTGGAGCAAATGGTACAGGATATTGGATGAGGGATTTCTCTTGCAAAGTCTCCTTTTGTGCTGCCTTGACTTTTGAAGTAATGTCTGCCGAAGAAGGTGAAGCCATAGCTATTTGGGCATTTATGAAGAAAGCTGTGGAGAAGCAGCTAACCCATATCATAGTTGAAAGTGATGCGAAGACTCTCATTGATCAATTTTCTGCTGGCCTGTTTGATAGAGATTCGCGTACGATGCTATTTTTATGGATATTCAGTTATTTTCTTTTAAACTAGTAGCTTGTATATTCAGTTTTCAACCTCGCATTTGTAATTCTGTTGCTCTTAGCTCAATGGGCAAAAACAAACAATGCCTCTATGTACTGGTTTGTTCCTCCTGTTCGGTTACTTCCAGGATTAGCCTTTTTGAAGGCCTTTCAAAAAAAAAAAAAAAAAGTTTGGCATAAAAAACTTAGAGAGTCCTGAGAACGTGTGGGACAAATGTCGTTCCATAAGAACGTGTGGAGTAACTGGGCTAGCATATACAGTATGAGTCTGTGACTGAGACCTGAGCCCAAGAGTGACAAGTTTGGGGGAAAAACAGTTGCTGTCCCTAAAATTTACGTTTCTCAAACTCACTGACCATTTCTTTAATAATCTAAATTTTCATAGAGATTTGACGATACCCACAGACCCGAAATGGATGTAACCCTTGGTTTCATGCGAGGTCAGTCTCTTAATCTGTCATAATGGCGACGAAAGTAAGCTGAATTGGTTTTTAGTGAATGCGATGATGGAATGCACTGAATCTGTTTGTTAAAATGTCTAAACCAAAATCCTAGCTACAAGCCTACAAGAAATTAAGGATGCAATTTGTAAAGCTAAGGATGCAACTGTGCTGGATAAGATGTGCGCATGAGATTTCTGGGGTATATGGAGGAAGATGTTGTTCTGGAAACAAATTATCTCTGAAAAACTCGGTGTCAATTGTTGCGTTATCAACGGAGTTAATATGAGGTAAATTTAAGTAACTGAAATAGCTATTTATGTATATATATATTCTAGTTTTACTTCAATACTTATTCTGTAAAGATGTTGCAGACGTCAATTTTGTATTGACGCATACCTGGATTAGAGCATATCAAGTGATCAATTTGTGTCAGACTTCGCATAAGATTTTTACTTTTCTGATATTTCATCATATAAGATATGAAGTTAGAATTTGATTTGATATTGGAATTGTTGCCATCATTCAGTAGTGTATCTAAGTTAACATCTTAATGTACACTAAGTATCGCATTATTTATCCATTTTGGGGGTTTTCATTAGTGATTAGTATTTTTGTTCCTCTTTGATTTATTAAAATGATTGCAAAATAGAAAATATAATTGCATCTATGAAAATGATTCGTTGTTAAAATGTTTTATATTAGTTGTTATAAACTTATATAATACTATGAGCATGTGTACCTATCGGTACCTACTACCTAACACTCTACAGAAAATATAGGAATTTTTAAGTATAAGCTGGTTGAACACTATTCTTAGTGATGTCTTTAAAGTAGTTGAGAGTCAACCCCTCCAGCTCCATTTACATCCTCTTCTTTTTTGTGATTTTTTTGACTGATTCATATACATCCTCTTCGAATTATCAATGGGGAGCTATTTAAATCGCGTTGATTTCAATCTGTTTTATCTTTCTCTTCTTTTATTAATCTCACTGAATCAATCCAAATTAGTAGCCTCTTCCTTTCCATCGCCATCAAGAGTTAAATATCTACCTGGATTTACAGGACCGCTTCCTTTCCATCTTGAAACAGGGTTTGTATCACTTATTATTATGTGCTCTGCTCTAGTTCGGGTGTTATTTTCTTAAATAGTCAATTGTACTATATTTTTACTGTAACAGTTGTAATAACCTATATGTTTGTGTGGTAATCAGGTATATCAGTGTTAATAGTGGTGATGAAAATTCGCCGAGTAATAGCAATGATGACGATGAAGATACTGAGCTCTTCTATTACTTCGTGAAATCGGAAAGAAAGCCTGAAGAAGATCCTCTTATCTTCTGGTTCAGTGGTGGTCCGCGTTGCTCTAGTCTCACTGGTTTGGCTTTTGAGATAGGTAGGCGCCTATAAGCACTGTCTCTCATTTTCTATGTTGATGAATTGATTACAAGGTATTCCACATCTATAGGATAAACATTACATATTTCATATGTTTAATTATTCTTAGGTCCTATAAACATAGAAGTAGATGGATATGTTGGTGGATTGCCAAAATTAGTGCTGAATAGTGACTCATGGACTAAGATTGCCAACATAATCTTTCCCGATGCCCCTGTTTACACTGGATTCTCGTACTCAAAGTCTTCACCCAATTTATATATCGGAGATAAAGGCTCATCAAAAAGCAGCTATGAGTTTGTGATTAAGGTAACATCGGACTCAGTATTGTTGGATGCTTAATTCAAAAGCAATCACCTATAAACAGCATAATTACTTGAAATGTATAACAATTGGATACTATGTATGCAGTGGTTAAATGAGCATCCGGAATTTAAATCCAACCCTCTTTACATTGGTGGTGATTCATATTCGGGCAAGATTGTCCCTGTCGTCGTACAACATTTAATAAATGGTAATAAGAATCACTCTTTCATATTATAGTCTACTTCTAAAGTTCAAATACAAATATATTTATGATTTTTCTTAAGCAAGAAAGGTCATCTCAAAGATCATTCTTTTCAGCTGAATTTATGTATTTTCAGATATTGAAACCCAAAAGTATCCATTTCTCCACCTCAAGGTAACATATGGACTTTGTACAAACAACACTACCTTTAATCGATGAATTATCATTACTATTCGGTTCATGTTTTTCATGGTATTTATATGTTTTTCTAGGGTTACTTACTTGGGAATCCAATCTCCAATAGACAATTGGAAACTAATGCAGGTGTACCATATGCTTATGGCATGGGCCTTTTATCCTACGAACTCTTTGAGGTAATTTGATGCATCAACCATGATTTACATTTTACAATAAAACAGTTTACATAAAAGCGTCCAAGATTTTTCTTTGTGGTTAACATGGAGAATATTTGAGGGCCGACTGAAATCCAACACATATATGTCTGCAGTCAATGAAGGAGAATTGCAAAGGGAAGTATATCAATTTTGATCTGGACAATGTGAATTGCTTAGAGGATCGCCAAAAATTCCATGAGGTAAATAATAAAATATCTGTCTGTTTATATAGGATCTCTGGGATTTTCTATAATACAGGCATCCATTTTCAGTGTACATCTAATATAAATCCACCACACATTTCGGAGGAAAAGTATTGTGGTAATCTGAAACAAAAGCCCAAACAACCAATTGATAATAGACGACGATTCCTCTCAGAAAATGAAGGAGTTATCGCCTCACAGCCCATTCTTCCTATTCCAGGGTGCCGGGTATACTCTCTTTTGTATTCGACTCTTCAAATTACATATATCAAACCAGCCTACCAATCCAATTTTTTTTTTTTTTTTACATATATGAAAGTTTAGAGTTTAAAATTGAAATTTCTTTACAATTCTTTAGTATCATAATGAAGATCTTATTTCTGGTTATTGGGCAAATGATGAGTGTGTTCAAAAGGCTCTCCATGTAAAAAAGGTGCGAGTTTTTTCCCCTTAATTGCCACGGGATTTTCTTATGATATACACAAGAAGTTATCCCGGATTATAGTAATTGAGGTTTTGATGTTTTAACAATGATACAAACAGGAAACGGTTAAGAAATGGATCAGGTGCAACTTAGACGTACCTTATAAAAAGGACATCCTTAGCAGTGTGGAATATCACAAAAATATTAGCACCAAACTTGGTTATAGATCACTCATATACAGTGGAGATCATGATTTCATGGTGCCACATGTTTCAACAGAAGCATGGATACGGTCTCTGAACTTATCCATTGTCGATGATTGGCGCCCATGGCTCCTGGATGATCAGTTTGCCGGGTTTGTTAATTAATTAATTTATCTCTAAAAGGATATACGTACATTGATGATTTCAGATATAGGTAAACACTATTTAGGAATTCATGACACAAATTTATTTATTTCGTTCCAGATATACAAGAACATACTCAAGCGGTCTGACATATGCGACTGTGAAGGCAAGGAACAATTTTTGTCCTAATTTCTGCATTCTCTTGAAAGTTATACGTAATTAGATATAGGTTGGCTGAAAGTAGTATATCCATACTGATTAACCTATGTAGTGATGATCTGTTTGCAGGGAGCAGGTCACACAGCTCCAGAGTACAGACCTAAAGACAGTTATGCCATGTTTGAGAGGTGGATTTCACATGATCCTTTATAAGTGTGGCGACTAATGACAAATTATTGTTGGAAATGAATTGATCCAATGGGCAGAGACTCACAGCTATTAGCTATAATTATTGATGTGTATTCATTTCTACAACTCTTTCCAAATACGCAAAAACATAATCGATTATTCTCATACCTCCAGATTGTGTGCATGACTTCAATGGTGTGCAAATTTATTTTACTAGGATATTAGTGTAGTAGATTTTTTCCTAAGAACTTTAATTGAACCCTTGACTTTCATTTTATGAGGCGAGTGTCAAACAGCTTAAGCATACTGTTACTGTCAGTTTCCAAACTTCTTACTTTATATTGAAAAATCGCTTACCTCAAGCAATTTGGTTGGAGGTTTGGCTGGAGAGGAATAGAACAAAATGAAACTAACAGGGGGTTAGTCGTGAGAGAGTTTGAGAGATTTTAATGTATTTAAATTCCTAGGGATTTAGAGAGAGTGTATGAGAGTCTAGACAATTTGGGGGAGTTTAACCCAACTCCCCAGAAATCTCTTGTTTTTTGAGAGATTTTGTTCAAGCATAAAAACATCATGAAACTCCCCCAGACTCCCCCAAACTCCCTCAAATTGTAAACTCCCTATACTTCTAGTGTTTTACGACTAACGGGAGTTTAAGAGATTCTAATCAAATCTCTCACCACTAACAGGAGTTTGAGGTATTTGTACAAACTCCCCCACGACTAACGTGGGATTTGCTAACTCCTTGAAATACATCAAAATCTCCCACGACTAACACCCCGTAAAACAACTGTAGCAGTAAAAGCTTTGCTTTATCAGTGGGGTTTGCGTAGCAGGGAGTTCGGGGGTCTGTTCTTTGATGACTTAGCGTTTTGCTCGAAAGAAAAAATCACGAATAAGGCTATTAGTCCCTAGCTAGTCTCTCTGTGTTGTTTCTTGTAGGTACACGAAATAGGCTCTCCACGTGTCAAACATGGAAGGAATAAGTATGGATGGAGATCTCACTCAAAGATCCCAGTCAGGGCCTTGTCAATTCAAATGTCAGAGTTACCTCGTCATCAGTCAGTCTTGCGAGGTATAACGAGGATGCGTATAGAAGCGAGGAGACTCATCCAAAGAATCTAAGATACGAGGAGTACCCAACAAGATATCTACGACGAAGATGAAAGGGAGAAGTACGGTAACTTGTTTGAAAAGATAAGCCGCGAAGTAGATAAATTCAAGAAGATCAGTTGTGCAGAATAGCTATCACAGCTTGGTGTATCTGGAATGCAAGATGTGATAATGTGTTTAAAGGAAAAAAGATTACTCCAGACTCAGTTATTATGAAGAGTAGGTTGGAAATAGAGCTACTGAAACCTAGAAGATCTACTGCTATTCATAGTACTGTCAGACAAAGCAGGATAAATCTGCACTGGAAACCTCCTAGAATAGGAACTTATAAAATAAATGTTGATGGATCTTTTAATTATACCACTAAATTAGGCGGCATTGGTCTAATTCTTCATGATTTTGCAGGTGATCAAAGGGGATCCAAATGCATCTTCTTACACAAAGCTCGAGTCCAAAACAGGTGGAGTGCAAAGGTTTATGGGAAGCTTTACAATGGGCGAGAGGATAAGGAGCTTGACAAGGTGATTTTTGAACTTGGACTCTAAACTAGTAGGCGATGCGGTGAATCGGGATAACTTCAATTCGATGGAGGATCTACAATTTGATCTTAGACATAAAGAGTATGCTTAAGAATAAAACTTACTTTGGCAATGCAATTATGTGCCAAAAGAACAAAATAGAGTGGTGATATTTTAGCTAAGTTAACTAGGACTTCTTTTTAAGTAGTGTTTGGATTTCTACAATTTCTAAAGGATTGCACCTCAACTACAATAAGATGCACATCATGTAACTCCCATTTCTTAATCAATGAAATTTTCAGCTTCAAAAAAAAAAAAAAAAAAAAGATAAGTCGCGAAGTAGATATCTTGTTGAGGAGAAGATCATCTTGGGGTGCTGGATTAGATTATTGGTGTTGAGATGAAGGCGTCCATGGTAATCTATGTCAGGGTGTGCAGAAAAGATCGTCTCGATGTGGTAGATAATGTAGTAAACATTATCATGTATGGGTGAAGACATTACTTTGGATTTATAGGGCGTTTGTGAGAGTTTTTGTGTTCGGTCACATTGTGGTGAGTCGATTAATTGATTATTCAATTCTTGTGTAATTCTCAGTTGATTCTATAATGAATAAAGAGGTCGTAGCCGTTTGGTGGATGTAGACAATATGCACACATCGTGTATATAGTTTAACCACGTTAAATTTGTGAGTACTTTATTTCTTGTTTCTTTTGTTTATGGCTTGCATCTGTGTTGTTCTCTTTCTCTTCTTCGTATCCTAGATCGTAGTGAGGTTCATGGAGCAATCCAAGAGATCAAGTGTTTCTTGTTATCTATTTTTTCCCGCAGTATTAGCATGTAGATGGCTCTGTACCCCAACAATTGGTATCAGAGCCCTAGGTTGGATAGAAGATTTGAAGACAGAAGTTTTTGGTTTTTTGGTAGTAGAAAATTTTGAAGTCAAAGGATTTGGTTTCATCAAGTATGTGAGGATTTGATGTTACAGCTTCCAAAGGTGCATAGTTTGATGTTATCAAGTATGTGTAGGATTTGATTTCGTCAATTTTAGGAACAAAGCAAAGTAAAGTGTACTTCTGAAGGATTGGGATTATATCAGGTAATCTACATTCGATGTGGTCAAGATGTATGGTCTTGATGTTTCGGTTCTCTACATTAGAGATTTGGCATTGATTCTTATTGGAGCATAAACCCTATGCATGGCTTCAAGTAAGTTTTATTTATTCTCTATACTTCGTACCATATTCTTGTGAACTGTTTGAAAAACCTACGTAGATTGGTTTTTCAATTAATTGATGTTTGCTTGGCAAGACACAAGAAGGTAAGAGTATCGTAGTTGAGATACGAATATTGTTTCGTATGTCTGTGGAAGTAAAGATGGAATATAAGAATGTCAAAGTATCATTATTGTTTCGAACCAAGGGAAACAATAATTTAGTTATCAATCGTCATTAATTAAATCATGTTGCTGATTTTCTTTAAAATGAAGTTGAAGAATAAGAAGATGAATTCATACTCGTTCTGCCTTAGTTGTTTGTTACGATAAGGATTTGGAGAAATCTCGTAGGTTTCGTTTTGGAAGTATTGTCCGTTGGTGGGGTTTGATATATTCCAGAAGTCAAGAGTTTGATATTCAGTCTTAGTATTTGAAGCACGTGGCTACAAATAGTTGCAGGACATTGATCGTTGGATGAAGATGTGATATTGGTTGTGGTGGAGCTATGGATTCTTATTATTATATAAGAAGCAGTTTGTCGACATAGTTTGTAGGGTTTGTTAGACTATGTTGAAGTTTGACATTGTGTCGGGTAGAACAATGTTTTGGAGTTTCTCTCGTATTGTTTCTGATGGAGAATCTAGATAGTTTGTGATCTTCTGATTCTTTCCAATGACGTTCAGTCGAAGAGTTGTTTTTGGTTGTACACCATTTGAAGTCGATCGGAGCTTGTTGAAGTGAAAGACCATTGGAAAAAATAGTTTGGTATATTTGTGTTGTGGATACGTTCCTACTTTGGTAAAGACCCGTTGTGAGGAATTAAAAAGGTATCGATTGGACACTTCAATATCTTACAAAATTAAGATACAATACTACAATGTGTATGGTGGTGTGGCTACGAGCTAGCGCATACTATTTAGGAGAAAAAAATGGTGCATGAATTTGACAGGGTTGCAATTTCGGCGTGTTTTTCCGTCAACCTTTATTATTCATTGGCTATTTGATTTCCTGATGATCAACGTGATACTTTCTGTTGGACAGAGCTACATTATAGCAATGGTAATATTTGGGGGTTTTCTTGTCTGCTACAGCTATTGAAATTAATTTCAATAGTGACAGAGCCTGTAAAGATAAAGGTAGAGATTTCTATTGAGAAATTTGGTTCAACAACAATATAGTTTCCGTGAAGTTATTTTCTCTACATAGTGAGAAGATAAACACAACAGCGTCTTGAATTGCTTGGAGCTCGAGGAAGTTACCAAAGGTTTCAGATTATGGATGGGTGTGATTGGTTCTTTGTGTGAAGGACGGATTATCAGATCTCAAAACCTTGTTGTACGTTTGGAGAAAGATTAGAAAAGGGATATGCACAAGAGAGAGTTGTGACATTATGTATTGTTACAAGGGTAACAGTGAATTCTTCGACGACGGTCACAGTTTTATCCGAGTCCGATTGTGTTGTGGTTTGACTATCATGAAGTCGAAACTACATGATTGTTTAAGAAATTGATAAAAGACTAGATTGACAATTATGTCAAAGCACGTTGAGGTTCTTTGAAATGGTAAGAATTTTGGTGTGTCAGCTTTAAAAGTCTATATGAAGCTAGACATGTTTTCTCGTATGTCTGCAGTGGTCGAAGATATGATGAGCTTTCATGGTCAAGAATCATGATCCAATAGGAGATAGACTCGGTAAAGCAAGATTCATAGAGATGATCTCGAGATTGGCACGCAGTGGCAATAATCCGTGGATTGGTTGTATTTGGTGCGCAGTTAGAGTCATGCTCAATATGCTTTGGTACATACAAGATGGTTAGTTTCCTGGAAGCTAACATGAAGGCTGGTTTTTTGTAAACTAACCTGAAGTACCTCGTTAACTCGCTTTCGTGGACATGCTCGTGGAAAGGAGCAAGTGTGTGATCAGTTGTTTGAAGAAGCAATTGACTTAGCTGAAGTTTAGAAACGGAGATTGAGACTATAGTTCTGCTAAGGGTGCTTAGGCATACGCTTGGAGGCTATGATGGTAGTTTCATTTGGTGATCGAGTAGTTATGGATGTCAAATTTAAAGGATGTGGTGCACAACTTGGAGTTACTGGTTTCAGTGTAGAGGAACATCAACTCAGGTAGAGTAAGGAAGGCCAAGACGGAGTTGTGTTCGTAATATGGAGCAAGTTTCAAGAGGTAGCGAAGGCTCAAAGGCGCTGTAACTAAGTTCAATAATAGCATATGAGGAACGATCGTGTATGGTATGATTGAGTTGGCATGCAATATACCTAAAATGATGCCAATCAATATAGAGTTGTGAACATAAAGGAGTAAGGTGTATTTTCTCAAGATGTTGCATAACAGGTGATCATATGACGATGGTTGATGAGATGGTTTGGATTTTTCGCCGTGGTGGAAATTTGTACAATCACAGAGAAGTTGCATTGTTAAGTCTTGAGTTAGTGACGTTCAAGTTTGGTTTGCTCTCTTCTGGTGGAGGTTCTAAGGAATAATTTGGGTGAACTACATTTCGGTTTGATTCCTATTGAGGATATGTAGCCAACCCGTGATTGTGCAATCGATGTTCTGAAGATGGAGGGAAAACAAGTTGATCGTTTCCTTCATAAATGCATGATCCGAGGTGGAGAATTGTTTGTTAAGGTCGATGAGGAGTTTAAGATAAATCAAACTTGATTGGTCGGTGATGAATTTGAGTTTAAGTTAAACTCAAACTTATTATGCCCGGCTGATTTTGGGTTTGGCATAATGCAAACCATATTCAGTCGGTGATAGGATTAGTCATTAAGAGTTTGCGAAACTCTTAATTTAATTACTTTTTCCTAAAGTTTAGGCCCTTAATAGCTAAGTTAAGGAAACCCTATTCTTGTAAGATAATTAATGTTACTCCTATAAAAGGAGGTCTAGGCTATGAGTTTTAGCTATGAGTTCTCAATGGAGATTTTAGGAATTCATCCCACCTCTTGGGGTGGTTTGTGAGAGACCTAATGGTGGAAGGAGTTCATCATTATCGTGCTTATGGAAGGTTTATCGATGTTGGAAGATATGTCGTTATGGAGTATTCGTATGAAGATGTTGGTAAGACATCTTGTTGAGGAGAAGATCATCTTGGTGGTGATGGATTAAATTATTGGTGTTGAGCTGAATGCGACCATGGTAATCTATGTCAGGGTGTGCAGAGAAGATCGTCTCGATGTGGTAGATAATGTAGTAAACATCATCACGTATGGGTGAAGACACTACTTTGGATTTATAGGGCGTTTGTGAGAGTTCTTGTGTTCGGTCACATTGTGGTGAGTCGATTAATTGATTATTCAATTCTTTTGTAATTCTCAGTTGATTCTATAATGAATAAAGAAGGCGTAGTCGTTTGGTGGATGTAGACAATACGCACACATCGCGTATATTGTTGAACCACATTAAATTTGTGAGTACTTTATTCTTGTTGCTTTTATTTATGGCTTGCATCTATGTGGTTCTCTTTCTCTTCTTCTTATCCTAGATCATAGTGAGGTTCATGGAGCAATCCAAGAGACCAAGTGTTTCTTGTTAGCTATTTTGTTTCCGCAATATTAGCATGTAGATGGCTCTTAACCCCAACAGTTTTAACTCATAAAAGAGTTATTCAAATGGAAACCATAGATCTCTTTTCCTACACCTTTAAATCCAGGTGTGCTGCATGAAAACAAAGTCATTTAAATGACCATGTAGAAAAGCATTGGACATATCCATTTGGTTGACACTCCATTTCTTGGACAAGTCTGGTTTCTTTAATAAACCACCAGGCTTCAACCAAATGGGAATTATTAATTTTAAAATGTAAATTCATTTTGTTGAATCGTATTAGATTACACTACTGGGATGAAATTTTCGTGCAGTCAATCACATCCAACTGATTACTTATAACCTTTGGTAGCCAATCCTGCCTTATACCTCTCGACTTTCCCATCTTCCTTCCATTTGAGCTTAAACACCCCTTTACAACGAAACAATACATGTATCTCTCATGAGGAACTATAAGGTAGAATTTTTTATTAAGAAAGTGTACTCTATGTTGGTGCAAAATTAATTACCCAACAATCTTCGAGATGTATATAAGATGATGGAATCTTGTCGATTCTTTATTTCTCCATAAATTATAGATGAAAATTGAGCGGGTACCTGTAAATACACTCCGTTACTTAAGTCAGAGAGAGCTCTAAACAAGTTTTTAGAGGAGAAAAATAATCGTAATTGTGTACCTTTTGAGTTGGATTTTAGCCCATGTATATTATACGTAAATTTTGTAACGTTGAAAATCATTTTAAAACACCTACGTAACGAAAACAAACTAGATCTTATGATTTGTAGTTATCTCAAATAACCACCTAGATTTATCTTTATCCTATAGGATTTGTAGTTATCTTAAATAACCACCTGATTTGTACTTATCTTCCCAATATTTGTATATATAACAAAAACAAAACACTTGCCATAAAGAAAATGATCCATGTTTATCTTCAAAATATCTATACCTACGAACTAAATTAACGAGCACTTTGGTTTTCAAAGTCCAACTGTCTTTATTACAAAATCCATGTCTATCTTGTCAAGATTTATATTTATGTTAGAAGATTTATGTCTATCTTCATAGATATGTATATATCTTGAAATATATCCTTAAAGATCCATTATCTTCAAAATATCTCTTGATTTGTCCATGTTATAAGATTTATATTTAGATTTATGTCTATCTTGAAATATATAGATCATAGATTAATGCAATATGAGGCCATGATGTTGGTTCATTTTCAATATATCGTATAATTTGTGTCCCGAATTCTTATCAACTCCTTATGATTTAATATGTGTTTGTCATAAAAATAGTCGGGATTTTCCTCTCTTTTTTTTCTTTGTTTTTTCCTTTAATATTTTACCGCCGGAGATTTGCTCAAACGAAAGAAATATAATCTTAACTTCCGAGACACTTTTTATTTAGGTTCATTGCTTATAATGAGATAATGCTCTACATGAATATGGAAGTTTAAATATTTTTTTGGAAATATGTCGTCAGCAGCGCTCATCTCAGTGAAATCAACTAATCAATAGCGTCCATAAAAGTCTCCCCATGCTCCTATTTCGCTCCAGCTGACTCATCTATCATGGTCATGTTGTTGATCCTCCAAATAGGCAGAGAATAGTATTTTTTTGCATCGAACAGATGATACAAACTATCCAATGTGACATGATTTTTCTGTAATTTTTCAACACCCATCAGATGACAATGTTTAAAATGTGTACCCATTACCTTTTCGAAGGGATTGTATATATGCGAACCTCTGCCATTAAATCTTCAACAAAGTATTGTGCCCAGCAATTCGTCTTAACGAAGGCTTTGGTAACTTCAAAAGTCTTGGACATTTTGTCACTTCCGTATGTTCCTACCTTCACTTGGAATACAATCTGGCCACACATTGCCTCATAAAGAACCTTGAACACATATTGTACTCCATGATCCTATTTCAAATTAATAGATTGTCCATAGATCCTTTACCAAAAGTTGACATATTCTACGTTGAATATTTATAAAAAAAATTTATGGTATTGTGGATCGTTGCTTTCTAAAACTGTAGTTTTCAAAATTGGCCTCTTCAAGTCCCACGGCTTTCTAAGTTTATATATCCTGTTTGTTTTTAACATTTTAGTTAGCCATATTATGTTTGTTACTAACTTTAAACTTGATGTCATCTTCTACTGTGAACTTTATGTGATTTCAGAATCGAAATAGTTATACCTCTTTCATTCGTATCAAGTAATCCATCGTATATCCCAACAATTCTTCTACAACAATTCCTTTCTTCTACCTTATAAAATTAGCATAATATGTTTTTGTTCACCAATACCCGCCACCACCATAAAACCATATGAATCCATTTTTTTATCCACCACCACCTAGTGGCGGAGCCAAGGGTTGATTAACTCGGCTCTAACCCCCTAAATTTTTAATAACTACATGATTTTTTTAGTTTATTTTATAAATAGTACTTTGTCCATATATATTTATGGTTTAGTCCACCAAAGTTTACATGTTTCTTTTAAAAAAAAAAGTAGGCCTCCTCAATGTCAATTTTTGACTCCATCATTGCCACCATCACTGCCTTCATCCCATGTAGGTTGTTGGACGCAATTCTAATTTTCAATCACAAATTCCATGTATGAGGTTTAAATTGAACAAAATTTCGTCAATTGATTAGTTTCATTATTTTTTTTCCGTGTATATATGCTTTTTTTGTATTGCAATCAATTTTATTTTAACATTAAAAATTCATGATTTATACGATATAGTACCAAAGATAACGGGGTACCATTTGGGTGATCAACTACGATCATGAAAATATTGTCTTGTATGATATCATCCCTGAAAATATATGGTACCTTCCTTTATCAAAAGTGTTAAAAACAACCAACCACATCTTCCACACTACGATGTTATCGATGTTGTAACGACAACATAAAATTAATATTGTCCATCACTACTCACCGGCATTCACCGTCACTACTTCTTCCACCACAAACCAGGGCGGAGCCGAGTTTTGAGGAGAGGGAGAAAAATTCTTGGCAAGTTGGATACATGTGAAAAATGGACTTTGTATCCCATTTTACGATAAAGAACAAAAATAAATATAATTGTGCTTGCTCACTTCCCTTAACCACCACTAATCTTTCGGCCTCCACCTCTTCTACTACTCATTGTCGCTTGAAAATGTCTATTGATTCTATTTATCAAAATAACTTATTAATAGAAATAAATATTATAATTAATTAAGAAAACATTTATAATTAAAAAATGATTAGTCATTTATTATGAGCAATTAGTGAAACTCTAATTAATAAAACACTTTATAATGAATAGATTATTTATTATGTGCAATTAGTGAAACACTAATTAATAAAGCAATTATTGTATTTAAGTTGAACAAACCACCCCTGTTGATTTATCTTTTCTATCAATTCCAACCAAGGTGGAACACTGGTTAGAGGCCACTCTTATGAAACAATAGGTCATGAGTTCGAACCTCCCCGTTATAATTTTTGAAATTCCATATCTTGACTTGATTATTCATTTTTCATTCATAATATTAGAATTAATGCCACGTGTGTGCGAGTTGTAGGGGGTGGTCAGGAGAACCACAACCCTTGATTTATCTTTCCCACGGACAAATCCTGACCACCACTCAGACAGGCAAACTTAGCCTAGCTTTGTTTTGTACTCTTGATTTTGAGATTAGTATTTATCTTAAACTGGTTTTCCATAAAAATTGGGCCTCCATAATAAGCCAAATTCAGTTTCCATAATAAGCCAGAGCTGGTTTCTTTAATAAACCCCCGGGCTTCCTCAATATGTTTGGTTAGGCTTTCTCAATAAGATAGAATTGCTTTCGTCAATAAGCCATCGCGCTTGCTCAATAAGTCCGCTTGGGCTTCCTCAATCATCTAAAATAATAGACCACCGGGCATCCTTTCTAAATCCGATTGGCTTCCTCAATAACCCAGAATTGATTTCTTTAGTAAAACATCGGGCTTTCTTAATAAGTCCAGTTAGGATTCTTTAATAAAGAAGGGTTGAACTTTTTAATAAATCAATTAGTTACGGGACACTTTATGCCTCGTTAGTGCACCATTTTATGAGGGTACGAACACTCTACTACCATGGCATTATCTCAATAAAGATATTTTTTTCTAGCACTATTAAAAGTCTTGGGCTCACTTGGGTGCACCAAATAAATAAAAGTTGGAGGTAAGGGATGATAAACATTATGATTTGTAACATAATCAGGTAAAAGCTTTGGTATAATAGCATAATCACTTTAAATCTAGTAATGATAGTAGAAGTTATAAAAGGAGCAGAAACAAAAGTTGGTAAAGGAACATAATGAAAAATATTAACCAAAGTGGAATCCATACGAGGGACATAAGTGTAATTTGGTGCATAAGGTGGTATAGAAACATAAACAAAAATACTATTTGAGTATAAGCACCAAGAAATGGATAACAAGTTGAACTAAATACTTTAAAAAAAGAATAGTCTAGAATTTTATTAAATATTATCTTGGATGGGGATCTGAACTGAAGCATCCCTTTCAAACATTATCTTGATACGAGTGGCATCTTTTTTGAGGATTTCTTTTCCTCCTACCTCCAAGCAAAACGGTCTTGTTGAATGAAAACATTGACAAATCACATAAATGGGATTAACTCTCTCTTTTCATCCTAATTTTCCTAGACATTTTTGGCTTGATGCCTTTCAATCCGTAACTTTTATCTTAAATAAACTACCTACACGATAAGCACTATTACATGGAAATTATTTTCGTAGAAAGTAAATTCTCATTTACACTTTTAAAGTGTTGAAAATATATAAGAAATTCAATTTTCGTTTTTATTGGATAAATCCAACAAATCCTACGTACTATTAGAGTGAGTGCTCGGTTGAATTCACATGCATTCTCAAGTTTGTTGTCAAATTTAGACGCCAAAACTATTTCTTGATTTCCTTGATTAGATTAGGTAGTATAGTCTTAGGAATTTCTTACACTCGAAGATTACAAAAAATATTACATTGGTATCTCAAATTTAGTGAACAATTTCTCAAACAACCTAAATTTTCATAAAGAGATGTGAAGATGACTAACCACGCATCTGAAATGAATACAAAACCCTTGAACTAATGTGAGATCATTCTCTTAAATTGTTTTTGTTTGTATCATATATGATGGAATCACCTGAATCCGTTAGTTAAACAATTTTTATTTATAGCGTATACAACGGACAAAATTCGAGCACGGATTTCATTTCAATCTAACTCATGTTTGTTTGTTTTTTTTTTTTTTTTAAAGGTTTTATACTTAGGTTTCCGGAATCGTTGCTTTATATCTAGTTCATTTGGGTTTTTATGGTGGGTTTCTTTCCATCCAAAGCGTAGTTATGATGTGATTTTTCTTCTTCATTTTGTTTTTACTTATTTCTTTTACGTCAATATCAATCAAAACCTTGTGTAATACTTACCTAAATCTTGTTGAGCGGTTTCAATGGTGGTAGGTTGTTATGAGGTTTGAATATGGTGGTGCATATGATAGTAGATGCGTCTCTAAATTGTTGTTTCAGTCAAGAATAAATTGGTTTCAAATCTTTAACAACAATGGGTGATTTCAAATCAACAACAACTATATGATAGTGGTTTGTTATTATCAAGCATTTAATGATGCCATCTTGGGGTTCCCCTTGTTTTACTGGAAAAAAAATTTATCGTGGGAATGGATAGGATCTATTTTTTGTTGAAGTGAGGATGATACTTGTTTATATGGAGAAAAAGTGGTGATGATTTTGTAATGGTGGCTTGGTTGGGATGATGTGCCTGTTCTTGTGGATTTTTCGCAAGATGAAGACTCGTTAAAAGTGGTGGAGGGTCTAGGGTTCAGGCGACCAGAAGAATTTCTACTTTCAGCTGATGTTATAGGACCGGGGCTTTTATGTGGGGTTTTTCTTGTTGGGTCGTCAAATGGTTGGTAGATGTTCCAAAATATGTATTAGGATTTCTATGTGAGTTTGTGCGAGTGTTGTGTGCAAATGCTTATTATACGCAACATTTATATAATTATTTTTTTTACCGAATAACAAATAAAGGAAAATGTTGTTCTGGCAAATTTGGTGTGAAAAGGCGAGGGTACCCAAATATACCTCAAGCTAAAACTTTTCCTACCTATAAGTTGATAAGAACGTAAGTGCTATATTTTATACCCATATTTATATTAGCTAGGACTCGATATTTTATCTAATAACACTATTTTAGTGCTTTTGTAGAAAGTACAAGTGAACCCGATTTCTGGAGAATTATGGCCTAAATTAGCACTAAAATGGCATTTACGGAGGAAAGCACTCGCGGCACGGAAAAGGGAAAGGGGTTACCTTGTTATTTGAAGGAGTTTGTTGCACCACCTAAGCTTCTTGGTCACGGAAAATTTGAGCACGTGAAAGTCACCCCTGGGTGATGATAATAAGGACTACGTGGCACCTCCCCTAACACATTTGGTTTGTGGAATGGTTTTGTCAAAGAAATGGAGTTCTCATTTGCATCTTCAAGCAACTGCCTTCGATGTTCTTCAGTCATATATGTCGGGGCGAGGTCGAGATCGAAACATCATATATTTAAGGTTTTGGGGGAGAGGTCGGCTGGAGTGGGAGAAGGCGGCCGAAGTTCTGTAGAGAGGATTCGCTGACTACTTGAGAAGAAGACAACGTGAAGATTATTGAAGCGGAGATAGGGAAGAAGACGACGCCATCGGTTTAATATTTTCTCTCTTGATTATTATTTTTGATGGGTTTTGAGAAAACTATAATCATGTCTTGCTAGAACTTTATAACTAGGGTTTGTGTTGAAACCACTTTTGAGCATTATACCACTTTGATTGGAAACATATGGTTTTGAGGCTATTTTGATATGAATAAATTAATTCCTTGATTTTATATATTGATTTTAACGATGATATGAGTTGTTGCTTCACCGGTTACAATAACCTTTGTGCGTAATTGCTAGGATCACAATATATTTTGTCTCATTATTTGATAACTCCATGCTTGGGTTAATATCTTTGATGGGTTACGCTTAGAAGAGCCATATAATAGTTGTGAATCAATATTTTAGTTTCGTATAACTTTCTCGCTAATGCAATTTGATGGTGCATGCTTCAGTTTAATCTTTTGATGTGCCATGCTTAGAGCGTCCCAGTGATATTTGCGACACTAATACATATAATAGGTGATGTTGATAGAACGGACGATAAATAATTCATGGATTATGTTTCATTTCAGTAATTGAACAAAAATAGTGGTGGATACCATAAAACCCTGGTTACTGTCTTTCCCATTGATTTTTTTTTATTAGTTTAATTTCAGTATTTCGTTTTCAATTATAAAAATCCCAAAACATTATTGTTGGTTATTCTTATTAGAGATATTGATTACAGTATTTCCACCGCTCTTCGTGGGAACGACCCGTACTTGCCTCTGTCTACTAGTTGGACACCGTGCGATTGCGGTTATCACATATAGGGTATTCCCTTATCTTATCATAAGTCCTTTATTCGAAAATGATTTTCTATGGACTGAGTCGAGACAATACAACTAATCGGTTCACACTTCGTGTGATCGTCTATGGATACGAGATCGAGAGAATACAACAATGAAGTATGTTTACTTAATAAAAAGGTTCGGACTTAACCAAACACAATAGTATTGCTTATCAAGTAAATAGGAATTAACTTTTGTGTAATTTACTTTGATTATAATAAAACAATCATAATGCGGAAGTATAAAGTAAATGACACAGCAAGATTTTGTTAACGAGCAAACCGCAAATGCAGAAAAACCCCGGGACCTTGTCCATAATTGAATACTCTCAGGATTAAGCCGCTACACAAAATTAAACCTAACTTCGTATAGTTGAGACCAAGAAACTAAACCTATAGTTCACCAAGTTCCGTCTGTATTCCCACGCCTCCAACTTGTGAATAAGTCACGTACTTTGAACAATTCCTTTGGTTCGTATTCCAAACAGTAAAGGAATAACAAATCTGTTTGGTATCAACTCTATTCAACCAAGTGATGTGAGTCGGACAAAGGCTCTTCTGTTTATCTTAACATAAACTCCTTCGTCAGGTCCTTAGATTTATCTTATGTTCAATCACCAAAGGTAATCGTTAAAATTTTGCAATCAATACTTTTAATCACAAAGAATTGTATTGATGCCGATCTACACAACTAATCAATCAAATCTACCACTAGGATAAACCTATTATAGTTGGATCCTCTTATACCGAAACAAGTAATGTGCATACCAAAGATTATGAACCCCAAATCAGAAATCTTCAATATCTTTTTTTTCTTCAAATCTTCTTAGATCTTCAATAAACACCTGCACACAACAACTTGAATCTCTTGTGATCAATCACGCACAGAACGGAGTCTGTTAACAATGGATTATCACAAGATCGTCTTTAGCACTAACAACAGTCTAAAGATCCCCTATCAAACTTCGATCTAGTTTGAGTGAATCTTATATCAGAAGAGAAGATGCTCAAGCATAAACAAACTAGGTGCAATCAAATTTCAACCACTGTTAGTCAATCAAATCAATCGAAAACAAAAGATAAACCGCAATTATCTAGTTTCCCACCAACGGTACTCATAGAGCTTCTCAATCCCAAAGAAGACTTTAAATTGAGCGGCCATAAGAGATTTCGCCTAATTAGGTTACTCTCCTCTACGAATAGGCGGCTACACCAGTAACAACACAACCGAGAAAGTTTGTTATCACGAAGGATTTGTTTGCTAGAAATGCAAACGTCAAGTATTTATAGACAAGGAAGTTCGGACACCAAGGAACTTCCAAAACCAAAAATATTCTCAAAGATATTCAATACATTCTAAATTCGGTTTTCATAATTCCTGGAAATGCTCTGTCCAAAAATAATGATCGAAAATCTCTCTGGAAAATCTCAACTAGTAAATGCACATTATTAATTCTCATTTTCCTAAAATAAAATTAACAACCTTAAATAAAAGATTCTTAACTTATTTATTTTGATCCTGGGATTTTCTTCCTATAGTTATTAAGGAATAACTTTGAACAATAAAATATAAACATTACTGCACGTGCTCAAAGTATGCCAACATCCTTACTTTGTAAGTCCTCTTTCATACTTACAACATTGAAACCGATTTGCCACACTTCCAAACAAGTTTAGAATTGGTTCATCTGACTTTCAAGAAGCATGCGATTCATTAATAAACACTCAATCACAAATCATGGGCTTCACGGTTCTACCAAAAAAAGTTTCGGTTCTACCTCCATGTGAGTACTGTGCATAGTCACACTAGCTTCCCAAAATTCGGTTGACTAGGCACTAGGATCAGTTCCCCACATATATATGGTATCTAACTTATATGTGTTGCACATGTCCATAGGATCGGTTCCCCCTTTCCTAAAAACGTGTTGCACATGTGCATAGGATCGGTTCCCCTTTCTGCTATAAACCTAGCTACACCTCATACAAGGATCGATTCCCCTTTGTGATGTGTTGCACCTCTTCATAGGATCGGTTCCCCTTTACCCAGATTCGGTTCAACAAAACACAAACTCCATCATACCATCTCAGGTGATTACTTAAGATCGGTTTCACTAATAAAAGTCATACCAATACATAAGTCGGGCCTTTGTGAATATTTTTACCAAGAACACAAGATATGCAATGAATAACAATCCCAATAACGCATGGCGATTTCCTTTTCGATTCATAAAAAAGTTTTTGAACTTACTTCCTTAAAACACATGTAAAACATTGTTTCCTAGGATGAAATCCTCACCTCATACCCATACGTAGTCACAATAGTATTTAAACAATTATGTCAATGTCTTATATACAAAGTTTAATGGGTAAGCAATAAACTTCATATTGTATATCCATACGTAGTCACAAGATATTGGATGTTCACAAGATATGCAATGAATAACAATCCCAATAACGCATGGCGATTTCCTTTTCGATTCATAAAAAAGTTTTTGAACTTACTTCCTTAAAACACATGTAAAACATTGTTTCCTAGGATGAAATCCTCACCTCATACCCATACATAGTCACAATAGCATTTAAACGATTATGTCGATGTCTTATATACAAAGTTTAATGGTTAAGCAATAAACTTCATATTGTATTCCTTAATACTATGTCTATCTAGAGTGTTCGTGCTTCGCAGTTTTGTTTTCAATATGCATGACTTGAAAGATACGTTAGCGAATGAAACAGTTCAAGTCAAATATCACTAACCTCAAGTGGAAGGATGATGTTGTCGTTGTAGCTTCTTACTTCTTCACTTCTTCAAGTCTTCGTAATACTTGTAATGTCTCATATCCTAATATTTTCAAGCTAACCTATACGAAGTTGACTTTAGTACTGTTTATGGGTAAAAATCGTTTTTGCTGATTTCGGTAATTTCGGTAGGTGAGTGAGAAACTGGTTCAAACCCTAAACAAATGTGCTGCACGTGAGCACTTTATAGATTCGAGAGATCAATCTGTACAAGTCCGGCCTAAACCAAGAAATGGCCGTTCCGGACTTGCTTCGGTCACAAAGTGGAGGAGAAGGGTTGATTTGGGGAGGGAAGCAAAGAAAGGTGTTGAGGAGAGTAGTATCTCGACTTGTATCGAAAAGTGAAAGCTTAGGAAGCTTGCAAGAGATGAAAGCTTTTGGGAGAGCTTGCAAAGTTGCCTTTCCGAGAGTGTAGTATTTTTCTCCGACCGAGACTTGTTGTCTGGTGGAAATAGGTAAGACCTATTTATACAAGTCGAGATTTGAAACGTTACTCTCTGACCTCATGAAGGAAGAGAGTAAAGGGTGAAATAATGGGAGGAGGTGGTAACCGCATGGTGTTAATGGGTGAAAACGTTTTCACCATTATTTCCTCTTTTATTTGACCGCTTTATTCCTTTTCACGCTTTCTTAATGTGAGCGTAGTGTACACTTGCATCTTGTGACCGCCAAACAAAAACCCTAGAAAGCATCCCCGGTTTGTGTTGATGTCTCGAGTGTTGGTTGCATCTTGCGTGCAAGTGGTGCTGCTAGGGACGCATGTGGCATGTGCCAATGGCATGTGCGGAATGCCTTCGTTGCGAGTTGCACCTCGAGCGTAAGTGGTAATGCCAGAGCTGCTAGTGGCGTGTGTGGCATGTGCCAACGGCATGTGCGGAATTCCTTGGTAGTAGGTTGCAGGGTTTGCAAGTTAGGCTACCAGCGTGTGTGTTTGGCATGTGCCAATGGCATGTGCGGAATGCCTTGGTGGTAGGTTGCACGGTTTGCAAGTTAGGCTACCAGCGTGCGTGTTTGGCATGTGCCAATGGCATGTACGGCCATGTTGACCTAGTTGCAAGTCTTGCAAGCCTAGGGCGCTATATTTGGCGTGGGCCAAAGGCATAAGCGGCTTGGAAACATGGCTGCGATACGTGTTGGCATGTGCCAATGGCACGTCGGCCATGTTGACCTAGTTGCAAGTCTTGCAAGCCTAGGGCGCTATATTTGGCGTGGGCCAAAGGCATAGCGGCTTGGAAATATGGCCTGCGATACGTGTTGGCATGTGCCAATGGCACGTACGACCATGTTGACCTAGTTGCAAGTCTTGCAAGCCTAGGGCGCTATATTTGGCGTGGGCCAAAGGCATAGCGGCTTGGAAATATGGCTGCGATACGTGTTGGCATGTGCCAATGGCACGTACGGCCATGTTGACCTAGTTGCAAGTCTTGCTAGCCTAGGGCGCTATATTTGGCGTGGGCCAAAGGCATAGCGGCTTGGAAATGGCTGCGATACGTGTTGGCATGTGCCAATGGCACGTACGGCCATGTTGACCTAGTTGCAAGTCTTGCAAGCCTAGGCGCTATATTTGGCGTGGGCCAAAGGCATAGCGGCTTGGAAATATGGCTTCGCGATACGTGTTGGCATGTGCCAATGGCACGTACGGCCATGTTGACCTAGTTGCAAGTCTCTTGCAAGCCTAGGGCGCTATATTTGGCGTAGGCCAAAGGCATAGCGGCTTGGAAATATGGCCTGCGATACGTGTTGGCATGTGCCAATGGCACGTACGACCATGTTGACCTAGTTGCAATTCTTGCAAGCCTAGGGCGCTATATTTGGCGTGGGCCAAAGGCATAGCGGCTTGGAAATATGGCCTGCGATACGTGTTGGCATGTGCCAATGGCACGTATGGCCATGTTGACCTAGTTGCAAGTCTTGCAAGCCTAGGGCGCTATATTTGGCGTGGGCCAAAGGCATAGAGGCTTGGAAATATGGCCTTGTTGCCACGGTGCGCGAGGTGCGGCTTGGTTTGGCATTGTTGCCATGGTGCGCGAGGGTGCGGCTTTTTGGTTTGGCATTGTTGCCATGGTGCGTAGTATGCGGCTTGGTTTGGCATTGTTGCCATGGTGCGCAGGGTGCGGCTTGGTTTGGCATTGTTGCCATGGTGCGCAATATGCGGCTTGGTTTGGCATTGTTACCATGGTGCGCAGTATGCGGCTTGGTTTGGCATTGGTGCCATGGTGCGCGATATGCGGCTTGGTTTAGCATTGTTGCCATGGTACGCGATGATGCGGCAGGTTTGGCATTGTTGCCATGGTGCGCGAGGTGCGGCTTGGTTTGGCATTGTTGCCATGGTGCGCGAGGTGCGGCTTGGTTTTGGAATTAGGGTTACGTGTCGAAAACCCTAATCTGGTATTTTGAAAAAATACCCTATTAATTGTTTACACTGAGTTAAATGCTCTTAGTTAATGTGTTGCGGGTAACACTAGGTCATGGGGTTTTACGATTTTACCCCTTGTCTAAAAACCACCATCAACATTAAGTCCCCTTCTTAGCTGGAACAGGGCTTTGTTGCGAGGTAAGCATAAGATGGTGACAAACTATTAACAAAGAAGAAACGTAAGGAAAATTGAAGTAGGCTTGTCTGACCTTTTATAAATAAGGTTTGGAATCCTTGCCTCGGTAGTTTTTGCAAACCGGAGAGGTCGGCACAATTGGTGGGGCCAGTGCACTGGGGCGACGTTGGGAAGTTGGCATGAGTTGGGAAGCGAGTGTGCTAGCTGGTGGGACCGGGCGCAAAGTGTAGAAGTCTTGCGTGCTTGGCAGGCGTGACTTGTGCGACCATTGGGAGGTCGGCGCAATTGGTGGGGCTTTGCAACTTGGAAGCCGTGCTTACAGGCGTGACTTATGTAAATAAAGAGGAGTAGGCGTTTCTTGACAAAGAAAGTTTCCTTATTTTGCTTTCCTTCACGTGCGGACTTCAATTAGGGCATTGTTCATGCTAAAATCAGAAAGCGTTATGTCCCTCATTGCTTCCTTTCCCTTTTAAAATCCCGTATTTATACCCAATGCAAACCGCATCATATTCCTTGTTTCGAAAAGATTCTTCTTGTTGGATTTCTCTCTTTGTCATGTCACGCAGATTCGAGTCATCTTCTAACCAGTCAAGTTCTCCTGATGAGGGCGCAAGGTCGATTCTTGCATGAGCATCCCAACAAATGTTATTCGGGTTAAGAAAATCATACCAGTATGTTTTCTTCTTCTTTAATGGACCACACACACTTTAACGCTTGTTGTGTAAATGGGAAATTTCCTTTTTGTGCAGAGATATCCTGTTGGAGCATGCGTCATTTGTTATCGACGAGGATGACCTAGTTGTTCCCCTTCCTTCAAGTCCGAGCTTGTCGATTCGCAGATTTGGAGAATGCCGATTAAGGGATCTCTTGCCATGAATACCCTTCTGCAGTTTATCGTTTTGGGACTCGTATGAGGTGTCTCTCCTCCAATTATCGGAATATTGGTGGTTTATTGGTGCGGAAAGAATTCGTAGACCTTTATACGAGGATATGGAAGACGTACGGCCATATTGCTACCGGGAGCGTGGTGAAGTCTTTGTTCGTCCGCTTTGGTTTCCGTAGTGAACTGTCTTTTTGCCAATGATTGCTTTGAGATGGAGAATGTGTCCATTCATGATGTTGTGGAGTCACCATTTAAAAGTGGGAGAACATGGTGTCTACCTGCGAATCTTTGGAATTTAACGTTAGTTTGGTTGCGACCGCCTCAATATTGTGAAGGTCGGCAGGCTGGTATTCTTGCTGGTGTGATTCCTTCCACAAAGCCATCTTTGGAAGAAGAGGAAATTTTGGCCTAGTCTCGGAAGATTGAAGAGTTAACTCGAGATTTGAAGAGTAGGATTTGAAAGATATCATGGCCGATTGAAGATGATATTTTGTAGGGATTATAATTTACTAGATGGGCTTTTCCGATTTGCATTATGAGATTCGAAGGCTCTCCTTTCTTTCTTTCTTTTTTTTTTTTTTTTTTTTTTGAAGAAAATAAAGAGATTCTCTGTTAATCCATTGGCTTCGTATTGAAATTCGATAATCTGGTAAGAAAGAAAGTAAAAGCGGAGAAAATGCAGACGTTCACATTTTTGATGTAGCATGTTGTAGGGAATGATTAGGCGTAGTACGCCTTAAGCCATTTTCCATTGATAACTGCCTCTAGCTTTCCCCCATCTTCTTTGATGATCTTCTAGTAACCGCTGTTATATGCTTTAGTGATTATGTACGGCACTTCCCATTTGGGAGAAAACTTGGTCTTGATGCGTCTTCTTTGGATGTGTTTGGCGGTTTTTAGCACCCCGAGATCTCCTTCCTTGAAAACCACAGGTTTTACATGGTCTGTTGTACGCCGGAAATCCTGTTCTGTATATTTGTGCATGTTCCTCGCCTGGATCTTTTGGAGTCTAGAGTATCAATTCCCGCAATTCGGCATTGAGTGATTCGGCTTCATTCCACTGGGTCCGCTCGCTGCAGCAATTCGGCGGATGGGATCTTGATTTCGGGGGAGGATCGCGTCTGTATGCAGTAGACGAGGGAGTAAGGAGACACGCCGTGGAGCTTCTAGGAGATGTTCTCGCGCCCGAGAGAGCCATTGGCAATTGCTCATGCCAGGTTACGGGATTGTCATGTCTTGTCCGTGTAAGACCCCATGTTTTTAGCATGGCGCATGCTAAAAGATGCGTCATGGACCGAGATGAAGCTTCATCCAAAGCTTCCGCAGCGTGAAAAAAGGTGGATTGGCTTAAGGCCAATACCGCGCCAAAAATGGCGCATTATGTTTGGCATTTGGCCAAGGGCCAATGTTGCATCATCATGATGCATTAAGCGATTAGGTAGGTGGGCTCGATCTTACGAGCGAAATCATTGTGCAATAAACAGCTTGGTCGGAAGACCGGGTAGTGCGCAATCATTTATGCCAATCGTTGTGTGTAATCATTGTGCAAATGCAGATGAGAACAAGTGGTGCACAATCATTGTGCGGCAGACGGAACGAGTGGTGCACAATCATTGTGCAATGAAGCGAGAGACTTCGGCAATCATTGCGGTCATTCGTAAATTCATGGCAACGGCCATGAATAGTGAAGCATGTCAATATGCTCCCCTTTTCATACTTGTAGAAATTCCATTAAGACATATATAGGGAGGGGTAGTTGGTTGAAGGTGCATATGCGGACTATGTACCAAGTAAGCTACATAGCTTAGTTTAAGGGTATAAATGATGCCTAAGGCTCATTTATAGTTGCGTAGCCTTTCAAAGAGGGTATTTGATGCGTTGGCATCGCTATGCCAAATGCGGACCCGATGATGCATAATCATTATGCATCTTGGCGGAATGGCCTATACGGACCAGGCCATTCACCGTCTTTGCTAGGCCACGACCTTGCAAACGATTTGGCTTAAGTTTTGTCCCTTCGTGGATGAACTACGGTCCGTGCTTGATCCCTTTAGAGTAGGGAAGGGTGCGTGGCAGCCGCAATGAGTTGCAGATTGCTTGGTCCAGGACGTTGGCCCCTCATATCATCTAAGCTCGGTAGCTCGACGCAAGAGATGATTGTGGCCAAACTTGATGAGGCTTAGTTGCATGCCAGTAAGTGGATGCTCATACTTCCTAGCAAGCTATAAAGAGTTGGTAAGAAAGCTAACTTAGGAAATGGCAAGGGCTTGGTGCAGCCTACGCCAAAGTCCAAGGCTTATACCTGGACAATGACGGATGCTCGGCTAGCTAGGGGAATTCGATGATGAATTCCTACGTAAAACAAAGCCGAGACGCATGAAAAATGCATTGGCATTGGCCTTATGGCCGTAGACCCTTTTTGCGGGACAAGGGTAAGTTGGAACGGTGTGGAAGCTAAGTTAGCTGCGTCATGCTCCATGAGCATGCTTGCAAGGGCAAATGGACGTGCATTTGCCTAGCTTTGAGGCCCGGATCGTAGCTTCATCATGGCGCACCCAGGGAGATCACGGCTGCGGGGCAACGCGCCAAAGGCGTAATTTTCCGGTCCGTCACAGATGGTATCAGAGCAAGTTCCGAGAAAACTCTAGGGACTTGTGCGAAGTGGACTCATTGGCGAGTATTTTCCTTGATGAAAACTTAAAGTTGGAGAGTAGGCCAACTTCTGCGCGGGGAAAGAGTTTGTAATCATGAGCCGGTTACTTTGCAAATCGAGTTGAGCTTGTATAAGTGCGTGAGTTTGCCAGGGCCTCCATGGCACCCCGCTTACGAGCATCCTAAGACCGTGCGGGACGGTGGGTAGACAATGGGACCGATCATCCCCACACGTTGGCACCGGCCAAGGGTGTGCGTTGTCGCCCGGCTAGCATCCCACTTACGAGTGGCAACTCCAGAAATCCGTCGGGGACGGTGGCTTGCATCCAACTGCACTTTGGCATTAGAGATTGGTCCTCACGGTGTTGCGTTGAGTTTTTCCTTGTCATTTCGATGACATCTTTCAACCTTGTGAACCTTAGGGACTTCGAGTGCGTAGTATGGGATGCGCATTCGGAAACCTTGTCGAGATATCCTCTTGGCACTGGCCAATTGCGATTCTTGGTTTTGTTGTGGGCACTTTTGGATCCACAGGCTGGTGGTATGGGACATGTGCTCAGAAGGTCTAAATTGTTGTTCATGACAACTTGAAGAAACCTGTGATTTCTGAGCATCTGGTATGGGACTTTTGCTCATGAAATCCAACTCGAAGAGATTGTCCACAATAGCTTTGGTTTTGAATTTCGGGGACGAAATTCTTTGAAGGGTGTGATAATGTAAGACCCCGTGTTTTTAGCATGGCGCATGCTAAAAGATGCGTCATGGACTGAGATGAAGCTTCATCCAAAGCTTCCGCAGCGTGAAAAAGGTGGATTGGCTTAAGGCCAATCTGGCGCCAAAAAATGGCGCATTATGTTTGGCATTTGGCCAAGGGCCAATGTTGCATCATCATGATGCATTAAGCCAGATTGGGTAGGTGGGCTCGATCTTACAACAAATCATTGTGCAATAAACAGAAGCATCGAGAAGACCGGGTGGTGCGCAATCATTGTACGCAATCGTTGTGTGTAATCATTGTGCAACGAGATGAACAAGTGGTGCACAATCATTGTGCAGCAGACGAACGAGTGGTGCACAATCATTGTGCAATGAACGGAGACCTCGGCAATCATTGCTAGGTCATTCGAGAAATTCATGGCAACGGCCATGAATAGTGAAGCATGTCAATATGCTCCCCTTTTCATACTTGTAGAAATTCCATTAAGACATATATAGGGAGGGGTAGTTGGTTGAAGGTGCATATGCGGACTATGTACCAAGTAAGCTACATAGCTTAGTTTAAGGGTATAAATGATGCCTAAGGCTCATTTATAGTTGCGTAGCCTTTCAAAGAGGGTATTTGATGCGTTGGCATCGCTATGCCACAGCGCGGACCCGATGATGCATAATCATTATGCATCTTGGCGGAATGGCCTATACGGACCAGGCCATTACCGTTTTTGCTAGGCCACAACCTTGCAAACGATTTGGCTTAAGTTTCTGTCCCTTCGTGGATGAACTACGGTCTGTGCTTGATCCCTTTAGAGTAGGGAAGGTACGTGGCAGCCGCAATGAGTTGCAAAAGCATTGCTTAGGCCGAAGACGTTGGCCCCTCATATCATCTAAGCTCGGTAGCTCTCGACGCAAGAGATGATTGTGGCCAAACTTGATGAGGCTTAGTTGCATGCCGATAAGTGGATGCTCATACTTCCTATCAAGCTATAAAGAGTTGGTAAGAAAGCTAACTTAGGAAATGGCAAGGGCTTGGTGCGGCCTACGCCAAAGTCCAAGGCTTATACCTGGACAATGACGGATGCTCAGCTAGCTAGGGAATTCATCACTGAATTCCCTACGTAAAACAAAGCCGTAGACGCATGAAAAATGCATTGGCATTGGCCTTATGGCCGTAGACCCTTTTGCGGGACAAGGGTAAGTTGGAACGGTGTGGAAGCTAAGTTAGGCTGCGTCATGCTCCATGAGCATGCTTGCAAGGGCAAATGGACGTGCATTTGCCTAGCTTTGAGGCCCGGATCGTAGCTTCATCATGGCGCACCGGGGAGATCACGGCCTGCGGGGCAACGCGCCAAAGGCGTAATTTTCCGGTCCGTCACACCAGGTGAGGATTCGGATCAGAGTCTTGTTGGTACTTTCGGCTTGCCCATTTCCCTGAGGATAATAGATGGTAGAGAAGACATGTTTGATTCCGTACCTCTCAAGTAGTTCCTGTACTTGCTTGTTAGCGAAAGGTGTGCCGTTGTCGGTGATGACGTGTTTAGGTACGCCAAAACGGCGGAATGATGTGCTCCTTGATGAATGCCGCGATTGTGGCTCCAGTGGTTCCTTTCAAATGGGACAGCCTCAACCCACTTGGTAAAGTACTCGGTCGCGGTTATTATGTACTCATCTTGTTTTGAGGATGGGGGTTGATCTTCCCGATGATGTCAAGTCCCCAGCTATAAAAGGGCCACGGGCTACTTATTGCGTGCAAGGGTGTTGGAGGCGCGTGGATGAGGTTTCCATGAATCTGGCATTCTTGGCATTTCTGAACGAAGGTAGCCGCATCGTCTTCCATGGTCGGCCGGTAGTACCTCTCGTGTATCTGGGAATAATTTCTGTTTTACTTGGTGTTCGCCTTCGTGCATTTCTCTTAACATAATCGGGGCCTCCGTGTCGTCCAAACACCTTAGTAGACCTCCCCCGAAACTCTTGCGATATAAAACCCCATCATGGAACACGAACCTTTTGGACTTCTGTCTTAGTTTGGACGCATCCTCTTTGTTAGTAGGAAGAATGTCATCGCGAAGGAAAGTGATGTATGGCTCCCGCCAGTCCCCAGTATGGCTGATGTTGAGGATTTCTCGACGACATGGGGGCGCCCGGCAATTTGGACACGCTTTTGGAGCAATCGGGATTGGGTTTCCATCTCCGGCCAAGAGTATCCAAGTCGTTGTAAACGACGGTAGAGGGTTACCACCGATGTTATTCCACAGACTTCGGCATGAATATGTTTCAATTTCCGCCGTGCTTCCTCTTTCCCGAGACACCTTGACAGAGAGCCATCTGGATTTCGCGATCTGAACACCTTGAAGCATAAAGAAATTCCGCAAGGTCTTGAGGTCGACCTTCCCTTGAAAGAGTGAGTTGTTAAGTTCTTGAATGATATGAGTTCTCCAGTCGTCATCTTCGGCTTTCTCAGGTTGTGAAAGCCACGTTGAAGCTATCGTTCGCCGTTTTCTTTAATCGGGGTTTCCTCAGTTCCTTCGAATCGCAGCTTTGAGGCTAGTGTAGCTAAGCAGTCGGCATGCTTGTTGTTGCTACGGCCGACATGTGTGATGGTTGCTTCCGCGAAATAATTGAGTAGTTTTTGTGCTTCAGCCCTGTATGGTGCCAGCGTTAGTTCCTTCAATGCATAGACCCTGTTTACCTGGTTGATGAGTAATTTGGAATCTCCTCTTATCTCCAAACGCGTGGCCCCGACTTGTTTATCTAGTGATAGTCCGATGAGGAAAGCTTCGTATTCAGCTGAGTTATTGGTGCACGGAAAGTCTAGCTTGAAAGAGTGCGAGAAGACTTCTCCAGCAGGAGATACTAGTACAACACCCGCTCCTCCGATTAGTCTTTGGGGGTGGAAGAGCCGTCGAAGAACAAGAGCCACGTTTCTTCTTTGAATAAAAAGATATCCGGAAGATCTCCGGAGATCTTCTCGTAATCTGCGGTATCTTCTCCGGGAATGCCGCTAACAGTCCGCAATGACTTGTCCCTTTATGGCCCTTGGGGAAACGCACGTTATGTCGAACTCTGACAGCTGCAGGAGCCATTTGGCCGGCCTCCCTATCAGGGCAGGTTTCGAGAGGAGAAACTTTACAGGGTCTGATTTGGATACTAGCACCACTTTATTGGAGAGGAGGTAGTGCCTGAACTTCGGATGGAATAAATCGATGCTAAACACACCTTTTCCGCTTTGGGGTATCTCGAGTTCAAAGATCTCTCAACGTTCGACTGAAATAGTATATGGGGTATTCCATTCCTTTGTCGTCCTCTTGTGCGAGGAGAGCTCCAACGGCAGTATCGCTAAAGGCTGTGTAGAGACATAGTGGCTTCCCTCACATAGGAGGCTTCATGACGGCTGGAGAGGACAGTATTTGCTGGATTTTCTGGTACGCTTTTTGCTGAGGCGTAGCCCATGCGAATTTCGCTCCTTTCTTTGGCGCAGGAGTAAACGTAGTGGTGAGTTGTGCCACTCCTGGTATGAAGCGACGAATGTAGTTTACCTTGCCCATGAAACTCGGAGCTCCTTTACGGTTCGTGGTGGCGGCATCGTGAGGATAGCTTGCGTTTTGACCGGATCAACTTTTATTCCTGCGTGCCGTCACTTGGAATCCCAAGAATTTCCCCCGAAGAGACACCAAAGGCGCATTTCGTAGGATTCATCTTCAACTTGTATTCGCGGCATCTTTTGAACACTTGGCGCATCGTTTACGGGATGATCCGCTCGAGTCTTGATTTAACCACCACGTCATCTACGTAATCTTCGACTTGCTTGTGCATCATATCGTGGAAGATGGTAGTCATAGCGTTGGTAAGTAGCGCCTGCGTTCTTGAGGACGAAAGGCATTACGGTGTAATAGAAGTTTCCGAGAGGGGTACGAAAAGCGTCTTACTCGCGTGTGCTCATACATCTTTATCTCTGGTTTGTAGCCGCTATATCCATCCATGAAAGAGAACATACCATGTCCACCGGTAGCGTCTACCAAAGATGTCGATATTAGGTAACGGAAAATCGTCTTTGGGGCAGATCTCTGAAATCGACACAACATCTGATCTGACCATTCTTCTTTTTAACGGGAACGATATTGGCCAACCAAGTAGGATGATGAATAGGCCTGATGAATCCAGCAGCTAGTAATTTTTGGACCTCCGCCTTGATTTGTTCTTCTACGTCGTGTCTGAATTGTCTTGGAGGCTGCTTGACTGGCTTGGACCCGGGTATCACGTGCAGATGGTGGGTGACCAGTTTTCCATCCAAGCCCGAGGCATTTCTTCGTAAGTCCATGCGAATACGTCCCGGTGTTCTTTGAGTAGGTTGACTAGCTTTGAGCGTTCCGCAGGATGTAGAGTCGAACCGATCGGGGATAGGCCGCGGAAATCCCTCATTCCCTATATTGACGGCTTTCGAGTTCGTCGGTGGTTAAGTCGGTCCCATCTTGTAGCTTCCGAGAGGGCGTCCGGAACTTCCTCCTGGTCGGTGTGAAGACATTCCTTCGGGCGGAGAGACCGGGTCATGGTCTCCCCACTCGCTAATTGCTAACAGCCGGTGATAATGTGTGAGCTTTCCCCTTTTGCTCCGTCTTGCGGTAAGGGTGCACTCTCGCTAGTACGGGCACGGGTTACATCCGGTGGCGAAAGACCGGCGGGTCTTCCTTCTGAGGAGATGGTGGAGGGGTGATCTCCTCTGCGGGGTATCTCCAGTTTGTCGCTATCCCTGAGTGACGTCCATTTTGGTAGCAGGAGACGCAGAATCTCGGGTCGCCACCCTTTGAACCCTCTTTCGGCCCATATGCTTCTACACAAAAGACCGGTACATAGGGGATAGTGATGCGGGAATACGAACAACTTCTCCGTTCAATACCGTTTTTAGGCATTGGTGGTATGTTGAAGGCACGATTTTGAGGTTGTGCAACCACGGCCTTCCCAAAGTATCATGTGATAGTCTCAGTTCTTTTTCAATTATCTCAAACTTCACGCTTGATTGGATTGGCCCTCTTCGCCGACTCCAAGTTGATGTAGCCGTATGTGCTAGTTTGGTTGCCTTCAAATCCGTCATCGTAGTGGGTTGTCGTATTATCTCGTTAGGTCGCACCACGCAGCTTTGAGTGTCTTGAGAGTGAAGACATTGGAAGATGCACCCGTGTCAAAGAGTGCTCTTCGAAACTCCATGTTCTTGACGAGAGTCAGTAACATGCAAGGCCCGGTTGTGACCAGGTCTTCTACCATCATGTCATCATCGGTGAAAATGATATTGTTGACGGATCTTCCTGGGATCCTTGGAGTCCCCGCGGGTGTAGGAATTAGTGATGCGTTTAGTGCTATTCGGTTGATAGCGAGGAACGTCTTTGTTCGCTGGTCCTTGGAGAGATGCGAGAACTCACATAAGTTTTCTATCAACATGGTCGCCTCCCCGGTCCGCTGGCTTCCGGTCGGTGGCAAACCGTTGATTTGAGCATGCTCATTCGGGATATTAGTCCCCCGTTCTTGATCTCCGGGGAGCATGGATCACTTGGCCCCGATGCTAGATTGATGAGGAAGTCGAGTATGTCGGTAATCGCGTCCTTCATTAGGTCCATGTTTCAGGCGTGGATCTCACGAACACGTATCGTGTCAACCACTTCTTGGGACCTCTCTATTGGTGGTCTTTGCTTCGAAATTGAGGAGTTATCATGACCTTGGCGGGATCAATGTTTGTGGAGATTGCCCGATAGCCGACCATTCTTGCGCGAAATTTGCTGGATGGGAGCTAGAACATGATGTTGTAACCGAAAGATCAATCCTCCATTGTGGTCGCCAATTGTTTATGGGTAAAAATCGTTTCACGATTTCTGTAATTTCGGTAGGTGAGTGAGAAACCGGTTCAAACCCTAAACAAATGTGCCGCACGTGAGCACTTTATAGATTCGAGAGATCAATCTGCAAGTCCGGCCTAAACCAAGAAATGGCCGTTCCAGGACTTGCTTCGGTCACAAAGTGGAGGAGAAGGGTTGATTTGGGGAGGGAAGCAAAGAAAGGTGTTGAGGAGAGTAGTATCTCGACTTGTATCGTAAAGTGAAAGCTTAGGAAGCTTGCAAGAGATGAAAGCTTTTTGGGAGAGCTTGCAAAGTTGCCTTTCCGAGAGTGTAGTATTTTTCTCCGACCGAGACTTGTTGTCCGGTGGAAATAGGTAAGACCTATTTATACAAGTCGAGATTTGAAACGTACCTGACCTCATGAAGGAAGAGAGTAAAGGGTGAAATAATGGGAGGAGGTGGTAACCGCATGGTGTTAATGGGTGAAAACGTTTTCACCATTATTTCCTCTTTTATTTGACCGCTTTATTCCTTTTCACGCTTTCTTAATGTGAGCGTAGTGTACACCGCATCTTTGTGACCGCCAAACAAAAACCCTAGAAAGCATCCCCGCCTTGTGTTGATGTCTCGAGTGTTGGTTGCATCTTGCGTGCAAATGGTGATGCTAGGGACGCATGTGGCATGTGCCAATGGCATGTGCGGAATGCCTTCGTTGCGAGTTGCACCTCGAGCGTAAGTGGTAATGCCGCAGCTGCTAGTGGCGTGTGTGGCATGTGCCAACAACGCATGTGCGAATGCCTTGGTGGTAGGTTGCACGGTTTGCAAGTTAGGCTACCAGCGTGTGTGTTTGGCATGTGCGGAATGCCTTGGTGGTAGGTTACACGGTTTGCAAGTTAGGCTACCAGCGTGTGTGTTTGGCATGTGCCAATGGCATGTACGGCCATGTTGACCTAGTTGCAAGTCTTGCAAGCCTAGGGCGCTATATTTGGCGTGGGCCAAAGGCATAGCGGCTTGGAAATATGGCCTGTGATACGTGTTGGCATGTGCCAATGGCACGTCGGCCATGTTGACCTAGTTGCAAGTCTTGCAAGCCTAGGGCGCTATATTTGGCGTGGGCCAAAGGCATAACGGCTTGGAAATATGGCCTGCGATACGTGTTGGCATGTGCCAATGGCACGTACGGCCATGTTGACCTAGTTGCAAGTCTTGCAAGACTAGGGCGCTATATTTGGCGTGGGCCAAAGGCATAGCGGCTTGGAAATATGGCCTGCGATACGTGTTGGCATGTGCCAATGGCACGTACGGCCATGTTGACCTGGTTGCAAGTCTTGCAAGCCTAGGGCGCTATATTTGGCGTGGGCCAAAGGCATAGCGGCTTGGAAATATGGCCTGCGATACGTGTTGGCATGTGCCAATGGCACGTACGGCCATGTTGACCTAGTTGCAAGTCTTGCAAGCCTAGGGCGCTATATTTGGCATGGGCCAAAGGCATAGCGGCTTGGAAATATGGCTGCGATACGTGTTGGCATGTGCCAATGGCACGTACGGCCATGTTGACCTAGTTGCAAGTCTTGCAAGCCTAGGGCGCTATATTTGGCGTGGGCCAAAGGCATAGCGGCTTGGAAATATAGCTGCGATACGTGTTGGCATGTGCCAATGGCACGTACGGCCATGTTGACCTGGTTGCAAGTCTTGCAAGCCTAGGCGCTATATTTGGCGTGGGCCAAAGGCATAGCGGCTTGGAAATATGGCTGCGATCGTGTTGGCATGTGCCAATGGCACGTACGGCCATGTTGACCTAGTTGCAAGTCTTGCAAGCCTAGGGCGCTATATTTGGCGTGGGCCAAAGGCATAGCGGCTTGTAAATATGGCCTCAAGATACGTGTTGGCATGTGCCAATGGCACGTACGGCCATGTTGACCTAGTTGCAAGTCTTGCAAGCCTAGGGCGCTATATTTGGCGTGGGCCAAAGGCATAACGGCTTGAAAATATGGCTGCGATACGTGTTGGCATGTGCCAATGGCACGCACGGCCATGTTGACCTAGTTGCAAGTCTTGCAAGCCTAGGGCGCTATATTTGGCGTGGGCCAAAGGCATAGCGGCTTGGAAATATGGCTGCGATACGTGTTGGCATGTGCCAATGGCACGTACGGCCATGTTGACCTAGTTGCAAGTCTTGCAAGCCTAGGGCGCTATATTTGGCGTGGGCCAAAGGCATAGCGGCTTGGAAATATGGCCTTGTTGCCATGGTGCGCAGTGGTGCGGCTTGGTTTGGCATTGTTGCCATGGTGCGCAGGGTGCGGCTTGGTTTGGCATTGTTGCCATGGTGCGCAGTATGCGGCTTGGTTTGGCATTGTTGCCATGGTGCGCAGGGGGCGGCTTGGTTTGGCATTGTTGCCATGGTGCGCAGATGATGCGGCTTGGTTTGGCATTGTTGCCATGGTGCGCAATATGCGGCTTGGTTTGGCATTGTTGCCATGGTGCGCGAGATGCGCTTGGTTTAGCATTGTTGCCATGGTGCGCAGATGATGGGCTTGGTTTGGCATTGTTGCCATGGTGCGCAGGGTGCGGCTTGGTTTGGCATTGCTGCCATGGTGCGCAGTATGCGGCTTTGTTTTGGAATTAGGGTTCTGTGTCGAAAACCCTAATCTGGTATTTTGAAAAAAATACCCCTATTAATTGTTTACACCTGAGTTAAATGCTCTTAGTTAATGTGTTGCGGGTAACACTAGGTCATGGGGTTTTACGATTTTACCCCTTGTCTAAAAACCACCATCAACAAGTACATAATCAAGCGACTGTTAAAATGAATTTTAAATCACTAAAATATGACAACCAAACTTGACATACCAACGCTTGGTGGGTTCAACCGAGCTATGCTCTAACATGGTGTCCTCTGTTGCACGACACATACACGGGATATATTTATGACACGTCACGGTTAGAGGGACACGTTAATCTCAAAAAATACGAGTTACATTTATATATTATATATATGTGTTATACACACCATTATAATGAGATTTTACAATACCGTACTCAACAAAATGATTGTTCTTATTTTAAATACTTGACTAATAATTAAATAAAATTAATAGCATGGAATAATAATTAAATTTTTCATGAATAATGTTTAGATTTGACTAAAAAGAGAACATAAATTAGGATCACATTAATTTTATTTTGATTTTTCCAAACCATTATGAACCTTTTATGGGGCGTCCGAAAATGTCCAATAAGTGTCCATAAAGCGTCCAATATTGATTTTTACGGGATACTTGGTGTGACGTGTCCATCACGTGTCGGGAAGTGTCAGATGCATGTCATGTGCGATCAATGTCCGACACAGTTACAACATCTTTCTAGGAGTATCTGTGCAACCTAATTAGTGTCAACTAAGTGTTGCGTTCTCAAGGGAGTAAAAACAAATGTGAGGTAAACCCAAGTAACATTAGTATACTTATGTTGTATATACACTTGCATTACCAATAGAAAACAATGTTACACATTCATAGTCATACAAAAATACATATCTTATATGGGTTACCGAATTATCATAGCAACGAATAAAATTTAGCCAATCACCAAGTGGTCTGGTGGTTGGCATGCTCTCTCCCACTGCGGAGGTAGGAGTTCGAACTCTATAATTACCAAAATTCAGTCCAGTTTAAGGATTTGAATGTAGTCTAGGGCCACTAATCTAGGATATCAAAAAAAAGAAATTTACCGAATTATCACAGTGAGTACAATCTCTGGTATTGACAACAAATTATATTCTAAGAGGTTGCAGTCTTGAATTTCACTAAGTAACTTGTATTGTCAATTTTGGGACTTCCCATAAGAGTTTACTTTTCTGATATTTAATCATTATTTATCCCCGATATGTGCTCAGCATGTAATATATAATTTGATATTGCAATTGGTAGCAACAGTGCAGTAGTTTATAGTAGTGGACATCTTGATGTAAACAAAGTATTGGGATAATTATCCATTTGTTTGTTTTTATTAGTTTTTGATGTATTCTTTGATCCAAGCAATTCAGAAAATAGGACTGCACCTATTAAAAAAATAATAATTCAAACTTAAAATCGTTTCTATTGATTTTGTCATAATACTATGAGCATGTGTATGTGTACCCACATGGGTTCCTGATTCCATTCCGCGGGACATACGAATCTTTAAGGAAATGGGGGGAAGACATGATTTCTTGAATGGAGATGAGAGCCAATCCCTCCAACTCGATATACTTCCTCATCGAACGATCAATGGTTAGGAATTTGAATCACTTTAACTTCAATCTGCTTTTTCTTTTTCTACTTTTGCAAATCTCATGGATTCATTCCAAACATGGAACCTCTTATAATGCGACAATAATTACTGGATTATCGTCATCATCGTCTTTGTCGCCATCAAGAGTTAATTATCTACCTGGTTTCTCAGGACCTCTTCCTTTCTATCTTGAAACAGGGTTTGTATCACTAGCTAATTACTTTTTTCTACTCCTCTCTAGTTAATTAGTAGTAATAGTCTATTTGTGGTAATCAGGTATGTCAGTGTTGACGGTAGTTATGAAGAAGATTCACCGAGTAATATCGATTATGGCAGTAAAGATACTGAGATGTTCTATTATTTTGCGGAATCGGAAAGAAATCCTGAAGAAGATCCCCTTGTGTTCTGGTTCACTGGTGGTCCTCGTTGCTCTAGTCTTAGTGCTTTGTTTTTTGAGATAGGTATAGGCATCTGAAAGCACCGTCGTCTCTCATTTTCTATAATTATCTTCACTTTCAATATGTTGATTATTTCAGGTCCTTTAAACATGGACATAGATGGATTCAAAGGTGGGCTGCCAAAATTGGTACTGAATAGAGACTCATGGACTAAGGTTGGTGCATATTTAATTTCTCAAATATGTATGTGTTGCAAATTATGGAACATTTGGTGTGTAGTAAAATAGTGTAGCTGTTTAGTAGATGGATGCACCAAATTTCTATCTCCTCTGGAGTTTTTGGTTACTCAATTCCAGTCATAGTTAAGAAAAATAGTAAAGAAGGTTAAATTTTGTAAATCTACTGATTTTGACCTGAGGTGTTCAGTGAGAAATTAGCCTTTTGATTTGGTTCAAAATATCCTGATTCAGACTGACAACCTGTCGGCTGCTCCTGTTTATAAAACTTGAATTGAGCTTACAAATTTATTATTTCAGTGATAAATGTTAGTACTTGGTTGTGTACTTCCAGGTAGCCAACATAATATTTCCAGACGCCCCTATTTACACTGGATTTTCTTACTCAAAGTCTTCACCCAATTTACACGTCGGAGATGAAGAGTCTTCGAAGAGCATCCACCAATTTGTGATAAAGGTAACATGGAATCAAATACGTACTTTTGGGCAATAAACTGACTTAAAGTGCAAATACCTGATATTTGATTATTATGCAGTGGTTAATTGGGCATCCAGAACTTAAATCCAACCCTCTTTACATTGGTGGTGATTCATATTCAGGCAAGATTGTTCCTGTCGTCGTCCAATATTTAATAAATGGTACTCCCTCCGTTCTTTTTTAATAGGCTGGTTTTGTTTTTTGAGAAAATTAAGAAAATTAAGAAAACTAATCATTAAAAGGATTCTCAAAACACTAGAAGTTAAGAGAAAAGTGGTCCCACAAAATTAAAGTAACATTTGATTTTCCCAATTAGGAAACCAGCCTATTTTTTTGAAAAATTTATTTATAGAAACCAGCCTATTAAAAAAGAACGGAGGGAGTACTATACAATAATCACCTCTTCCATATTATAAGGCACTTGTTAATCAATTGCAAATGCCTTTAAGTACAAATTTTCTTTCAGATATTGAAACTCAAAAGTATCCATTCCTTAACCTCAAGGTAACATATTTACTATATACGAACAACAGTACCTTTCATCGATGAATCATCATTACTGTTCCATTCATCTTTGCCATATATTTTCGGGAAAATGGGTCATTTGTCCAAAAAATTTTAAAACATGTTTCAAATGGATAAGTAAAAATTATTTTGGGTGAAATGGACAAAAAAAAAAATAGCAAGGATGAAACTGGATTCATCCTGGCTTAAACTTAAAATATAACGAGGATGAAACTGGATGCATCCTGATATAAGTTACATCCTGGCTATTTTTATATTTTTGTTCATTTAAACATTATCAAAATATAAATGTCTTTTTCATCCAGGAATTATTGATTTTGGTCTTTTTTAACCAATTTTGTGTATATTTTCACAGTGTTTAGTTGCTTTCCTAGGGATACTTACTCGGGAATCCAGTCACCAATAAACAGTTAGACCATACTGCACGGGTGCCATATGCTTATGGTATGGGTCTTTTATCCTACGAACTATTTGAGGTAATTTGATGCTAACCATGATTTACATTTTATATGAACACACTTCCCATAAAAGCTTACGTCCAAGATGCTTTTTTGTGATTAACACGGTAATATTTAAGGCCTGACTGAAATCCAATTATATCTGCAGTCAATGAAGGAGAATTGCAAAGGGAAGTATGTAAATTTTGATCTGGACAATGTGAATTGCTTAAAGGATCGCCTAAAATTCCAAGAGGTAACTAGTAAAATATCTGTCTGCTCCCATAGGGTGTCTTGACTTTCGATAGTAGTATAATACAGGCATCCATTTCCAGTGTACATCTAATATAAATCAAGCACATATAACGGAGGACAAGTATTGTGACAATCTGAATCAAAAACCCAAACAACCAATTGATAATAGACGATCCCTCTCAGTAAATCCAGGAGTTGTCGCCTCATCAGAGCCAATTCTTCCTATACCAGGGTGCCGGGTATTACCTCTTTTGTATTCAAATGTTCAAATTACATATATATGGAAGTTTAGCGTTTGAAATCGAATTTCTTTCTGAATCTGTAGTATCATAATCAAAATCTTGTATCTGGATACTGGGCAAATGATGATCGTGTCCAAGAGGCTCTCCATGTGAAGAAGGTAAGAAGCTTTTTTTTTCCTTATTCACAAGCTAGCAGTTTATCCAAGATTATAGTAATTGACTTTTTTAGGTTTTGGCAATGATTCAATTAGGATTTTTTTTTTTTTTTTTTTATTGATTGAGAAACAGGAGACAGTTAAGAAATGGATTAGGTGCAACTACGACATACCTTATGCATATGATATTTCTAGCAGTGTAGAATATCATCGAAATATAAGCACCAAACTCGGTTACAGAGCGCTCATATACAGTGGTGATCATGATTACATAGTGCCACATATTTCAACAGAAGCATGGATACGGTCACTGAACTTATCCATTGTCGATGATTGGCGCCCATGGCTCCTGGATGATCAGTTTGCCGGGTTTGTTAAATAAAATTATTTCAAATACAGTTACATTAAGTATTGAAAATTTATTGCTTAATTTTATTTGTTTCTTTCCAGATATACAAGAACATACTCAAGTGGTCTGACATATGCGACTGTGAAGGCAAGGAACAATTGTTATCTTAATTACATCATTCTCTAGAAAATTTGTCTATGTAATAGGATTGGCCATATGTGATTTATGTATACTGATCGATCAGTATATGTAATGATGATGACTTGTTTTCCAGGGAGCAGGTCACACAGCTCCAGAGTTCAGACCAAAAGAATGTTATGCAATGTTTGAGAGGTGGATGTCTCATGCTCCTTTATAAATCATGTGACTCGAGTTTCGAAGTGGGTTATGTTGCCATTTCCCCGAAAATCCAATCATGCAACCATGTCCGTAGTTCTTCAAGAGTTGGTTGTGCATAAGCAGAAGTTATAAATCAATAGACCTATGCCAGTGGAGTATCTGTAGTAGCAGAAGTTAAAAATCTCAACACGCCGAGGCTACACGTGAGGGGGCGTGTTGAGATTATTAGTCCCACATGGTTGGGTTATTTAAGATCCTGCGGTTTATAATCCTTAGGGCCTCTCCACTCATTGCCAATTGGTTTTGAGTTTGACAGCTCCTACTCCGGCGTTTCTTTCATGGATAAAACATGATAAAATCCTGGTAAGTTGGTTGTTTTCTTCTCTTACACTCTTTTTTCGTCATGTTCACCGTCTTACAACTTCAAAAGCAATATGGGACTCTCTTGAAGCTCTATATGCCTCTAAATCTGATGCTCAAATTCATCATCTTCACTGTGAGCTACTTGCTCTTAAGAAGGGTTCAAAGACCATGAGTGCATATATCAATTATGCTCGTGACTTGGTGGATACTCTTGCAGCTGCCAATACAACTAAGATACCGACAAAGAATTTCGCAACCCTCTTCTTGCTGGCCTTGACGCCATACGATGCTATTGTTACATCCTTGACTACCACGATGGGTTCTCTAACTGTGGAAGATTTTCTTACTTTTCTTCTAACTTTTGAGTTACGTATGGAGCATCAAGACAAAGCCTTGCATACTCAACCTGTTGCTAATATTGCTGCTCCATCCCGTGGTGCTTCTTCAAGTTCGTCCTGCTTTCACCGGAAGCTACGCTTCCGCCCAAATCCGTCTGCGTACTCATCACCTCGGCCCAACAAAGGCATCAACCTTTGCTCGGCCCAGCAATAAGAACAACCTTTGCTTGGTCCAACTCTCCGCCGAACAATCAACAAGACTCGTCTGTGTTCCCAAACAAAGAACAATCGATCTTCAACTTTTCAACCCCAATATGGCAACTGCTCGAACTCAAGTGTCAACTATGTGACCGTCCAATCATGAAGCTACCGATTGTTGGAATAGATTTGATCGAAGTTTTCGACCTCCGCGTCGTCAACCACCAGCTTCCACACCGCGTGCATATAATGCTCAAATGGATTATTGCAAACTCCTCCTTGGACTCCTGACAGTGGTGCTACCGATCATATAACCAATGATTTTTCTCGTCTTCAGTTTCCGACAGAGTATACTGGGCCTGATCAAATACAGATGGGTAATGGTTCTTCTATACCAATTTCTAGTGTTGGTTCATCTATTTTGGGGACTCCCAATCGTAAGTTGCAGCTTCGTAATGTTCTTTTTGCACCCAAAATCTCTCATAATCTCTTATCCGTTTCTCGTTTTACTACCGATAATGATGTCTTATTCGAATTTCATCCAAATTTTTGTCTTGTGAAGGATCGATGTATCGGGAAGGTCCTTCTTCGTGGCGAGAGAAAGGGTGGTCTTTATCATCTCGATGTCTCGTCCGAATTTCCTAAAGCTTGCATTGGGGAACGTGCTAGTTTCCAAGACTGGCATGCTCGAATGGGACATCCAATGATGCGCACAGTCGCAAAGTTATTTCTCAGTTTTCTCTTCCAGTTTCAAACCAAACTATTAGTTTTTGCTCATTTTGTCATGAGCATAGGAGTCACAAGTTACCTTTTAAATCCAAAAGACAATCTGTTTATTTGAATCCATTAGATTTAATTGTCTCGGATGTATGGGGACCCTCTCATATTTTATCTAATGAAGGTTACAAATATTATGTCATATTTATTGACGCGTATAGTCGTTTTACTTGGATGTTTCCTATGTCTCGTAAATCGATATTTTCTCTATATTCTTTTTGTTTTTCAAAAGCATGTTGAAAATCTTTTAATCGAAAGATAAAAAAATTTCAGTCTGACAATGCTGCTGAGTATCGCAAACTTACTCCGCATCTCCAGAAACTTGGAGTTTTTCATCGGTTTTCATGTCCACATACCTCTGAGCAAAATGGTTTGGTTGAACGTCGTCATCGTCATATTCGTGAAACTGGTCTTACAATCCTAAATATGGCTTCTATGCCGTCTTCATACTGGTATGATTCATTTTACACTGCTTGTTATTTAATGAATCGTGTCCCTTCGACTTCCGTTAATAATTTTTCTCCATATGAAGTTCTTTTTGGTATTCCACCTGATTACACTTTGCTTCGTGTATTTGGTTGTTTGTGTTTTCCTTATCTACGTCCTTATAGGTCTCACAAAATGGAACCTCTTTCCTCTCCTTGTGTTTTTATTGGTTATAGTCCATCTCATAAGGCTTATAAGTGTCTTCATATCTCAACGGGTCGTATATACGTTAGTCGTCATGTTGTTTTTGATGAGACCACCTTTCCCTTTGCGTCCACATTATCACCTTCTCTGGCATCGACTCCTTCACAGGTAACTCCATCTTCCCCTTTCTCTGTTTCTTTACCTTTGGTTTCGTGTAATGGAACTTCTGTGAATTCTGTCCTATCACCTTGTATAGCTCCAGCGTTGACGTCTTCACCTGCTCAGCTACTGTCTTCTTCATTCCCACTACGACAGTCGTCAACTTCTCAACAACTGACAACGTGTCAGTCTTCACCAGCTCCTCGGTCAGCATCAACTACGCTCCCTGCTAATAATGCGGCTCCCCCTTCACCAGCTACTACTAATGATTGGTCTTCACCACCTGTCAGTCCTCGGTCCTCAACACCTGCTCCTACTCAGACTTCGGTGTCTTCTGGTGCTCATTCTTCGTCGTCTTATGGTGCTACTAATGATACAGTGCCAGACTCCAGTACTTCAACTTCCGTTGTACTACCGACTGTTTCAACACACCCGATGGTGACACGAGCTAAGGATGGTATCTTTAAACCCAACTCTAAATATGCACTGGTATGTGATTCACTTTATGAACCTACTTGCATTTCTCAAGCGCATAAAGATCCCGACTGGCGTGTCTCATCCGATGATGAGATAAATGCATTGATTCGAAATGGTACGTGGTCCATTGTACCATATGATCCATCTATGAATGTTATTGGATGTAAATGGGTTTTTCGTATCAAGCGAAATCCGGATGGTACAATTGCACGTCGTAAGTCTCGCCTAGTTGCCAAAGGATACAATCAACAAGAAGGGATTGATTACTCTGAAACGTTTAGTCCGGTCGTTAAACCTTGCACTATACGTATTATTCTTACATTGGCTTTATCTTCCAATTGGCCTATTCATCTACTTGATGTGCAGAATGCTTTCTTACATGGAGAACTTCAAGAAGAGGTATATATGAAACAGCCTCCAGGCTATGTGGATTCTCGCTTCCCTACGCATGTTTGCAAATTACATCGTTCTCTTTATGGCCTTAAACAAGCTCCTCGTGCGTGGTATCACGTACTCAAGACCTTTTACCGCAAATTGGGTTTATTACTTGAAGTGTGACTCGTCCTTGTTTATCTACAATGGAACTTATGGTACTATTTACTTGTTAGTCTACGTGGATGACATTATCGTTCTTCGGGTCCAATTCTGCGCAGTATTGGTTCTATTCTCACTCGTTTACAACAAGAATTTGCAATTAAAGATCTTGGTTCTCTGTCTTATTTTCTTGGAATTGAAGCGACTCGTACTTCTTCGGGCTTATTTCTTTCTCAACAACGTTATGCTCATGATCTTCTTATTCGGGCAAAAATGGATGGTGTCAAACCAATTAGTATTAGTACTTCTGGTGATATTTCTTCTGATCGTAGTACTTTGTTAACTGATGCTACTGAATATCGTAGTATTTTTGGAGCATTGCAATATTTAACGTTTACTCGTCCAGATCTTGCATTTGTTGTTAATAAAGTTTGCCAATTTATGCATGCTCCTACTGAGTTTCACTGGAGTCTAGTTAAGCGTATCCTTCGTTATCTCAAGAGTACAAGTACTTTTGGTATACTTCTTCGGCCGCCTCCTTCTCTTCAACTGTCTTTCAGTGCATATACTGATTCTGATTGGGCTGGTTCTCTTGATGATCGTCGTTCTACTAGTGGATATTGTGTTTACATAGGTGGAAATATTGTTTCTTGGAGTGCTAGGAAACAGAAAACAGTATCTCGTTCTAGTCTTTGAAGGGTGAATATCGGGGTCTTGCTATTGCTACTGCTGAAATTATGTGGATTCAGTCACTTATTTCGGAGCTTCGTATTTCTACACGTTCTCCTCCTATATTGTGGTGTGACAACCTTGGTGCAACTTATCTCACAGTTAATCCTATATTTCATGCACGGACAAAGCATATAGAAATCGACTACCATTTTGTTCGTGATCAAGTTGCTTCCAAACTTCTTGATGTTCGTTTTATATCATCTAAAGATCAAGTTGCAGATATATTCACAAAACCACTGTCTAGAGATCGGTTTTCTCTTTTAAGGTTCAAGCTAACGGTTCAAGATCACCCGTTACGCTTGCGGGAGGGTGTTAGCTCATCATCAGGGACGTGACATTCACGGGTCTTGTATTTTAGGAAATAGTGTTTAGTTAGGAAATACTCTTCCTTGCTGTTCAAGGAAATCTCACTATATATATTTGTACCCTGTATAACAAACCGAATATAACAATAATATTAAGAAGTTGAATATCCCGTTAAGTTTCTCTTCTCTTCTTCTAACTCATTCTAAACCTAAGTAGTTTTAGCTATCCTATTACTACACCTCTTAAACAATCTATGAAACCATTGTGAAGAACACTTAAAAAGATTTTATTAAGTTTATAAATCAATACAAAGAAGATAGAACCCTAACTTGGGAAGCAAATAACTTTCTCTCTCCTTGAATTCTATCTCAACTCTCAAAAAGACCTCCCTACCACAAGGGTGGTTGGTCCTATATATAGGGAATTTACATAGTGGGGGACAGCTAACAAAGCCCCTATTTTCGGATCTGGACTTCGTACAGCTCTCACACTTTGCTCGTGACTTTGTGACGTCATTGGTTCTGTCATTTGGGATATGCTACGTGCGAACTCCATTCGCTCCTTAGTAACTCAGCTGCCTCGCATGATTATTTACGTGTGCGGTATTTATCCCCAACAGTATTAGTGGATTGTATTCACCGAGGCTGGTACGATGGCAATGGAAATTATTGATGACATCATGTGAACCAATGATCATGTTTCTAGTAATTCTTGTTAATTAAGAAATCCACAAGAAAGGGGATAAACCCAGGCTTTTTCTCTTAGGAAGGGCTCAGATTTTTATTTGTTTATTTTTTGACTAATTTTAACACTTATCAATAATTTTGGGCGAAATGAGGAAAAGGCTAAAACCTGGTTAAGCCTTTCATAGGGTCTTCCATACCACAACCGGGTGAAACTAATGAAGGATCTATTGGACGTACATATCTCACACACTTGGAGTGTGCGGCCACGGCACACAACACCAGCAAATAAGGCCAAGTCAGAAACTGTTGCTACATATATGTTGTATTTTGTTATAGAAACCTAGTCTCTTGTTGTAACTACGTCTCCTTTTCCCTGTCTCTTGTTGTAAAACTTCCCTGTAAACTCGTTCAATTCCTATCGTTTTGTTCATATGTAACTTGTATAAATACTGAATGAGAAATCATAAGTTTACACAATTGTGAGACATTAAACCAGTAACCTAGAATCTTTGATGGTATCATCTTGATGACCTAATCTCTTTATCCCTTCCGCTCAATTATCAGTCCCTGATTCCTCTCACAATGGTGGATACTCCCGATCTATCACCACCTTCATCTCAAACTCATTCAAATCATGAAACCCGTTCGAACCATGAAACTCATTCGCATCATGAAACTCAAGCCAATTCTTCAGGAAATCTTCGAACCCTAGACCCGTATGTCGTTCATCCAAGTGACAATCCTGCCACAGTTCTCTCTTCTCCTCTTTTGCAGGGAGATAATTATGGTTCCTGGGTTAGGGGAATCACTAAAGCCCTGAACGCTAAAGGCAAGCTGGGTTTCGTGGATGATTCTTTGCCTCCTCCAAAGGATGCACTCCAATATCAATGTTGGAAAAGGTGTGACGATCTTGTTGGCAGCTGGTTGCTGAATTCCTGTCAGCCTGACATTAGGGATAGCTGTCTTTATGCTCCGTCTTCTCATGCCATCTGGAAAGATCTCCAGGTGAGATTCTGCATATCTAATGCACCTATTCTTTTTCGTCTTAAGTCTTCTATAGCTTCTATTAGACAAGAATTGATGTCTGTCTCTCTGTACTACACAAAGATTAAAACTTTATGGGATCAATATGATTCTCTTGTGGCTGCTACCGAGGTTTGCATATGTGGTGCTGGAAAATCTCTTCTTGAGAGATTTGAACGTGAAAGGGAAATGGAATTTCTCCAGGTCTTATATGACCGCTTTTCCAACCTCAGAAGTCAGATCCTAATGATGGATCCTTTTCCCACTACTCTCCGCATATTCAACATGGTGCAAAGAGAGGTATAAAAGCAAAGACATTACTTTGCAACTCCCATTCCCAAAGATCGACTCGGCGGCTCTCAACACAAATCGCTTCTCGCATCGTCTTCTCGCTAATCGTCCCGCTACCAAAACAAAAGACAAAATCCTCACTGCGACTATTGTAATCGCCATGGACATGTTCGTGATCGCTGCTATCGTCTTCACGGTTTTCCTTCTTCATCTGCATCACAGTCTTTTGCTGCCAATACCAATGTTGTCTCTTCCGATCCGCAACTGGCACACCAACCAGCCTTGCCTACTCTTTCTGCTGAGCATTATTCTCGTCGGTTGGCTTTGATCAGTCCTCCATCTGAGGATACCCCTATGGAACCACGGGTCAACTTTTCCGGTAAGTTATTTAACACATTTTTTTTTGAACCCTGGTTTGTTGATAGTGGTGCTACTCACCACATTTGTAATTCACTATCTTATTTTACTTCATATTCTCCTGTTATATCTTTAATTCAAATGCAACTTCCTAATGGTACCCTATCTACCGTCAAACATATTGGTGAAGTTGTTTTCTCACCAACTTTGAAGTTATCTAATGTTCATCATATCCCAAATTTTAAATTCAATCTATGTTCTGTGAGCCAGTTAACTCGCTCTATGAATTGTGTTGTTATTCTTACACATGATTCTTTCATTTTCCAGGACCTGCCCACGACCAAAGTGATTGGTCAGGGTAAACTTACCTCCGGTCTCTATCAGCTACTGGCCTCTAGATCTCCACCAGCATCGTCTAGAGTTCTTTTTAATAATAAGATGTCCTTCGACGTTTGGCATTGTCGACTTGGCCATCCTAGTTTAGCTCGTTTTCGTTTTTTATGTAATTCGTATGACTATATTCAGTCCACTTTTTCTCATTCTTGTGATGTATGCCCAATGGCCAAGCAAACTCGTTTAGCTTTTAATAAAAATCGTATTTCTTCTCATCGTTGTTTTGAAGTTATTCACTGTGACATATGGGGACCTTTTTCTACTCCCTCAATGACTAGTGCAAAGTATTTTCTTACCATTATAGACGATTCTTCCTGATGTACTTGGGTGTATCTTATGCATACCAAGAGTGAAACATGCAAATTTCTCAAATTTTTTGCTCGGTATGTTGCGACTCAATACTCTAAGAAACTTCATACCATTTGTACAGGTACTTCTTTACCTATTTTACCAATTTTACAACGCCTTCAATCAGATAATGGCACTGAATTTTTATCTCGCGAATTTCAGGCATGGATCCATGAACATGGCATCCATCATCAGCGCAGTTGTGTCTATACTCCACAACAAAATGGAGTGGTTGAAAGGAAACATCGTCACCTACTAACTGTTGCTAGACCTCTTCGTTTCCAGGAAAATTTGCATATAACCTCTTCGGGGTGAGTGTATTTTAACAAAGAACATATCTCATCAATAAAATGCCAACTCCAGTGCTTTCTAAACGGTTTCCTCATGAGGTCTTATTAGGTACGAAACCAAACTATCGTCACCTTCGTATTTTTGGTTGTTTATGTTATGCTCGTAATTCTAAGATAACAAATAAATTTGATCCACGCGCTACGCCGGGAGTGTTTCTTGGTTATCCATATAATCATAAAGGTTATATTATACTCGATCTTTCTACAAAATCTACTTATGTCTCTCGTGATGTTATATTCCATGAACATATCTTTCCCTTTAAGGATGCACAGGTTCCTACTGACGATTTTTTTAACCCTGTTGTTCAGGATGATTTCTTCTATGACGATTCACCTACTGGTTCTGAATTCCAATCGTCTCATTCTCCTACTGTTCCTCGTTTGGATAGTTCTTCTCAGACTTCTATTCAATCTTCACATAATTCTCCACTATACTCTACTGGTGATTCTTCCCATGACACACATTCTCCAGCAAGTTCAAGTTCTCTGCCTACTGCAGACAATACGGACATTCCAGCAACAGATTCTTCTTCCACTGTTGTTGTGCCTGATGTTCCTTTACGTCGCTCGACCCGAGAACATCATCGACCTTCACATTTTAAGGATTATATATGTTTCGTCAAGCAGTGTAAGTCCACTACTCCTTATCCTATCACCAATTATATATCACTTTCTCAGTTCACTCCACAACATCGTGCTTTCATTTCATCAATTCTAACTACTGATGAACCATGCACTTTTACAGAAGCCATTAAAATTCCAGATTGGCGTGATGCCATATTCAATGAACATACGGCTCTAGAAAACAATAATACCTTCACTCCCACTGATCTTCCACCTGGCAAAACTGCCATTGGATGCAAATGGGTATTTAAAACCAAATATCGATCAGATGGTACGATTGAACGTCGTAAAACGCTTCTTGTTGCTAAGGGTTATACGCAACAAGAAGGCATCGATTTTCATGACACTTTTGCTCCAGTGGCCAAATTGGTCACGGTTCGTGTTCTTTTATCTATTGCGGCTATTTATAATTGGCCTCTTCATCAACTTGATGTTAACAATGCTTTTTTACAGGGTGATCTTCTAGAAGACATTTATATGAAGATTCCTCCTGGTTTTCAAAAGAAGGGAGACACTCGTGTCTATAAACTTAATAAGTCCTTATATGGTCTTAAGCAAGCATCTCGCCAATGGTTTGCCAAATTTTCTACGGCTCTTCTCAATGCAGGTTTTACAAAATCTCGTGCTGACTATTCGCTTTTTACTTTCCATTCTGGCATAATATCAATTTATGTTTTAGTTTACGTTGATGACATTATCATCACCGATAATAATGATTCTGCTATTCAGGACCTAAAACATAAATGTGAAGCACAGTTTTCTCTAAAGAACCTTGGCCCCTTACAATATTTCTCGGGCAATGAGGTATCTCGTTCTCCCAAAGGCATTTTTCTTTGTCAACGTAAATATATTCTTGACATTGTTCATGATTCTGGTCTTTTAGGAGCTAAGCCTTCTCCTTATCCGATGGAACAACATCTAAAACTACTTCCCTCTTCTGGTGATCCACTGCCGGATCCTAGTATTTATCGCCATCTCATAGGCCGCCTCCTCTATCTTCAAGTGACCCATCCAGACATCACTTATTCTGTTAATTATTTAAGTCAATTCATGCAGCAACCATGTTCTGGTCACTTGATACTGCTCATCGTGTCGTTCGTTACCTTAAAGCTACCGTTAGTCATGGTATTTTCTTATCTGCCTCAAGCCCATTATCTCTTTCTAGATATACAGATTCCGATTGGGCAGGCTGTCCTACTACTCGTCGATCAACTACTGGCTATTTTACAATGTTAGGAGATAGCCCTATTTCTTGGAAGCCCAAGAAACAACCAACAATATCTCTTTCTTCTGCTGAAGCAGAATACCGTGCTCTTGCACGAGTCACTTCTGAATTACAATGGCTGCATTATTTTCAGCGATCTTCGTATCAATATTCCGAAACCTATTCCAATTTATTGCGATAATCAAGCTGATATTCATATTTCTGAGAACCCAGTTTTTCACGAAAGAACTAAACATATTGAAATAGATTGCTACTTCGTTCATGACAAACTACTTTCTGGTCTCATCAAGCCCACTTATCTGGCATCATCGTTACAATTAGCTGATCTTTTCACAAAACCACTGGGAGTCGATCATTCTCCGACTTGCTAGCAAGTTGGGTCTTCGTGCAGATGGACCTCAGCCTCCAACTTGAGGGGGGGTATTGGACGTACATATCTCACACACTTGGAGTGTGCGGCCACAGCACACAACACCAACAAATAAGGCCAAGTCAGAAACTATTGCTACATATACGTTGTATTTTGTTATAGAAACCTAGTCTCTTGCTGTAACTACGTCTCTTATTCCTAGTCTCTTGTTGTAAAACTGCCATGTAAACTCGTTCAATTCCTATCGTTCTGTTCATATGTAACTTGTATAAATACTGAATGAGAAATCATAAGTCTACACAATTGTGAGACATTAAACCGGTAACCTAGAATCTTTGAGGATCGCGCTTTATTTGTATGGATTCGACCAGTCTGACTCGGGCTCAAGAATTTGGTTCCACATAATTTAGTTGTACGTCATATTCCGATTTCTATGAGATCGGAGTATCCTCTAAGACCGGCTTATCCATGACTCCTAATTTTGCGCAACTAAATTCAGCGAGTCCTGAGCACTAAATAAGCAGACTGAAAGCTCACTGTACAAAGAAGAAAGTCATGTCTTCGGCACCAAACAATTTATTTCCTTTTTGTTGTTTTACAAACTCAGTTCTTCATCTTCATATCCTTAACGTACTGCAATATTGAGACTGTGAGCATGTTTGTTTTTTTGCTGACTCTGGGTCTAAATCTGACTCAGGACAATTTATAATTTTTTCTTTTGAGTCAGATCTGACTCGTGATCTGAGTAAGAATTAATCCCTGTCTCGAACCCGTTTGAGTAAGGTAATCAAATACCCCTGACCCATGGTAACAACTCACTGACTCATATTTTTGAGTCAGATGAGTCAGATCTGACTCAGAAAAATAAATATATCGAGTCAGCTCCAAATGAATCAAGTGATTTCAGTGAGATCCAAACGAGTCTGAAAAATGAATCAAGTGATTTTAGTGAGATCCAAACGAGTCAAATTCAGACGAGTCAGGTAAGTTACGAGAAAACAAACATGCTCTTTGTGTGACTATAGTTTGCATTTATTTTATTGTTTGACCTTATTTCTTATTTTCTGACGGGAGTGGCTAAAATATGAAAAATAAATCCATATTTCTTATTTCTTATTTCTTAATTTGTAATTTGTAATTTTTTCGGAAAATGGGTCATTTGTCCAAATATTTTTAAAACCTGGTTCAAATGGACGAGTAAAAATTAGTATGGGTGAAATGGACAAAAAAAAATAGCAAGGATGAAACTGGATACATCCTGACTTAAACTTCAAAAATAGCAAGGATGAAACTGGATGCATCCTGATGTAAATTAAAAAAATAAAAAGTATTTGAAAATGGGTAGGATGAAACAGTTTACATCCTGGCTATTTTTGTATTTTTGTCCATTTAAACAGTATCAAAATCGGAAAATGGGTCAATTGTCCAAATATTTTTAAAACATGGTTCAAATGGATGACTAAAAATTAGTATGGGTGAAATGGACACAAAAAAAAAATAGCAAGGATGAAACTGGATTCATCTTGACTTAAACTTAAAAAATAGCAAAGATGAAACTGGATGCATCCTGATGTAAATTAAAAATATGAAAAAGTATTTGAAAATGGGTAGGATGAAACTGGTTACATCCTGGCTATTTTTATATTTTTGTCTATTTAAACAGTATCAAAATGTAAATATCTTTTTTACCCAGGAATTGTTGATTTTGGTCTTTTTAACCAATTTTGTGTATCAAAATCTAGATGTCTTTTTCACCCAGGATTTGTTGATTTTGGTCTTTTTAACCAATTTTGTGTAATCTGTTTGCTCTCAGCTTTGCATATGTGGGTCACATAGTTTTGCGATAAATATGGCAATGCGTCTAATGAATCCCACCAGGACACTAAAACGTAAGTAGCTCGCAACATACTTGCATAGATTGCAACGTGCTTGACTTTCTTGGAATTAAAAAAAAAAAAAAACCTTTCGTGGATTGTTAAGAAGTCCTAAAACTCCAGCTCAAATTAAAGTGCACCTCTCCGTTTCTTTCTCCTTTAGTCTGCGTAATTACTGAGAGATAGAGTTGCTGAAATGTCTACAAGCAGAAAAGAAAATTAATAGGTGATCATTTAATCTCATACTTAGAGGCTACACAAATATTATTTATTTTTCTGTGGTTGCGGCAAGTTGAATCAATAATCATGTGGAACTCGCCAAATGATCAGTTGAAAGAGAGTTCGAAGACACCAGACTCAAGGCACAAATATCTCTTCCTACTGTATGTATTGTAGTTGCAGAGAGTGATTGTAATGGCTTCAAGTAGAAAACAAAATGTGATCTTATTTCCATTCATGGCACAAGGTCATCTAATCCCATACTTGGCTTTAGCTTTAAAAATCCAATCAAAATTTGGTTATAGTGTAACCATTCTCAACACACCACTGAACATCCAAAAGCTTCAAGAATCACTTCCACTCAACACCCCAACTTCAAATGTCAACTTAGTTTCATTACCTTACTGTAGCTCTGATCATAATCTTCCACCAAACTCTGAAAATACTGATGTTCTTCCTTACCCACTCATTATCAACCTACTTGATTCATTACATTCTCGAAAACCACATTTTCACAAATATATTTCAGATTTGGTTAACGTGAAAACTCCTCCTCTTTGTATAATCTCTGATACGTTCACTGCATGGACAGTTGAAATTGCTAATGAATTTGAGATTTTTCATTCAGTTTTTCTTATTGGTGGTGCTTATGGTCTGGCCATTTATTACTCAATTTGGTTAAACCAACCCCAACTTCAAAATGAGTCTGAGGAATTTATAGTTCCTGATTTCCCCTGTGATTTGAGAATCCATAGATCTCAATTGGCAAATATTGCATTAAAAGCAACTGGCAATGATTCCTGGTCTCTGTTCCTCAAAAGAGAGCTCTCTCAAACATTGAATTCTGATGGGTTCTTGATTAATACAGTTGAGGAATTTGACCAAGTTGGGTTAACTTATTTCAAGTCAAAGCTGGGTCAAGATTCAGTTTGGGCAGTTGGACCTGTTAGTGATTATTCATTGGCTCTCAAAACTAGAACTGCTAGCACTGATTTGAGCATTCAGTGGCTTGATAAGCATGAAGAGAAGTCAGTTTTGTATATCTCATTTGGGTCACAGAACACAATTTCTAGCACCCAAATGATGGAATTAGCAATTGGATTAGAAAAGAGTGGGAAGAATTTCATTTGGGTTGTTAGACCACCATTGGGGTATGATATCAATGGAGAGTTTCGGTCCGAATGGTTACCGGATGGGTTCAAAGAGCGGATGGAAGTTAAGAATAGAGGCCTGTTAATGAGGAAATGGGCACCTCAGTTAGAGATATTATCACATAAAGCTACATCAGTGTTTTTAAGTCATTGTGGATGGAATTCTACTTTAGAGAGTTTAAGCTTTGGTGTGCCAATAATTGGATGGCCAATTTCAACTGAGCAGTATTACAACTCAAAGTTGTTGGAGGAAGAGATTAAGGTTTGTGTTGAATTGGCTAGAGGGAATAGAAATGAGATTACACATGAAGATGCGGTGAGAGTAATTGATTTGGTTATGAACAATGAAAGTAAGAAAGGAGTTGAGATGAGACATAAAGCTTGTGAATTTAAGCAGATGATTGAAAATGCAATTAGAGATGAAGAAGGTTTTGTGGGTTCTTCTGTGAAGGGTTTAGATGAGTTTTTTGCAATGGCATTGTTGAGGAAGAAAATGAAAATGGATCAGACAGTGGCAACTAAGGATTAAGTTGACCACAATATATACATTCGCGTAATGCATTCTGCTTTAACTCTGTATCATGGTTTCTAATGAATGTTGCAAATGTACAAAGGAAGTTTGATTCTTGATCTTCCACTTCATATTTTATTTTTATTTTTTTTAATAATGAAAAGGCTTTTGAATGGAATTAGGTGTTGCCATTGCACTTTTGGTTACCAGGCTGAGTTGTCTTAATTTGGTGCTTGTCTACGACTCTCGCTTATTTACCCTTTTTGCATGAACTACAACCTATTGCATTAAAATGCAAATTCATATTAATTTGAACGGAAAATGGGTCATTTGTCCAAAAAAATTTAAAACATAGTTCAAATGGACGAGTAAAAATTATTATGGGTGAAATGGACGAAAAAAAATTTAGAAAGGATGAAACTGGATTCATCCAGGCTTAAACTTAAAAATAGCAAGGATGAAACTGGATGCATCCTGATATAAATTAAAAATAAGAAAAAGTATTTGAAAATGGGTAGGATGAAACTATTTACATCCTGGCTATTTTTATATTTTTGTCCATTTAAACAGTATCAAAATCTAAATATCTTTTTCACCCAGGAATTATTGATTTTGGTCTTTTTAACCAATTTTGTGTAATTTGAAGCATGCCTAAATACCCGTTTTCTTTCTTATTCAGTTCATCACTGTCTTTGTGGTGAGTTGAGTTTGTTCGATATATTTACCTTCGGAGACAAGAAAATAAAACATGTATGGTATCGACAAAAAATATATTCGAAGATGTGTAGCATGAGTGTGCAGTTGCACACCTTGCCCAACTGGCTTCAAAGCCCAAAATCTGTAACATATTAGGTTTTTAAGACCATTTTATCATACTTGCGCTCCCTAGAAAATTTTCGCCTCCCCTTAGTAAGTTCTCTGGCTTCGCCCCTTGGTTGCGGACTTGAATTTCATTTAGTAACATGGTATTGATATCACACTTGAGCCCTCGCTTAGAGCACAGCAATAGATCTATTTTTGTCAATTTTGGGACTTCCCATTTACTTTTCTGATATTTCGTCATAATTTATCCCCGATATGTGCTGAGCATGTAATATAGAATTTGATATTGCAATTGGTCGCAATAGTGCAGTAGTTTATAATAGTGAACATCTAGATGTACGCTGAGTTTTTGGATAAGTATCCTCTTCTTTTTTTTTTTTACGGAAAATTGGTCATTTGTCCAAATATTTTTAAAACCTGGTTCAAATAGATGAGTAAAAATTAATATGGGTGAAATGGACAAAAAAGAAAAGTAAGGATGAAATTGGATACATCCTGATTCCTGACTTATACTTAAAAAATAGCAAAGATGAAACTTTATGCATCCTGATATAAATTAAAAGAAGAAGAAATATTTGAAAATGGGTATGATGAAACTGTTTACATCCTAGCTATTTTTGTATTTTTGTCCATGTAAAAAATATCAAAATCTAGATGTCTTTTTAACTCAAGATTTGTTGATTTTGGTCTTTTTAACCAATTTTGTGTTTTTTTTTAGTAGTTTGATGTATTATTTGATCCAAGCAATTCAGAAAACAGGACTGCACCTATTAAAAAATTTCATAATTAAAATATTTTCTATTGATTTTGTCATAATGCTATAAGCATGTGTACCCACATGGGTTCCATCCATTCCGCGGCACATACGGATCTTTAAGGAAATGGGGGGGGAAGGCATGGTTGTAGTACTAATGATCTATTGGTTCATTTCTTGAATGGAGTTGAGAGCCGATCAGCCAATCGCTCCAACTTCATATATTTCCTCATCGATCATCAATCAATGGTTAGGAATTTGAATCACTTTTACTTCAAACTACTCTCACTGTTTCTTCTTTTGCAAATCTCATGGGTTCAGTCCAAATTTGGAACCTCTTCTAACGCGACAATAATTACGAGATTGTTGTCAACATCATCTTTGTCGCCATCAAGAGTTACATATTTACTTGGTTTTTCAGGACCTCTTCCTTTCCATGTTGAAACAGGGTTTGTTGTAAGAATATTTCTGCATAGAAATATCTTGTTGGGCCATATGATATCTTTGGTTAATTTAGAATATGGCTAAATATGTTGGTTACAAATATTGGGGTCCTTTCATATTCCCTCTTCATTGATGGACGGTCGAGATTAAATGAAAAATCTAAATCCTATGAACCTTGGTCCTCCTTCTACCTATAAAAGGAACTCTATAACCATTAGAATTGGGTTCATGAGTTTTTTATTATTTCATTACACAAAAGGTCAAGAAGGAGAAACTAAGAGTTTCTCAAGGTATTTCATTTTACGGGTCTTCTTGCTGGACATCTTGGATTCAACCAAATGGCATCAGGTATCCTTCCTAACACAACTATGCTCATGATGTGATTATCATGTTTGTTCAAAGATCCTTTAAATATAAAATAAGTCTTACATTTGGCATCTAGAGCCTGGTTTAGAACTCCATGATTTTCCTTGATGATTGTATGCAAATGTTGTGATGATTTGAATCCATCACCATGTCTGTTTTGATTTCTAATAATCATGTTTATGTTTATATACCATGAATCTCTAAGATATAATGAAAATATTATCATATGAATAATGATTTATATATCTTTGTTTTGTACGGTCTCTTGAAATGGAAATACACATTCATATGTATGCTTCATGACATGTATGATTGATTTGTGGTGTTTGACTTATTTGACAATAACATGATTTTGTGTGATCTCTGGGTTAACATGATTCAATATGATGATATGATGTGATTTGTTTAAGATCAATAACATGTTCTATTTGATTCATGTGTAAAGTCAAAACACCGTTTTGATAGTCATAACGTATGCTAGGAGGGTTAAACAGTATTCGCTGTTTTCAAAGGTCGGACATGAGATGTTCGTCTGACCATGAAGAAAATTTTTGGAAGTGTCTATTTGACTTCCACTTATTAATTAATAATAAAACTTGGGCTATTAATTTTTGAAACGTTTATTATTAATTTTTGAAACGTCTATCATTAATTTTTGAAATGCTTATTATTAATTTTTGAAACGTCATCATTAATTTTTTGAAACGTCTATTATTAATTTTCGAAACGTTTATTATTAATTTTTGAAACGTTTATTAATTTTTGAAAATTTGAAGTGTCCTTTTGACTTCCACATGTTGACTTTGACCGTTTGACAATTGACTTTGAATGCTTGCTTTTGGTTGCAAATGTGATCTAATGTGTACATGTTTATCATATAACCTTCATGAATAGAACCGGTTTATAGTTAAAACCAAATTATATGAAGCCTAAGAATTATGAAGTGGTTTTACTTACGGAAGAAAAATGAACCAGTTAATATGCTTCCGCTTTATTGATAACATTAATGCACAATTTAAGCTGATTTTCTATCGAATGATTTTATAATGAAACCATTTTTCACACTATTAGATTTGAGTGTGCATTATGATATGGTTTGTGTGCTTGTGCGTTATGGTATGGTTTCTCTCACATTATTGTTTTTTCTTTAAATTTTATGAGATTATACTTGAAATTATTATGGGACTCTTTAGTTATCACCACATTGATGCTAGAGTGTTATATCTCAATATAATCATAATATTATTATAAGCATGTATTTTCAAACCGTAAAGGCAAGGTTTGGTAGTTATTATGGCATTATTTGAGTTGTTTGGCTATCACCACAACATGTCAAATAATTTTTCCAATCATAATCATTATCATGTCAAGTGCTTATAATATCGTTTTGCTTAAATGTATTAGAACAACAATTACCCATAGGTAATTGGAGTTCACATGTTTAAGATAATAATGAAGTGTACAATATCTGATCATACATTATGGTAATTAAATAATCGGCACATGATTTTAAGTTATTTCTTAAAATTGCATAAAATAAAATTTACATAAATTAACTCATTATCGAGTTGAGTAACCTATTACGCTTTTTTTTTTGATATTTTTATGAATATTTTTATTATGTTGGCAAAACTTATTGCATCCTCTATGGAAATTGAGGTTTTATTTTTTGATAAATTTCTCCATATTTGTGAAAATGATATTCATTGAGTATTTAACACCTTTCATATTAATTCTCCTATATCCGTTATTTATCATGATCTTTAAGCCTGTATCAGATTTAAATGAGTGATGCATCAAAGAATTTCCTTCAACGAAATTTCATTATTGAATTATAATTATAATCTTGCTTAATGCTCAATTCTGGTTTAAAGTTCAATGCGTTTGGATATTTTTCAATTAAAGAGAGTTGATATTTCAGGGTTACTCATAATTGTTTATAATCGACTAAATTTATGATCAGATCAAGTATGTACATATCATTGAATGGGACCACGCGATGTCACAAGAAAAGTTAGTGTGATGTTTGCATTTGTACATGTTTGCTGGATTGTTTAGTTATCACCACAGTGATACTAAACTCTTATCTTGTAAGTGTTGTATATTTTGAGTCCTTTCAGTTTGATTTAACGATTAGAACAATGCTGCTCACAAGTAGTTTTGGTTCACAAATTTAAACAAGCATTAAGGTTATCTAAATGTTTCATATACATGTGAAATAATAGCCACCCACAGGTGACTACAACTCACATTATATTATTTTCAAAATATTTAGAATTATTGGAGTTTGTTAATACATTTTAGGACGTGAGTTGCCCACAGGTGATTCTAGTTGTGGTATTGAACAAACATAATGTTGTGTGTATGATAAGGTAAAATATGTACTAATGTGTTTCATGTCTCACATTGTTCCTTGATAAGGTTTTATCCACAGGAGAATCTTATTGAAGGTATGAAACTATTGTAAGCTTAATTGTCATTTATCTCTAATATAAATTTCAGCTTTTGTTCTTATTAATTGTTGATTATGATTATTTTGTAGACTTTTAATGGTCCATTTTTGGGAGGATAAAATTGTTTATCACCTGATAATTTTTCGCGTTACTGTGTACATTTATCAATTGCATTACGAATCTCAATCCGTGGATGTTTTCTTGAACATTCATTATTGAAATTGAGAGGCAATTATAGAGAAAGCGAAAATCATAAAGTCTGATAAAGGTGGTGAATATTGTGAAAGGTACGACAAAACAGGATAATATCCTAAATCTTTTACGTAGTATCTCCAAAATTTTGGATTTGTAGCTCAATACACAAGGCCAACTTATCCTTGCCATAATGGTGTATAACAAAAGGCAAAATCATACTTTTAAGAAAATGGTTTGAAGCGTGATGAGTTATGCATAATAACCACATATCAGTGAATGTATGTTCTTTCAACAACTATGTAATTTAAATAGATTTCCGAGTAAAGCAGTTTCAAAGACACACTTTGGACTAGAATGGTTGGAGGTGAGACTTACATTCCAAAGAATGAAAATTGGATTTGGAAACTATTATTGGTTCATTGGTTTTCCTAAATGATCCAAATGATATTCTTTAACGTTCTAACCGTAGTATGAGACTTATTGAAACCGAAAATATAAATTCGTTAATGATGGAATAATCAGTGGGAGTGCGTGGATATATCTGTTCAAGAAATCATGATAATGATCCCTTTATTTAAGATTTCTACAGATATTGTGAATCTTCTCATTATCAGAATTTTAGATAATGAAAGACCACAAATTACTCGATCCAATACTCCGTAATATAACTACTCAATAAAGAAATTTTATGATAACAACATGAACCAGCATTAAGAAGATCTCAACAGAGATTGTAAGAAAGTTATTCATGTTGTTTCAGTGATTTTCTTACAAGAATTTATTACATTTTTATATGCAATGGCAAAGACTAGGTTTTTGGCTCACAAATATTATGTGTAATAATTTTGATTAATGGATTGATGCTATGTGAGAAAAATCATTGGTTGAAAGTCAAGTCTCGGATATTGTTTAATTGCTCGAAAGACACAAATCAGTTGTATGAAAGTGGGTCTTTCTGACCTAATACGACTGTAATAGCAATTTTAAACGGTATAAAGCAAGACTTATTTCCAAAGATTTTACTCTGAAATGACGCATTGATTATAAATAAGTTTTTCTCTCGTGTCAAAGAAAGACTTATTCAGAATTATCATAGTATTATTAGTAGCTCAGTATGACCTAAGAGTTGCATTAATTAAATGTGAAAATAGCCTTTATTAATGATAAATTTTAGTCTACAAATTTTAAAAATCAAAGTATGAAATTTAAGCAGCCTCCCATAATGGTATGTGAAATTCAACAAAACTATAAATGTTTCAAGTTTTGGATGAAATTATTACAGATTTATGCATATACCTCAAGATCAGTGGGAGAAATTCATACTCTTGGTGTTTCATGTTAAGAGTTACTACCTACAAGTAGTGATCTTGACTTTATGCATATCTTTATATTTTTTGAAATAAAGGATGTCAATAAAGCTTACCATGTGATAGTAATATCATATGGATTACTAAAGCTCTCATATAAGGCATATATCGAATATTCAAGGAATTTTGAGGTAATACCATATTTAACAAATTTTATTTCATGTTGGATAGAAGATATAAATTTAATCTTCATTACGTCTTGATTCTGATATGAAACTTATAACAAGTTGTTAATATGTTAACTAATTGCCTAAAGAATGGAAGAACAAATTACAGGAAAGCTATCAAGAATTTTGAGATACTATTTTAACTTATGTCTTATAATTAGTTAGCAAACCCAACAAGAGTTGATTGGGTTTTTCAAACTTCAATTTTTGTGGATGTATGGATTCTATAAAGGAAGAATCCATTAATACTAGTCCCACAATTGAGTTTGAATATTTATGACTGCGATACTTAGAGACTTAAGGTTTGTCTCTACATTGCTGAAATTTACTGTCTTAGCTTCGCAGCATTAAAGCACGATATGATACAAAAGGAACAAAACACATGAACCTTGAGTATATATGCGTGAATTAGGAAATTCAGAAACAATAGTTGTTCATTTACCACTTAAGCACAATTGCATTCGGAGATGCACTTAATGAACAATTGCCTTTTAAGACCTCTTAAGAAAAGATTAAAATCTTAGGTCTGTGGGAGTAATTGATTATTGAATTCAGCTAATTTATGTGCTTATTTTTGAAAACTAATTGCTTTTAATAATGTAATTCTGAATTTATTTCTGTATCCATATTTAGTATACACTTATGTGAATGGATGAATGTTAATAGAAATTGTCTTTCTTTTGAAAACATAACTGGACCATTATGATATCCCCATTTAAGGCCTGATTAAGTAAGTTGCTTGTGTTGTGGTACATGGAAGGGAACATGTTGATAACAGGACAATGTGCCACCGCCATGACTCGCATACGTGATTTGCTTGGTTAAGGTATTACGCTTAACCATTAAAATTGTTTAGCAATTATGCGCGCTTATGTTTTTCTATAATTAACCGTTAAGTAAGTTATCACATGGACCAGTGGGAGAATGTATGAATATTTCTGCATAGAAATATCTTGTTGGGCCATATGATATCTTTGGTTAATTTAGAATATGGCTAAACATGTTGGTTACAAATTAATATTGGGGTCCTTTCATATTCCCTCTTCCTTGATGGACGGTCGAGATTAAATGAAAAATCTAAATCCTATGAACCTTGGTCCTCCTTATACCTATAAAAGGAACTCTATAACCATCAGAATTGGGTTCATGAATTTTTTATTATTTTATTACACAAAAGGTCAAGAATGAGAAACTAAGAGTTTCTCAAGGTATTTCATTTTACGGGTCTTCTTGCTGGACATCTTGGATTCAACCAAATGGCATCAGGTATCCTTCCTAACACAACTATGCTCATGATGTGATTATCATGTTTGTTCAAAGATCCTTTAAATATAAAATAAGTCTTACATTTGTATCACTAGCAAATTATTTTTTCTACTCCTCTCTAGTTGAAATGTTGGATGTTCATTTGCTTATATTGTCAATTGTCAGATTTTACCATAACAGTCTATGTATTTGTTGTAATCATTGTGAATAGGTATATCGGTGTTAACGGCAAGGATGAAGATTCACCAAGCAATGATGATGATGGCAACACAGACATTCAGCTGTTCTATTATTTTGTGGAATCGGAAAGAAAGGCTGAAGAAGATCTTGACGGTTGAGATTGTATATGGGATGCTCATACGGATTAAGAAAAGATTTTGACGGTTGAGATTGTATTTAAGATGCTCATACGGATTGAGAAGTATATGTTTCTTTTTGTGCTAATACGAGCTTATGTATTCGGTTTTATTATTAACCTTCGACATGAAAAAAATCCAAAAAAAATATTAATAAATTAAGGACATTGTTATCGACATTCTGATATAAAAAACTCCAAAAAATGTATAAGAATGAAGCTGAAAAATAAGAAATGAATTTGATAATTGGTGTGTTTCTTTGTGCTTTTGTGCTTTCTCTTTGTGCTTCCGGTTAGAATTTCAACTTGTTACATTGGTCATGAAGTAGTTTCGACTTGTCATACAGGTCATGAAGTAGCTTTAGTTCACATTGGTAGCATGATAGATCATGGAAATCGATAAATATGAAGCTCAGTGTCGATTCAAACTTCAAATGTGGTATAACGACATACAAACTATGAACCAAGAAGCTCTGAGATGGTTCTAACTTCAAACTTAGCATGATACATCATCAAAATCGATAAATATGAAGCTCAATGTCGATTCGAACTTCAAATTTGGTATAATGGCATATAAACTATGAACCACGAAGCTCTGAGAGGGTTCTGACTTCAAACTTGGCATGATACATCATCGAAATCGATAAATATGAAGCTCAAAGTCGATTCAAACTTCAAATTTGGTATAACTACAAACAAACTATGAATCATGAAGCTTCGGGAGGGTTCTGAATTAAATCTTGACATGATACATCTTTGAAATCGATAAATTTGAAGCTCAGTTTCGATTCGAACTTTAAATTGTGTACAACGACAAAAAAACTGGCATATTGTATGCATAACCTGGCTCCGAGGTTGAAACCTGGCCGTGAGTGGACCACTATAAGCCAAAAACTTGGTAAGAATGATGAATCCATCCATTTATAGGTAAGATTCCTCTGGAATATTCCTCGAAACTTTAAACAAATCTTATTGTGGCAAAATTGAATGCATAACCTGGCTCCGGGTCGGGAGTGGACTACTATAAGTCGGAAACTTGGTAAGAACGATGATATCCATCCATTTACAGGTAAGATTCCATCAGAATATTCTCTAAAACCTTAAACAAACCATAGTCTGACATATTGTATGCATACCCTGGCTCCGAGGTCGAAAACCCGGCCGTGAGTGGACCACTATAAGACGAAAACTTGGTAAGAACAATAAATCCATCCATTTACATGTAACATTCTTTCGGAATATTCTCCGAATCTTTAAACAAACCCTATTTCTGCATATTGTATGCAAACCAGGCTCTGAGATCGAAACATGGCCGCGAGTTGACTACTCTATGCCTGAAACTTGGTAAGAACGACGAATCCATTCATTTACAGGTAAGATTCCTTCGGATAATTTTACGAAACCTTAAAAAAACCCTATTTCTGTATATTATATGCAAACCAGGCTCCGCGATCGAACATTGGCGCGAGTTTATTACTCTGAGTCAAAAACTTGGTAAGAACGACGAATCCATCCATTTCTAGGTAATATTCCTTCGGAATATTCTACGAAACCTTAAACAGACCCTATTTTTGCATATTGTATGCAAACCAGGTTTCAAGATCGAAACTTGGCCGCGTAGGGAGAGATATTTTATTCAAGTATGGGTTACAATCATTTTTGATCCCTTTTGGGTTTTTTCTCTATTCGTTCCATTTCCTCTACTAGGGCGTCCCTATTTATACAGTTGAACACCTAAATGGCATTAATCTCCCTGCATGCCTCCTGGAATCAATTCTGCATGAAACTGCCATGCATGCCTTCTTGAATCAATTCTGCATGAAACTGTCTTGCATGCCTCCTGGAATCAATTCTGTATGAAACTGTCTTGTGTGCCTCCTTGTATATATTGATTTTGGCATGTTGGCAGATTGGATTGGTTGGATGACATGCATAATGGGATGGCAGTATGGATGGAAGATCCCGCCTGTGGACAGGGCTGAACAACATGACCGGGGGACATGCCCGGGAGATGACCGGGGACCCGCCTGAACTAATTGCGACATCGTCGGTATCTTGGCTAGAAACTGGTTGGCAGCACCGCTGGAAACATGGGTGGAAACTGCATGGCAGCATCATCGGAAACATGGATGGAAACTGCATGGCAGCATCATCGGCAACATGGCCTCGACATTTGACTAATGGTTGACTTTGACCGTTGACCGATTGTTGACTTTTACTATTGACCGATCATTGCATTTATGTAATACTGGGCATGCTGGTGGGATGCGTCGGTTGACTGGTTAGTAGGATTGGATGACAGCTAAACAGTGGCCCAGGTAACATTCTTCCCCAATATGTGGAAATTTTACTCATGGTACAAACATCGCCCCCTCTTAACCTCCAACTTGTTGTAGGGTTATGACGTAAGTTTTTCATTCGGTATTAACATACAATGATAAAATTCGCCTTCAAGTGTGGATTATTATTGTTTGTAGTAAATGGCAACCTTCCTTGGTTGTTTGCGGAAATCAAGACGCCCCCAAGAGTAAATTATTGTTTTTTGAAGCATAAAGCAAGTTGCCTTCATTGATTGTGGAGTCATAACCAAGTCGCCCCCAAGTGAGGCTATTGTGATTGGAAGATTGATGGGCAATAGTTGAGTATGAACCATCGTTGTATGCAAAAACCGGACTGAAGGCTGAAGTGTTCTATAACGAAAGCGTGATACTGGAGCTGAGTAGTGTTGAAAGTGAGCTGTATCTGTTGATGTAAAACTGAACTGAGGAAGTTGCGTGGAACTATACTGGTAACAGTTGTTGGAAAAAATGAGCTATATTTGAAGTCACTTAGCTGAAATCTGTGTCGGCTGCTGATATCAGCGAAACTTGAATTTACAGACTATTAGTAATTTCCGACTAAACTGGGTATAGTAGTAGTTGTTCGTACTAGACTGCTGTCAACTACAAACTGAGATGCAGTAATTATGGACAAAAATGAGACATCTATTGGTGAGACCCTTCAATCATTGGGATGGTAAAAGACTTTGTGTGCCGCTGAACCTTCTAGCGATCTTGGATTTACAACTGGTTTTCACAACGAGCTTCATATGTCGTTAATAGTTATATGAATCAGGATAACATCAGCGATGTAAAACTAGACCACAACCGTTGAAGTGGAATTTGAATGCAATGGATGCTATAATATTAGACTGCGACAACCTCATAAAATTGCTTTGCAGCAATAGTGAGTAAAATAGGATTGCAACATCTTCGAGCAAAGTTGGACTGCAGGAGATACGAGATAAGTCAGATCATGAGCTTCGCAATCGGCCGACCGCACCGCAAGCCGTGAACATAGCCGACCGCAGAGTTTCACCGAGATGGACTACAAGAGCCGACGAGCAAAGTTTCACCGCAGCGATGCGATCACTGGATCACAGAGCTGCGAACATAGCTGGTCTGCAGTAGCTTCGATCACCTGAACTGCAGCAGCGACGAGCAAAGTTACACTGCAGCAGCTGCGATCAAATGGACTGCAGGAGATGCGAACATAGCAGGTCTGCAGTATCTTCGGCCAGCTGGACTGCTGCAGCGACGAGCAAAGTTACATTGCATCAGCTGCGATCAGCTAGACTTCATGAGCTGCGAACATAGCTGGACTGCAGTAGCTTCAACCAGCTGGAATGCAACAGCGACGAGCAAAGTTGCACAACATCAGCTAATATCAGCTGGACTGTAGGAGATGTGAACATAGTTGGGCTGCAGCAGCTTCGATAAGCTAGGATCAGAAAGGGACACGAGCAAGGTGCAAAAGCAATGCGATCACCGGATCAGAGGAGCCGTGAACATAGCCGACGGCAAGAGCTTGATCGATCGCCTAGATCATGCAATGTTGTCGAGCAAGTGTAGCATCTGCGATCAGCTGGACTATAGGATCTGCGAACATAGTTGGACCTGCAGCAGCTTTTATCAGCTAGACTGCTTTAGGGTCGAGCAAGGTGCAGTAGCTACGATTAACTAGACTGCAGCACCGACGTGCAAGGTGCGTAAAACTACGATCACCGGATCGCAATGGCTTCGACTAGCTAGATCTAAAGCAATCTTGAGGAACTGGATTAAAATAGTTCGATAACCTGAGTGTAATAGTTACAAATAAAACCAGACTGCATCAGCTGCGTCCAACTGAGTACAGAATTAATGAACAAAACTGAGTACAGCAGTTGCGTCCAACTGAGTGCAGCAGTTGCTTTTGAACATGACTACAGCAGTTTGATCAAATTAACTGTAGAAGTTATTAATGTTACTTTTCAAAATAATTACATCAAAATATTAGGGTGTATGCTCGACCCCTCTTAATCCTGTAACTCGTTGGAGGATTAAGACTTTCAGGTTACCTTTGCTCCGTTTCCAGCAGCTGAATTTTGTATCGCATTAAGGTGTTACGTAACTCTCCCCCAAGTGTGTGGAGTGTTACGCAACTAGCTCCAAAATATTACTTTAGACCATGAGGTGTTACATATCTCGCCCCCAGAAGAGTTGCTTTAGACCGTGAGGTGTTACATATCTCGCCCCCAAGTGACATTGAAGTGATATGCAACTCGCCCCCAGAACATAGTGATTGTCATGCTGCTCAATGCTCTCACAAGGGTGCACTGCCTTGCTTCATCTTTCTCGCGCATGAAATATTGGAGTTGTATGCTACCTGGAATTCGCACGGGGTCCAATCCCACTATTCCAGATGTGCGCAGAATTGAAATGTGTTCATGTGCTTGTGAGAAAATGCTCGCCACATTGTAGGTATCCTATTGAACAGAAGTACAACTGATTAGATGAAAAGATCCAAAAATATGTAAATTGTATACGCACCATATTGAAAGGTTTATTCTGTGAGATAGAACGTCATGCTGTGAGTAGAAGGTGGAATCACGTTGATTCTATTATGGTGAATGGGGGTAGCTTCACGACGACCTCATGCTGGAGAAGACGAATCGAACAGCTTAGCTTTGTGCAATGGCTATGCCTGGTGCGATTGACTTAGCATGTCGTCTTGGTGATGACAACTTATGGTTCGCGTTATGGGTTGACATAGTATATGGACCTGTCTGCGGGAGTTAATTACACCAGTTGAATCAAAACTGGATTGCAGATAGTTGTCGTGGATTTCGTCTACAATAACTGCGATCATCCGGAATTTAACAGTTATGAATAAAACTTAGTTGCAGCAGTTGCGATAAACTGGACTGTAGCGGTTCGATTAACTGGACTGCGGCTGTAATTCAAAAAAGGACTGCAACAGTTCGACAATTGGACTACAGCTGTTGTTGAGAAACTGGACTACAGCAGTTCGATCAACTGGACTGCAGCAGTTCGATCAACTGGTCTGCAGCTATTGTTGAGGAACTTGACTACATCAGTTATATCAACTGGACTGCAGCAGTGGTATCAGCACTCACGAACTTTGCATATGAGCAATTTTTGGATAAAAATCGACACAAAACGTTAACAAACATTGAATGCGTCCTTTTTTTATGTCGCCGCTCCATTCTCAGAAAATAAATTTTCTTCAATCGATGAAAATTCCACCCATGATGTTGGAAATTGACATGTAATCGCCACAAGACGAAAATCGCACAATTCGGACGTATGATGAAGAAGTTATCGAATAAATGATTTCATGTGGATTAAGCCGGGTGGATAGATTGCTGACAGGATAGGAGCAGTTGATGTGGTACAACTTCCACTGATATGGTGGCAAGCTGCTTATGTAATAACTGATATGGCTAAGTACTAGCTGACTTGGCATCTAGTTGATGTTGTGGGAGTGACATGATGATGAAGTGATGAGCATCTTGCTCCAATAAATATTCTTTTCCAAATGTATAAATTTATCTTTATGATGTAGGATATTGAAGTATGATCACAACGAGCCAAAAATCGTCCAATTCGGACCTCATATGAAGGAGATATCAAAGAAACAAAATTGAAGACCAAGCCCAATAAGAATAGTGTGCTCAAGCCCACAGTGGGGCATAAAAATCCGAAGAAGCAAATTGATGGGGCGCAATAATCATCGCTAACAGCTTGGCTCGCTGGCAACTCGGCTTGGCTTGGCTTACTGATGTGATTTTTATGTTGTTGTAGAAAGTGGTAAGAAAGATGTCGTTCCTCTCAGACTTGTGAAGGATTTTTTTTAGATTCAAATAAAACTAGAAAACTCTGACAAAGATGTTATCAATATTAAAAGCACTGAGACTCAGGATTCCACTATTTTCCAACTTTTGTGTGATTCAATATTAATAATTATCATGCAATTAATACATTCAATTGATTCTTAAATATTGCCAATAGTAGATTTTCAAAACGCTAGTTGTTAAACTCAAGCATGGAACATCAAGAGCCCTAAGCTAAGCATGCACCATCAAGTGAAAACACAACGAGTTAGCAAAAATCATTATTTCAATTTCGATTCAATGCAAATAATTATAAAAAGAATTGCAGAAATTAATTAAATAGATATTACCACATATTTGTTGGAAAAATAGCTTTCTCCGTCGCCTCAGCAAATGGGTTTATCTCCTCATGTTATTCACGTGCTCAAAATAGTTGTTCATAGCTCAAATAGGTGAAAAACAAGAGAAAAACTAATAAATCGTAGTTTGCAACGTCAAGAGGCGTTACAAACGAGCGATTCTGAAGAAATAAGACTTCCTTATAAACGATACTTCTGTTGTGTTGATTAAATAAGACTGCCTCTGTTAGTCTGTTCTTCGTGTTCTTGAGAACGACACTTCTGAAGCATCAGTTCTTCGTCTTCTTCACCTGCTGCTGCGTATTCTTCCTGCAACTCCTCTGCTTTGATTCTGCAGCCTCCAATCGACCCCAAAACTCCCCCAAAATATCTGTAACCCTTCCTTAACCTCTCAGCCTCTTATATATAGCCAACAGCTCCCAAAATCTCTCGAAAAAATCTTGTTTACCTCCTCCAAAAGTTACAAACTTTAAATCAACGTCTCAGACTCTCTTTGTGATACTTATTGAATCAAACAGAAATCCTACTTCCCTTATCTCTATAAGGTAGTTTCCATATATTCACCAAAATCCCGTGTAAAACTTCACCTTCCTGTTTCGCTCCTACCAGATTATTAAGCCCAATCTGTTCGACCCAAACACACACATCAACCCTATTTTGCTCTAGGAAGTCCAGCCCAACGAAAATAGGCCATTGACTCTCGCCAAAACTCGCCTGAATTTCGAACCCTAAATTATGCCGTGAGCTGTGAACTTTCCCGCCTAAATTTAGCTTTCAAATGAAGAGGATGAAGTCCCCCTAACCACTGGTGGGGTGCGAATAGTAGATGCTCTGGAAATGGGTTGCCCCTTAGTAATTGAGGTACCCCTTATCCAAAATGGGGTCCGTATAGTAATTTTCTCCCACGAGCGCAAAAACCACTTTTCGAGCCAATTTTCCCGCGAAAGCTTATTTCTCCAAAAACACCTACAAGACATAAAATACCATAATAAGCGCAAAATCGAGTACTAACATTACAGAGAATTGAGACTAATATAGACACATAAATGCGTCTATCAAATACCCCCAAACTTATTATTTGCTAGTCCTCGAGCAAATTAAATCTACAAAATAAAATCCTAACTCACTGTCGCAGGCATCGTCGATTGCATTTAGCGTATGCAACAAGCCTTTAAACCCCTAGGTGGCCCTAGTGGCCGAGTTATAGTCTCGGGAGTGTTTACAAGAGGTATACCCACAAAACCTTTATACTCCAGAATCTTGGAAGGCACTAAAGAATCTCCTTGGTTGGCATACTTATTGACTACAGGAGGAAGTACCCTGATGCGAAATTCCAATTGTTGTACACGAGTTTGCACTCAAGCATACTAAAATTCATATATAAGTGACAGAGCTCTACTCAGATAGTTTCTAGACATCATAACCGGAGTCAACCAATCACATGGAAAGATTAAGAAGATGGATAAGAAAAACGTAGATGGTTTTGATGTTGACTAAGGTGAACGGTGTTTCTCATATCTGTCTGAAGGCCACTGCCAAAACGAACCAATCCTAATGGACTGAGATACTGGTCTGGACTAATATCAACACACCGGCATATACAATGGAACCAAAGGTCGATAATCCTAACTCTAGGTCAACACAACTGGCATATACAATGGTTCCGGTGGTCGACTTTATTAAATTTATTCCTATTGGTCCGATGGTCTCGGTCTCAATTTTCTTTTCTTTTTTTTTTTTTTTTTTTTTTTTTTTTTTTGGTATCTCAATCACTTTATTTCACCCTAGCAAAGGGTAACAACTTGAATCGTGAGCCCCACCTAATCACTTAGAGAAACATATTTTAAAGCAAACAAAATAAAAATAGAAGTGAAAAGGATTCAACGAGATATGGCGAAACTACCATGTTTTTTATTTAATTCTAACACCGAGCTCGTGCTTTTATGAATAGACTCTTTAGATGTTTCCATCTAATCAGATTGATTCCTCAACTCCTACAACCAAAATGCTTCCATCCACTTAGATTGGTTAGTGCCATCCTTAATAAACATAAATTTCTAGGCTCTGGAGTTTAATAATGCAACTAAGAGTTTCTCCCATACCCCCAAACTTAAATCTAACATTGTCCTCAATGTTCTAAAGATAAAATTAAAAGCATGAACAAGGAGAAACTGTTACCATTTTAAGCAAAAGAGTTAAGGAAAGATATTACCGTGTCGCATGAATATTGGGTTACCTCCCAAGAAGTGCTAAGTTTAAAGTCTTCAGCCAGACTAAAAAAGGATTAGTCACCTTATAAAATCATAAAGTAATAGCCGAAATTTCTGTGGGTCATCGAAACCAAATAGAGCTATCACAAGTAAAAGGAATCTGCAACATGCCAAGAAAATTAACAAATAAAGCACACCCTTGTCTAGTTTCATGTTTAAGACAACTACATCTAGCTGTGGTTCAGTTCAGGCTCTATAACTGGGTCGAGATAAAATATTTTCATGTGCTGGAATTCCTCAAAGCTAAGATCCGGTTCAGGTATTAGAGTCTGGAAAAACTCAAATAAAAACTTAGAAGCACATAATAATAACCTGAATAATTGCGGATCCTTAAAGTCAATCAGTGTTGACTCACACAATTGACCATGATGAAACTGGCGGTCAATCATAAGAAAATGTGTCGATACTAATCTCCTAAAGAACTTAGGCTCAGTCTCAAAATTTAATAACTGACACATCTGAAACTTATACGTTCCCACTGGTTGAAAAATATTTGGTGGGAAAACAAAGTCAATATGGGTATCATAGCCTGAATAAACCACATCAACCAGAGGATGCGTTTCTAACAACTGAAATGCTCTATGAAGATACTCCTGTGAAATGGTAGAGGCATATATTCCAAGTCCACCCCCAAACTTAGAATTTTGGGTGTCTCTAAATAGACTAGTCACAATATTCCTAATTTCTAGACCATCAGGTTTCTGAAAAAGGTCAATTTCTTTATCTAAGTTATAATCAGGTGGTTCATCCTCTAAATGCATCTGATGCATACACAAAGTAGGACTTATGTCCTTAATATCCTCTATGGTCCACCCTAAAGCTTCCTTATTGTCTTGAAGCACGGTCACTGGCCTACTCTCCTGATCACTATCCAAATCGGAAGCTATAATAACTGGGAAAGTCTCAGATGGGCCTAAAAATGCATAGTTAGGGTCCAACTTAGGAGGATGTTCTAAACAAGGGATTAAGGTAGACTCGAAAGCTAATAATGGTTCAAACCTAGCTTTCCATGTATTGGTATCTAACATAGGAATAGAATCCAACAGAGCATTTACTTGTTCAATGTTGCTATCATCGTCGAAATCCATGCTAAAATAGGCTAGACAACTCTCTAATGGATCTTCCAATATGATGTTTGGTAATGACTCCTGAACTAAGGTTCCTATCTTGTTCACCTCTTCAATGCACGTGTCATCTAGCTCAGAATGCAGCTTATTGACATTAAAAATATTCAACTCAATAGTCATATTACCAAAAGATAGATTCATAATACCATTTTGACAGTTTATGATCGCATTAGACGTAGCTAAAAATGGGCGACCTAAAATCACAGTATCTAGTTCTCTAGGGTCGTGGACAGGTTGGGTATCTAAGACCACGAAATCCACAGGATAAATAAACTTGTTGACCTCAATAAGAACATCCTCTATCACACCACGAGGAATTTTAACCGACCTATCAGCTAACTGGAGTGTTATCTTGGTAGGTTTCAATTCACCAAGTCCTAGCTGTAAGTACACATGGTACGGCAGTAAGTTCACACTAGCTCCTAAGTCAAGTAAAGCTTTATCTACCCGATGTTTTCCTATCGTGCAAGCAATGGTAGGGGCACCCGGGTCTTTTTACTTAGGAGTTGTGTTGTTCAATGATCGAACTTACATGACTAGATAAAAAGGCTTTTTAGGGACACTAAGCTTGCGCTTTCGCGTACACATATCCTTAAGGAATTTGGCATAAGTTTGAAGTTGCCTAATTGCTTCTAAAGTAACTAAGGTTTATGGTAACTTTCTTAAAAACCTCCATTATGTCATTAAAGTTGGATTCATTCTTTGTTGGTACTAATAGCTGTGGAAATGGGGCTCTAGGCATAAAATAGGGCCTCTCAGAACCGAATCGGCATCATCGAGATTTTATCAGTCTCCTCAGCTATGGATGGTCCTGAGGGGTGAACTACAGTATGCTCACTATCGGGCATGGTTACCTGATTGTCTACTACTCTACCACTCCTAAGGGTTATAATTGAATTCAACTAATGTGATGGTTTTTCACCTACTTCATGAACTCCTCTAGGGTTGGATTGTGCTTGACTAGGGAACCTTCCATTATCTCTTTCACTTAAAGTCTTAGCTATTTGACCTATTTGAAGTTCTAACTTAGCAAGAGTCTGAGCATTAGTTTGAAAGTTCTTCTTGGTTTCCTGTTCAAAACTAACTTGGCTTTTTATTAACATTTCCTGGCTCTGTGCTAACATATCCTGGCTCTTTCTTAATATACTAAGAGATTCCTCTAGGCTAGTCATTTTATTCTCTCGAAGGGTTCCGAACCGAGCTTGACTCTGGAGAGTTCTTATTATAACCAAAACCTGGGGGAACATTCGAATTACTAAGCTGACCTTGACTCTGGCCCTTAGACCATGAAAGGTTCGGATGGTTTTTCCAACCAAGATTATAGGTTTCTGAATATGGGTCAAATTTATGACGGTTGTCGAATCTAGTGTTATTATACAGAGTATTGGATTGCTCTTCATTATTCTGGCCTTCCCAAAAAGGCTCCAATCTACCACTAGTGTGACCCACTTCTAAATCTTCTAACCTTTTTGCTATTGCAGCAATTTTGGCATCTGATTCAAAGCCCCCTTCTAGCCTATTAACGTTTCCTCTTCCTAGAAGAATTGTTTTCTTGGGTTCCCTACTATTTTCCCATTGCTGGGTATTTTCGGAGATTTCATGCAAATATGTCATCGCCTCATCAACTGTTTGGTTTTCAAACCCACCTGTACACATAGATTCTACTGTGGTTGTAGTGGAATAATCTAAACCCTCATAAAGGATCTGAACTAACCTAACCTTTTCGAGACCATGATGAGGACATTGGGATAATAAATCATTGAACCTTTCCAAATACCTATACAAAGATTCTCCCTCCTATTGAGAAAACGTGCAAATTTGCGTCCTAATAGACGATGTTTTGTGCCTAGGGAAAAACTTGTTCAAAAAGGCGGATGTAAGTTGTTCATATGTTTCAATTGAACCAGAATCCAAACTATATAGCCACGATTTGGCTTTATCTTTCAAGGAAAAAGGGAATAACCTGAGTTTCAAAGCATCATCATCAAGGTTTCTAATCTTTAGGGTACTACAAATTTCCTCAAAGTCCCTAACATGGAAATATGGGTTTTCATTTTCTTTCCCTAAAAAGATTGGGAGCAGCTGTAAGGTCCCAGGTTTAAGTTCATAATTTGCTTTTGTTTTAGCTAACCTGATACACGAGGGACGAGTACCCCTAGTCGGGTTCAACAAGGATTTCAAAGTTACCATTTCTGGCACTATCGGAATATTAGGGATTGTCTCCCCAAATGGACGTTCAAAAATGGACTCTTCAAAAATCGGACTTTCTAAATTGAGGTAATCGAGACGCTTAGAACTACTAGGTTTCTCTTTAACAAATCTACCTAGGGCGTCTCTTTTACGTTCCGGCATGCAAACGAATAAGGAAGGGGATTCTATGCAATCACAAAAAAAATGGTTGACTCAACCAAATCAAACCTATTGATTTATAGCAAACAAAAGCATGATGGCTCCACTTAGATTGTTTCTAGACCAGCTTCTAATCTTTCGAAAGGGAATTTGTTACAATTTAAGCAAACCCCTCTGGAATCAATCCGAGTCAAAGTAAGTTAAATAGAGGCGAGGGAAGATCGGTGGAGCTTTGATACCCAAGGCCTCACCGGAATTACAAGGCGGCGCAGTCACGCATTCAACTCAAAGAAACCTTCATGAACTTCGAAATGTGCTTAAAAGAGTAACCAATATTTTTCGAATGACTTTCCTATTAAGCTCGTTACCCTATCGGTCTTGTTCTAGTCAAAATTTTAAGTCTTAGGTTCGCGTAGGTTACGTGTTCCTAAGGCGGGCAAGAAGAGAACGGTGATGAAATCCGAACCCTTATCTTGTATGGCCAGGCCTTGCCCTTTACTAGAAAATTAAAACAAACTTTATTCAAGTCCTCAAAGATATACGCAAACGAAGGAATCCAGAACTCGCCGACAGGGATTCGCGAGTGTTCGAATCTTACCTCCTGCATCCAGACGGGGATGAATCGGTTGTAGTCGACTCGGGCCACTCGACTCCTATGTCGGTACGAACCCAAGGTGCGAGACAATATCGTAATTGTCCTCCTTCTCTGCAAACAGTTTATATTTAAAGTACCATTCCGTAGGGTAAAAATAAAAAATAATGTCCAAAGTCCAAAAGTCCAAAGTCCAAAAGTCTAAAGTCCAAAAAGAAAATAAAAAATTACAAAAATAATAAACCCTAATACAATTTTTTTTTTTTTTTTTTCTAAAAGTAAACAAACCCTAAAAACAAAATTACTAAAATAAAATCGTCTTCTTTCCGTTCTTTTTGCTTTAATCTTTCGCTCCAAGTCTTTACGAAATCACCAAACTCCTTGGCTCAATTTTCTTTATGATCCGTAACCCGAGACAAAAGATAAATACCCAAAACGTAAAAAAGAACAAAAATAATAAAAAACTAAAAAATAAAAGAGAAACAAATCTAAAACCCTAAAAACAAGTCCGCGTTTACAGCGCGCCAAAAATTGATGTGATTTTTATGTTGTTGTAGAAAGTGGTAAGAAAGATGTCATTCCTCTCAGACTTGTGAAGGATTTTTTTTAGATTCAAATAAAACTAGAAAACTCTGACAAAGATGTTATCAATATTAAAAGCACTGAGACTCGTGGATTCCACTATTTTCCAACTTTTGTGTGATTCAATATTAATAATTATCATGCAATTCATACATTCAATTGATTCTTAAATATTGCCAATAGTAGATTTTCAAAACACTAGTTGTTAAACTCAAGCATGGAACATCAAGAGCCCTAAGCTAAGCATGCACCATCAAGTGAAAACACAACGAGTTAGCAAAAATCATTATTTCAATTTTCATTCAATGCAATTAATCATAAAAAAATTGCAAAAATTAATTAAATAGATATTACCACATATTTGTTGGAAAAATAGCTTCCTCCGTCGCCTCAAAGAAAGGGGTTTATCTCCTCATGTTATTCACGTGCTCAAAATAGTTGTTCATAGCTCAAATAGGTGAAAAACAAGAGAAAACTAATAAATCAGTGCATTTGCAACGCCGAAGAGGCGTTACAAAAGTTATCAAAAATAAGACTTCCTTATAAACGATACAAAAATTGTCTTTTTGCTTAAATAAGACCGCTCGTTAGTTTGTTCTTCGTGTTCTTGAGAACGACACTTCTTAAAGGTTCTTCGTCTTCTTCACCTTCGCACGCTGCGTATTCTTCCCGAAACTCCTGATTTGATTCTAAAGCCTCCAATCGACCCCAAAACTCCCCCAAAGTATCTGTAACCCTTCCTTGATCTCAGCCTCTTATATATAGCCAACAGCTCCCAAAATCTCTCGAAGAAATCTTGTTTACCTCCTCCAAAAGTTTCGGACTTTCTCTTTCTTTCTTTTTTTAATCTTAACCTTCTCACGCATCCTCCAAAGCAAATCAACGTCTCAGACTATCTTTGTGATACTTATTGAATCAAACAGAAATCCTACTTCCCTTATCTCTATAAGGTAGTTTCCATATATTCACCAAAATCCCGTGTAAAACTTCACCTTCCTGTTTCACTCCTACCAGATTATTAAGCCCAATCTGTTCGACCCAAACACACACATCAACCCTGTTTTGCTCTAGGAAGTCCAGCCCAATGAAAATAGGCCATTGAATCTCGCCAAAACTCGCCTGAATTTCGAACCCTAAATTATGCCGTGAGCTGTGAACTTTCCCGCCTAAATTTAGATTTCAAATGTAGAGGATGAAGTCCCCCTAACCACTGGTAGGGTGCGAATAGTAGATGCTCTGGAAATGGGTTGCCCCTTAGTAATTGAGGTACCCCTTATCCAAAATGGGGGTCCGTATAGTAATTTTCTCCCACGAGCGCAAAAACCACTTTTCGAGCCAATTTTCCCACAAAGCTTATTTCTCCAAAAACACCTACAAAGACATAAAATACCAAAATAAGCGCAAAATCGAGTATTAACATTACAGAGAATTGAGACTAATATAGACACATATAAATGCGTCTATCACTTACCGGTGTTCGGCTCATGTTGGGTTGCTTGGGGCGTAAATATCTGGCAGTGTAACAGAAGGGGTGGAAATAACTGAGGACCACCAAAGTAAGTTACGCCGAGAACCATAGTAGCACTTGATAGGTGTAGAATACACCGTATTTAATATCTAGTATTTATGCTTTCTTTGCGAGTTTTCTTGGAAATTATGTATCTTATGTGTGCTTTTGAGTTTATTAGGTGCAATGGAGTCATTTGGAGTAAAAAGACCAATTGGAACTCGTTCAAATACAAGATTTCTACTTTTCATTGTGTAGAGGACGAGAAGATGAAGACAATGCCGAAAGAATGGAGTCATTCCGAGTTCGTATGAGGAAGTTATGAGCAAAACAAGAACTTGAAGCAAGAGGGCAAAATTGTCATTTCATGGCAAACACTACTGGGAGCTGAGCCAAGGTTAAGGGACACCTCTTTTGGGAGGAGTATTAAATGCGAACCACCTAATGGTTAAGGGGTTTAGAATTAAGTTGGCCCTTATCATAATCATCAAGGCGTCGATAACAACCCTATCTCGGACTTGGGTCGAAATGGAGAAATCTGGTCTCATTTCCTTTCTTCTTTCTTCTTCAAAGTGCCCTAGCTCCCGTGCCATGGGTCCCGGTGGTTCTTCACTAAGTCGTTTGTCAAATCTTCATATGAATCACACAAGAGAGGAATCGGTGTTGGCGGACTCGGGGATGAACTCGAGTTTGAGATGAGAAACTAGGTCAAAGAAGTTACTGCTGCAACCGATTTGGTAAAAGGGGTGTTGATTTCTGGAAGGAATTAAGTGATTCTTGATGAATTAGAGAGATGGTTTGTGTTCGAATTGAGTATCGCCAGGGTGTGAATCTAGAGATTATGTCTTTGCTATAGGTATTGATGGTTCAGATCGATGGGTATGAGGAGAAATTACCAGGAGTGTCATTAAAGAGAAGATAATGAAAATTGAAGTTAGGGTTCTGAGATGGTATGAATTGTCAATTGAAGTTACAGGGAGTATGGCTTAAGGTGAAATTGATGTTGAGCTGCTGGTGAGGATTGCGGTTGAGGTATTGCAAATGATGTGGTTAATGGTCTCGTGTGGTCATAGATGGTGGTTGCCGGGGGTTTGAATGGGTTTATGGAAGAATAGGTGGAACAGAATGTGCAAAGTGGTGATGCTAAGAAGAGTTCATGGAGCTGGTGAGGAATGTTGGAAGCTGCTTTTGGATTGATGCTTGTTGCAGGATCGTGGTCGATGGCATGGCATTTCAGCCATGAAGTTGCAGGAGTTGAGGTGCAGCTGCAGATCAGTTGAGATGGTTGCAAGTGCAGGCATTACAAGGGCCAAGACAATGCTGTTTCTGGTGGTGATAGTTAGATGAGACTGATAATGAATGCTTGAGTTTTTAGATGTGTGTTAACCTTGAGCTGACAAGAATTGCAGGTTCAGGTATGAGCTGGTATTGGCAGTCAGGTTAGAGTGATGATATGGACTGGGAAATGGTTATTATTGAGCTGGATGCAATGGGTCTGGTGGCAGTAAGGCCTAGAAGAGAATGTGTCTTGAGGTGTATGTTGCAGGGATTTATGAGCTGTGCACTTTCTGGCACTACAATGAACTAAGTGCAGGCGGCAAGAGTAGGTGGAGCTGAAGGTTCAGGTACAGGTGCAATGATATTGTAGCAATACATGGTAGTGTTTTGGATTCCGAGCTTAATGCAGAGGAAGATAGTGGAGTTGCAATGGCCTGAGATACTACAGGCTGAGTTGGAGTTGATGGTGCTATGTTGCGAGGGCTCAAGTTCAGGGATGTTGGCTGTTGGCTTACAGGGCTGATAGTAATGGGCAGGTTTGATATGTATGTCTAGGTTGAGATTGCAATGGTGCTTTAAATTGAGTCAAGGATATAAGGCGAGGATGGAGTTGCAATCGGCAGAGTAATGAGCATTGCGGGTGCAATTGGCTCAAGGTGGTTTTTGGCTAGAGAAACAATGTTGCGGGGGCAAAGCACAAGCAAATGAAGCCCGAGCTTAGGAGAAGTCGGGAGTGGATTCTTGTTGCGGGGATTTGAATTGATGCGAAGCTAAGGAGTTAAGCCGGATGTTATGAGCCGTTTGTGTTGAAATTGAAGCTACAAAAGGTATAGCCATCATGGTGATGAAGCACAATCATAGTGCATGACCGACACACCTGTGCAATGGCTCGGCTTGGCTTGGCAATCCAGCCTCGATCCAATCCAACCTCGGTTGACCCATACCCCGACTTGACCCGATTTGACTCGGTGATTGACCGAGTCCCGACCTGATTTGACCCCCGGTCTCGACCTGGTTGACCCAGTGGTTTGGTTTGACTTTGCCTAGGTCACCCGAGACATTTTCCCAGCGACTTTTCCTAGCGGATTCCTACCATAATCCCGATTTTCCTGGAGAGCGTTTTTGGGACAAAATTTCTACACGGGTTTCTCTCCATGGTGGGCCGGTGAATTTTCAACTAATGGACTTTGAAGACAAAACCTAATTTTGGAAGGAGTTGAGCTATAAAAGAGAGGACTTTTACCTAATTGAAGATATCTTTTTCTAATCTTATTATCTCTACTTTATTCTAGGGTTTAGAACCATGAAGTCTTTTCTCTTTCTTCTTGTGATGAACTCCTTGAATATGAGTACCTAAGTTTATTATTGGTTATGGAATAGTTGGATTTCACATAATATGTTTCTTTGTTCAATATATTAGTTTTGTCTCATAATTATCGTTTGCAATTCTCTGAAATATTGTTTTATGATTGATTGATTGTTTTGTCAAGTTGCAAATTGGTAGAACTTCTAATCACATCTATTGCTAGTTTAGGGTTTATTATACGCAAAAGTGATATTCCTTGGATACAAGTAGCATAATATGATTATGGTTTGTAGTGATATATTCTTATGATCATATGTGAGTCGTAACCTTTGTTAAATTGAATTAGTGCGCTTTCCACGTTCAATTGCTTTGATTGGCCTGATTTCATAGAACTTAACGCATCTAGGGAATTAAACTTGATTAGTGCTTTTACACGTTAGGTTGTTCCTTTAGGTAGAATTCATATTCGCATCTTTTAATGTGTTTGTTGATGACATGAGGAGATTTGCGGGATATTCTTGCGATCAAGGTATTCTAGGGTCTTTGATAAAAGTTGAGATTAAATATCAATTCTAGTTATTGTGAAAAGCATGTTAGTGAATGAAAACGAAATCCTTAACCAATATCTCTTCTATCTTATTTGTTTGCTTATTTGTTTCTTTGTTTTTATATTTGCTTAGTTTATAAAAATCACAAAACTACCGGTGTTATTTTTTAGGAAACCATAACAATTTGACAACCTAGACCTCTCTGTGGGATCGATCCTTTCTTGCCCTTGCTATATTTATATTTTGAGTAGTAAGAAAGTGTAATTATATTTGTGTCGCTTACGACAGCGATCAAATTTTGTCTCATAATATATTAGTTTCACATAATATGTTTCTTTGTTCAATATATTAGTTTTGTCTCATAATTATCGTTTGCAATTCTCTGGAAATATTGTTTTATGATTGATTGATTGTTTTGTCAAGTTGCAAATTGGTAGAACTTCTAATCACATCTATTGCTAGTTTAGGGTTTATTATACGCAAAAGTGATATTCCTTGGATACAAGTAGCATAATATGATTATGGTTTGTAGTGATATATTCTTATGATCATATGTGAGTCGTAACCTTTGTTAAATTGAATTAGTGCGCTTTCCACGTTCAATTGCTTTGATTGGCCTGATTTCATAGAACTTAACGCATCTAGGAATTAAACTTGATTAGTGCTTTTACACGTTAGGTTGTTCCTTTAGGTAGAATTCATATTCGCATCTTTTAATGTGTTTGTTGATGACATGAGGAGATTTGCGGGATATTCTTGCGATCAAGGTATTCTAGGGTCTTTGATAAAAGTTGAGATTAAATATCAATTCTAGTTATTGTGAAAAGCATGTTAGTGAATGAAACGAAATCCTTAACCAATATCTCTTCTATCTTATTTGTTTGCTTATTTGTTTCTTTGTTTTTATATTTGCTTAGTTTATAAAAATCACAAAACTACCGGTGTTATTTTTAGGAAACCATAACAATTTGACAACCTAGACCTCTCTGTGGGATCGATCCTTTCTTGCCCTTGCTATATTTATATTTTGAGTAGTAAGAAAGTGTAATTATATTTGTGTCGCTTACGACAGCGATCAAATTTTAAGCGCCATTTCTTGGGAGGCATCGGTTTTCAATTGTTTTTGGTTTCTTATTTTTTTTTTTTGTATTTAGTTTTTGTTTTATTTTTTTTTTTCTTATTTTCTGGGTTTTAACCGGTTTGAGAATTATTTCAGGTGCTAATTTCTATGGAAGGAGCATATTGGAGCAATCAATACGGTTTTCAACAACCTCAACAATATGATAACTACCAATTCCATGGGTATAATCAAAACCAATTTATTGGTTATGACCAATATTCCATGGAACCTTGTGGTTTTCCTCAACAACCTTATGGTGAGTATGTGTGTGAACAACAACAAGGATGGGAGGATTCTTATGCTCGTGAACAAAAAGTCTCTAATTTTATAGACAAAGTTTCCACCTTTTTACAAGAGGAATTTCAAAAAGCTAAAGAGACTACAAACGAGCAACTCCAAGAACTTCGTGAAGGTATGGCTAGCTTGCGAAGAAGTATTGATCAATACAAGGAAAATATGGATGATTCTAATGTGCATATGGTTTGTGATGAATATTTGATTGATGCTAATGTTGAAAAAGGCGAATCTTTGGGGACTTTCGTGGATAATTGTGTAGTTAACTCAACTCTTGATCGTAATAATGATCATTCACCTATTCAAAAGGATGAGTTAGAGAGTAGCAACACTAAATTCAGCGAGGAACAATCTTATGTTGACTATGATAGTGACGGTGATTATGATACATTGCTTGAAACAACTCATGGTGACATTTCCGAGGGTCTTTTTGGGATCAAGATGGAGATGAAGAGGAATATGACGACACTTGTGTAGATTACTCAAGCATTGATCTTAATAATGATCAAGAGCCTATTCAAAGGGTGGAGCTTGAGGATGATGCATTTTTGAGTGTTCTAAAAAAGTTTCTTATGATAAAATTTGGATCCGCAAAAGAGTATGTGCCTTACAACAAGGAGGAATATGTTGAGAATGGAACCGTTATGACCGATATTGTGGAAGACCCAATTGAGCTTGCAAATGATTGTAATGATGATGTTTATGTCGATACTTTGGTTACGGCAGAAACGGACGAAGAATGGTTGCAAGGTTTGATAGAGGACCATGATACACAAGAGGTGAATAATTCACTTGAATTTTTCAAGGATGAAGAGGATTCCGTGATACAAGAGATTGTGCAAGGTTTATCTAACCCTTTGCCTATTATTTCTTCTCCTTTACCTCTTATTGGTTTGAATGTATGTGCTTCGAGAATATTGTTGACTGACTTTGTTTCTCGTTTTCCGCCATTAGAGACACTTGATTCTCATACTATGCAGGTTATGGAACTAGAAACCGTGGAAGTACCCGACTTCTATATTCTTTATACACTTCCAAGTGTGGACAAGAATAAGTGTGGGGGAAGCTTTTATCGGTTCATAGCTTCACTTTTGCTTTATGTTACTAATATTTGTGTGAAGCTAGTGTTTGCAAAACAGGTTCTATGGACGGATCCCCAACTTTTCAGATTATTGGTGTATGGAGAATGAATCTTGCAAGGATATAGTCGGGCCGTCGACTTTAAACCAAGCGCTTAGTGGGAGGCAACCCACCGGTTTTGTATCTCTTATCCTTTTGCATTTTATTTTTGTTTCGTTTATTTATTTTTTTTTACTGTTTTCATAACATATTTGCATCCCTATGTTTAATTCCATTGAGTCCGTAATCTATCTTAGAAGAGAATTATGCCGAATACCTTTTTGTCAGAAAATTTCAGACTGCGCGTAGTTCAATCCAGAGACCATAACTGTCAGACCGTTTATCAAAACACTGTGAAATTTTGACACTGTGTAGAAAACACGTAGGTGAACAACTTTTGTGAAATGGAGTTTTTCCAAATTCCTTACCAATTTGCACAGTTTTTGCGTTTTACTGCTGTTACGTCAGAATTCAGAACTTTCGGTTTTTTCACATTGAGGACAATGTGAAGTTTAAGTGTGGGGGAGCATTTATATGTTTGTATAGTTTGTTTTTGACACCATTAGTGGATGGAACCATTTTGAATGCAGGAGTTGAGGAACCAATTAACTAAAAGGGAAGAATATAGCTCGAAATCACGAATTAACATGATAGTTGTTACCATATCTCGGAATATCACCATATCGCATTCTATTTTTTATTTTTCCATATTTATCTATTGTTCTCTAAGTGCTTTGGTGGGTCACTAAAAATCGACGTGTTATTACTGCTAGGATGAAATAGAGTGATTGAGTTACTAAAAAAAAAAAAAAAAAAAAAATGAAAAAGAAAAGAAAAGAAAAAAAAAGGACCGATCAATTAGACCAAAACGGAATAAAAGACACTTGGGAATAGCAGTATGTGTGAAACGTAGTCCCCGTCTCCGTCGCCTAAACAAGCGTGGAATGCGAGGATCCAAGGCAACTATCATGTACTTGCTGACAAGAAGCATGCGCTTGGATCCAAAAGATCTAATCATGCCGTCTAAAAAATTGGATCCAGTTTGATCCAATCATAAAAAAAAAAAAAAAAATTTTGTGTTGAATAAAGTCACTCTTGGTTCCCTTGTATATGCCAATTGATTTGATGTAGCATTCAGCACTAAGTAGCTCAATCCAATAGGATTAGGTTCATCTTAGCAGTGACCTTCGACATGTATATGGGAAACATCGAACACTTGTGAATATTCGCCAACATCTACATCTATATCCATCTTCTTAATCTTTTCATTGTGATTGTGGTTTGTTAGTTTCCGAGTATTGTGGCTTGTTTGACTATCTAATTAGAGTTTATTTACTAATATATGAATTGAATTTGCAAGGTATCTCCTCCTGTAGTCAATTTGGATTCGTTCATTGATTTGTCACGAATAGACGGAGTTTGAAATATAGGTTTTGTAGGTATATCTCTAGTAAACCTTCACGAGACTATAACTCGTCCACTAGGGACACCTAGGGGTTTAAAGGCTTGTTATTTATGCTAAAAGTGACCGTAGCCTCGACGACACGGAGTTGTTGTATTTTTATTATTGTTTTGTTTGATTTGCTCGAGGACTAGCAAAGTCTAAGTGTGGGGGAATTTGATAGGTGTAGAATACACCGTATTTAATATCTAGTATTTATGCTTTCTTTGCGAGTTTTCTTGGAAATTATGTATCTTATGTGTGCTTTTGAGTTTATTAGGTGCAATGGAGTCATTTGGAGTAAAAAGACCAATTGGAACTCGTTCAAATACAAGATTTCTACTTTTCATTGTGTAGAGGACGAGAAGATGAAGACAATGCCGAAAGAATGGAGTCATTCCGAGTTCGTATGAGGAAGTTATGAGCAAAACAAGAACTTGAAGCAAGAGGGCAAAATTGTCATTTCATGGCAAACACTACTGGGAGCTGAGCCAAGGTTAAGGGACACCTCTTTTGGGAGGAGTATTAAATGCAGACCAGCTAATGGTTAAGGGGTTTAGAATTAAGTTGGCCCTTATCATAATACTGGGCGTCGATAACAACCCTATCTCAGTGATTGGGGTCGAAATGGAGAAATCGGTCTCATTTCCTTTCTTCTTTCTTCTTGATTGCCCTAGCTCCGGTGCCATGGGTCCTGGTGGTTCTTCACGGAAGCTGTTTGTCAAATCTTCATATGAATCACACAAGAGAGGAATCAGTGTTGGCAGACTCAGGGATGAACTCGAGTTTGAGATGAGAAACTAGGTCAAAGAAGTTCTGCTGTAACCGATTTGGTAAAAGGGGTGTTGATTTCCTGAAGGAATTAAGTGATTCTCGTGATGAATTAGAGAGATGGTTTGTGTTCGAATTGAGTATCAAATGAGGTGTGAATCTAGAGATTATGCTGCTGCTATAGGTATTGATGGTTCAGATCGATGGGTATGAGGAGAAATTACCAGGAGTGTCATTAAAGAGAAGATAATGAAAATTGAAGTTAGGGTTCTGAGATGGTATGAATTGTCAATTGAAGTTACAGGGAGTATGGCTTAAGGTGAAATTGATGTTGAGCTGCTGGTGAGGATTGCGGTTGAGGTATTGCAGCTGATGTGGTTAATGGTCTGTGTGGTCATAGATGGTGGTTGCTGTCAGTTTGAATGGGTTTATGGAAGAATAGGTGGAACAGAATGTGCAGTGGTGATGCTAAGAAGAGTTCATGGAGCTGGTGAGGAATGTTGGAAGCTGCTTTTGGATTGATGCTTGTTGCAGGATCGTGGTCGATGGCATGGCATTTCAGCCATGAAGTTGCAGGAGTTGAGGTGCAGCTGCAGATCAGTTGAGATGGTTGCAAGTGCAGGCATTACAAGGGCCAAGACAATGCTGTTTCTGGTGGTGATAGTTAGATGAGACCCGATAATGAATGCTTGAGTTTTTAGATGTGTGTTAACCTTGAGTGACAAGAATTGCGGTGTTCGGTATGAGCCGGTATTGGCGATCGGTGTTAGAGTGATGATATGGACTGGGAAATGGTTATTATTGAGCCGGATGCAATGGGTCCAGTGGCGATAAGGCCTAGAAGAGAATGTGTCTTGAGGTGTATGTTGCAGGATTTATGAGTCATGCACTTTCTCGGCACTACAATGAACTAAGTGCAGCGGCAAGAGTAGGTGGAGTCAAGGTTCGAGTACGAGTGCAATGATATTGTAGCAATACATGGTAGTGTTTTGGATTCCGAGCTTAATGCAGAGGAAGATAGTGGAGTTGCAATGGCCTGAGATACTACAGGCTGAGTTGGAGTTGATGGTGCTATGTTGCGAGGGCTCAAGTTCAGGGATGTTGGCTGTTGGCTTACAGGGCTGATAGTAATGGGCAGGTTTGATATGTATGTCTAGGTTGAGATTGCAATGGTGCTGCAATTGAGCTGAAGGATATAAGGCAGGATGGAGTTGTAACTGGCAGGAGTAATGAGCATTGCAGGTGCAATTGGCTCAAGGTGGTTTTTGGCTAGAGAAACAATGTTGCAGGGCAAAGCACAAGCAAATGAAGCCCTGAGCTTAGGAGAAGCTGGGAGTGGATTCTTGTTGCAGGGGGATTTGAATTGATGCGAAGCTAAGGAGTTGAGCTGGATGTTATGAGCTGTTTGTGTTGAAATTGAAGCTACAAAAGGTATAGCCATCATGGCTGATGAAGCACAATCATAGTGCATGACTGACACAGCCTGTGCAATGGCCTGGCTTGGCTTGGCAATCCATTCCCGATCCAATCCAACCTGGTTGACCCATACCACGACTTGACCCGATTTGACTCGGTGATTGACCGAGTCCCTGACTTGATTTGACCCTACGGTCGACCCGTTGACCGGTGGCGGTTTGACTTTGCCGGTCACCCGAGACATTTTCCTAGCGACTTTTTCCTAGCGGGATTCGGCCATAATCCCAGTTTTCCGGCGAGCGTTTTTGGGACAAAATTTCTACACGGGTTTCTCTCCATGGTGGGCCGGGTGAATTTTCAACTAATGGACTTTGAAGACAAAACCTAATTTTGGAAGGAGTTGAGCTATAAAAGAGAGGACTTTTACCTAATTGAAGATATCTTTTTCTAATCTTATTATCTCTACTTTATTCTAGGGTTTAGAACCATGAAGTCTTTTCTCTTTCTTCTTGTGATGAACTCCTTGAATATGAGTACCTAAGTTTATTATTGGTTATGGAATAGTTGGATTTCACATAATATGTTTCTTTGTTCAATATATTAGTTTTGTCTCATAATTATCGTTTGCAATTCTCTGGAAATATTGTTTTATGATTGATTGATTGTTTTGTCAAGTTGCAAATTGGTAGAACTTCTAATCACATCTATTGCTAGTTTAGGGTTTATTATACGCAAAAGTGATATTCCTTGGATACAAGTAGCATAATATGATTATAGTTTGTAGTGATATATTCTTATGATCATATGTGAGTCGTAACCTTTGTTAAATTGAATTAGTGCGCTTTCCACGTTCAATTGCTTTGATTGGCCTGATTTCATAGAACTTAACGCATCTAGGGAATTAAACTTGATTAGTGCTTTTACACGTTAGGTTGTTCCTTTAGGTAGAATTCATATTCGCATCTTTTAATGTGTTTGTTGATGACATGAGGAGATTTGGATATTCTTGCGATCAAGGTATTCTAGGGTCTTTGATAAAAGTTGAGATTAAATATCAATTCTAGTTATTGTGAAAAGCATGTTAGTGAATGAAAACGAAATCCTTAACCAATATCTCTTCTATCTTATTTGTTTGCTTATTTGTTTCTTTGTTTTTATATTTGCTTAGTTTATAAAAATCACAAAACTACCGGTGTTATTTTTAGAAACCATAACAATTTGACAACCTAGACCTCTCTGTGGGATCGATCCTTTCTTGCCCTTGCTATATTTATATTTTGAGTAGTAAGAAAGTGTAATTATATTTGTGTCGCTTACGACAGCGATCAAATTTTGTCTCATAATATATTAGTTTCACATAATATGTTTCTTTGTTCAATATATTAGTTTTGTCTCATAATTATCGTTTGCAATTCTCTGGAAATATTGTTTTATGATTGATTGATTGTTTTGTCAAGTTGCAAATTGGTAGAACTTCTAATCACATCTATTGCTAGTTTAGGGTTTATTATACGCAAAAGTGATATTCCTTGGATACAAGTAGCATAATATGATTATGGTTTGTAGTGATATATTCTTATGATCATATGTGAGTCGTAACCTTTGTTAAATTGAATTAGTGCGCTTTCCACGTTCAATTGCTTTGATTGGCCTGATTTCATAGAACTTAACGCATCTAGGGAATTAAACTTGATTAGTGCTTTTACACGTTAGGTTGTTCCTTTAGGTAGAATTCATATTCGCATCTTTTAATGTGTTTGTTGATGACATGAGGAGATTTGCGGGATATTCTTGCGATCAAGGTATTCTAGGGTCTTTGATAAAAGTTGAGATTAAATATCAATTCTAGTTATTGTGAAAAGCATGTTAGTGAATGAAAACGAAATCCTTAACCAATATCTCTTCTATCTTATTTGTTTGCTTATTTGTTTCTTTGTTTTTATATTTGCTTAGTTTATAAAAATCACAAAACTACCGGTGTTATTTTTAGAAACCATAACAATTTGACAACCTAGACCTCTCTGTGGATCGATCCTTTCTTGCCCTTGCTATATTTATATTTTGAGTAGTAAGAAAGTGTAATTATATTTGTGTCGCTTACGACAAATGATCAAATTTTATTTGGCCATTGCTGCCGGGGAGGCATCGGTTGTCAATTGTTTTTGGTTTCTTATTTTTTTTTTTGTATTTAGTTTTTGTTTTATTTTTTTTTTTCTTATTTTCTGGGTTTTAACCGGTTTGAGAATTATTTCAGGTGCTAATTTCTATGGAAGGAGCATATTGGAGCAATCAATACGGTTTTCAACAACCTCAACAATATGATAACTACCAATTCCATGGGTATAATCAAAACCAATTTATTGGTTATGACCAATATTCCATGGAACCTTGTGGTTTTCCCTCAACAACCTTATGGTGAGTATGTGTGTGAACAACAACAAGGATGGGAGGATTCTTATGCTCGTGAACAAAAAGTCTCTAATTTTATAGACAAAGTTTCCACCTTTTTACAAGAGGAATTTCAAAAGCTAAAGAGACTACAAACGAGCAACTCCAAGAACTTCGTGAAGGTATGGCTAGCTTGCGAAGAAGTATTGATCAATACAAGGAAAATATGGATGATTCTAATGTGCATATGGTTTGTGATGAATATTTGATTGATGCTAATGTTGAAAAAGGCGAATCTTTGGGGACTTTCGTGGATAATTGTGTAGTTAACTCAACTCTTGATCGTAATAATGATCATTCACCTATTCAAAAGGATGAGTTAGAGAGTAGCAACACTAAATTCAGCGAGGAACAATCTTATGTTGACTATGATAGTGACGGTGATTATGATACATTGCTTGAAACAACTCATGGTGACATCTCCGAGGAGTCTTTTTGGGATCAAGATGAAGATGAAGAGGAATATGACGACACTTGTGTAGATTACTCAAGCATTGATCTTAATAATGATCAAGAGCCTATTCAAAGGGTGGAGCTTGAGGATGATGCATTTTTGAGTGTTCTAAAAAAGTTTCTTATGATAAAATTTGGATCCGCAAAAGAGTATGTGCCTTACAACAAGGAGGAATATGTTGAGAATGGAACCGTTATGACCGATATTGTGGAAGACCCAATTGAGCTTGCACATGATTGTAATGATGATGTTTATGTCGATACTTTGGTTACGGCAGAAACGGACGAAGAATGGTTGCAAGGTTTGATAGAGGACCATGATACACAAGAGGTGAATAATTCACTTGAATTTTTCAAGGATGAAGAGGATTCCGTGATACAAGAGATTGTGCAAGGTTTATCTAACCCTTTGCCTATTATTTCTTCTCCTTTACCTCTTATTGGTTTGAATGTATGTGCTTGAGAATATTGTTGACTGACTTTGTTTCTCGTTTTCCGCCATTAGAGACACTTGATTCTCATACTATGCAGGTTATGGAACTAGAAACCGTGGAAGTACCCGACTTCTATATTCTTTATACACTTCCAAGTGTGGACAAGAATAAGTGTGGGGGAAGCTTTTATCGGTTCATAGCTTCACTTTTGCTTTATGTTACTAATATTTGTGTGAAGCTAGTGTTTGCAAAACAGGTTCTATGGACGGATCCCCAACTTTTCAGATTATTGGTGTATGGAGAATGAATCTTGCAAGGATATAGTCGGGCCGTCGACTTTAAACCAAGCGCTTAGTGGGAGGCAACCCACCGGTTTTGTATCTCTTATCCTTTTGCATTTTATTTTTGTTTCGTTTATTTATTTTTTTACTGTTTTCATAACATATTTGCATCCCTATGTTTAATTCCATTGAGTCCGTAATCTATCTTAGAAGAGAATTATGCCGAATACCTTTTTGTCAGAAAATTTCAGACTGCGCGTAGTTCAATCCAGAGACCATAACTGTCAGACCGTTTATCAAAACACTGTGAAATTTTGACACTGTGTAGAAAACACGTAGGTGAACAACTTTTGTGAAATGGAGTTTTTCCAAATTCCTTACCAATTTGCACAGTTTTTGCGTTTTATCTGCTGTTACGTCAGAATTCAGAACTTTCGGTTTTACACATTGAGGACAATGTGAAGTTTAAGTGTGGGGGAGCATTTATATGTTTGTATAGTTTGTTTTTGACACCATTAGTGGATGGAACCATTTTGAATGCAGGAGTTGAGGAACCAATTAACTAAAAGGGAAGAATATAGCTCAGAAATCACGAATTAACATGATAGTTGTTACCATATCTCGGAATATCACCATATCGCATTCTATTTTTATTTTTCCATATTTATCTATTGTTCTCTAAGTGCTTTGGTGGGTCACTAAAAATCGACGTGTTATTACTGCTAGGATGAAATAGAGTGATTGAGTTAAAAAAAAAAAAAAAAAAAAAAAAAAAAAAAAAAGAAAAGAAAAAAAAGGACCGATCAATTAGACCAAAACGGAATAAAAAGACACTTGGGAATAGCAGTATGTGTGAAACGTAGTCCCTGTCTCCGTCGCCTAAACAAGCGTGGAATGCAGGATCCAAGGCAACTATCATGTACTTGCTGACAAGAAGCATGCGCTTGGATCCAAAAGATCTAATCATGCCGTCTAAAAAATTGGATCCAGTTTGATCCAATCATAAAAAAAAAAAAAAAAAAATTTTGTGTTGAATAAAGTCACTCTTGGTTCCCTTGTATATGCCAATTGATTTGATGTAGCATTCAAAGACTAAGTAGCTCAATCCAATAGGATTAGGTTCATCTTAGCAAAGGACCTTCGACGATATGGGAAACATCGAACACTTGTGAATATTCGCCAACATCTACATCTATATCCATCTTCTTAATCTTTTCATTGTGATTGTGGTTTGTTAGTTTCCGAGTATTGTGGCTTGTTTGACTATCTAATTAGAGTTTATTTACTAATATATGAATTGAATTTGCAAGGTATCTCCTCCTGTAGTCAATTTGGATTCGTTCATTGATTTGTCACGAATAGACGGAGTTTGAAATATAGGTTTTGTAGGTATATCTCTAGTAAACCTTCACGAGACTATAACTCGTCCACTAGGGACACCTAGGGGTTTAAAGGCTTGTTATTTATGCTAAAAGTGACCGTAGCCTCGACGACACGGGTTGTTGTATTTTTATTATTGTTTTGTTTGATTTGCTCGAGGACTAGCAAAGTCTAAGTGTGGGGGAATTTGATAGGTGTAGAATACACCGTATTTAATATCTAGTATTTATGCTTTCTTTGCGAGTTTTCTTGGAAATTATGTATCTTATGTGTGCTTTTGAGTTTATTAGGTGCAATGGAGTCATTTGGAGTAAAAAGACCAATTGGAACTCGTTCAAATACAAGATTTCTACTTTTCATTGTGTAGAGGACGAGAAGATGAAGACAATGCCGAAAGAATGGAGTCATTCCGAGTTCGTATGAGGAAGTTATGAGCAAAACAAGAACTTGAAGCAAGAGGGCAAAATTGTCATTTCATGGCAAACACTACTGGGAGCTGAGCCAAGGTTAAGGGACACCTCTTTTGGGAGGAGTATTAAATGCAGACCAGCTAATGGTTAAGGGGTTTAGAATTAAGTTGGCCCTTATCATAATACTGGGCGTCGATAACAACCCTATCTCAGTACTTGGGTCGAAATGGAGAAATCTGGTCTCATTTCCTTTCTTCTTTCTTCTTCAGTGCCCTAGCTCCGGTGCCATGGGTCCTGGTGGTTCTTCACGGAAGCTGTTTGTCAAATCTTCATATGAATCACACAAGAGAGGAATCAGTGTTGGCAGACTCAGGGATGAACTCGAGTTTGAGATGAGAAACTAGGTCAAAGAAGTTCTGCTGCAACCGATTTGGTAAAAAGGGGTGTTGATTTCTGGAAGGAATTAAGTGATTCGTGATGAATTAGAGAGATGGTTTGTGTTCGAATTGAGTATCAGCAGGTGTGAATCTAGAGATTATCTTTGCCGCTATAGGTATTGATGGTTCAGATCGATGGGTATGAGGAGAAATTACCAGGAGTGTCATTAAAGAGAAGATAATGAAAATTGAAGTTAGGGTTCTGAGATGGTATGAATTGTCAATTGAAGTTACAGGGAGTATGGCTTAAGGTGAAATTGATGTTGAGCTGCTGGTGAGGATTGCGGTTGAGGTATTGCAGCTGATGTGGTTAATGGTCTGTGTGGTCATAGATGGTGGTTGCTGTCAGTTTGAATGGGTTTATGGAAGAATAGGTGGAACAGAATGTGCAGTGGTGATGCTAAGAAGAGTTCATGGAGTAGGTGAGGAATGTTGGAAGCTGCTTTTGGATTGATGCTTGTTGCAGGATTGTGGTCGATGGCATGGCATTTCAGCCATGAAGTTGCAGGAGTTGAGGTGCAGCTGCAGATCAGTTGAGATGGTTGCAAGTGCAGGCATTACAAGGGCCAAGACAATCTTTGTTTCGGTGGTGATAGTTAGATGAGACCGATAATGAATGCTTGAGTTTTAGATGTGTGTTAACCTTGAGTGACAAGAATTGCAGTTCGGTATGAGCTGGTATTAGCGATCAAGTTAGAGTGATGATATGGACTGGGAAATGGTTATTATTGAAATGGATGCAATGGGTCCAGTGGCGATAAGGCCTAGAAGAGAATGTGTCTTGAGGTGTATGTTGCGAGGATTTATGAGTCGTGCACTTTCCGCACTACAATGAACTAAGTGCGAGCGGCAAGAGTAGGTGGAGTCAAGGTTCGAATGCAGTGCAATGATATTGTAGCAATACATGGTAGTGTTTTGGATTCCGAGCTTAATGCGGAGGAAGATAGTGGAGTTGCAATGGCCCGAGATACTACAAAACAGTTGGAGTTGATGGTGCTATGTTGCGAGGGCTCAAGTTCGGGGATGTTGGTGTTGGCTTACTGGTGATAGTAATGGGCGGGTTTGATATGTATGTCTAGGTTGAGATTGCAATGGTGCTGCAATTGAGCCAAGGATATAAGGCGGGATGGAGTTGCAATCGGCGGGAGTAATGAGCATTGCGGGTGCAATTGGCTCATGGTGGTTTTTGGCTAGAGAAACAATGTTGCAGGGCAAAGCACAAGCAAATGAAGCCCTGAGCTTAGGAGAAGCTGGGAGTGGATTCTTGTTGCGGGGGATTTGAATTGATGCGAAGCTAAGGAGTTGAGCTTGGATGTTATGAGTGTTTGTGTTGAAATTGAAGCTACAAAAGGTATAGCCATCATGGTGATGAAGCACAATCATAGTGCATGACCGACACTGACTGTGCAATGGCACAGGCTTGGCTTGGCAATCCGATTCCCGATCCAATCCAACCTTCGATTGACCCATACCCCGACTTGACCCGATTTGACTTCGGTGATTGACCGAGTCCCGACTGATTTGACCCGGCCGGTCGACCGTTGACCGGTGGCCGGTTTGACTTTGCTTGGCCACCCGAGAGACATTTTCCTACGACTTTTCCTAGCGGGATTCCGGCCATAATCCCAGATTTTCCGCGAGCGTTTTTGGACAAAATTTCTACACGGGTTTCTCTCCATGGTGGGCCGGTGAATTTTCAACTAATGGACTTTGAAGACAAAACCTAATTTTGGAAGGAGTTGAGCTATAAAAGAGAGGACTTTTACCTAATTGAAGATATCTTTTTCTAATCTTATTATCTCTACTTTATTCTAGGGTTTAGAACCATGAAGTCTTTTCTCTTTCTTCTTGTGATGAACTCCTTGAATATGAGTACCTAAGTTTATTATTGGTTATGGAATAGTTGGATTTCACATAATATGTTTCTTTGTTCAATATATTAGTTTTGTCTCATAATTATCGTTTGCAATTCTCTGGAAATATTGTTTTATGATTGATTGATTGTTTTGTCAAGTTGCAAATTGGTAGAACTTCTAATCACATCTATTGCTAGTTTAGGGTTTATTATACGCAAAAGTGATATTCCTTGGATACAAGTAGCATAATATGATTATGGTTTGTAGTGATATATTCTTATGATCATATGTGAGTCGTAACCTTTGTTAAATTGAATTAGTGCGCTTTCCACGTTCAATTGCTTTGATTGGCCTGATTTCATAGAACTTAACGCATCTAGGAATTAAACTTGATTAGTGCTTTTACACGTTAGGTTGTTCCTTTAGGTAGAATTCATATTCGCATCTTTTAATGTGTTTGTTGATGACATGAGGAGATTTGCGGGATATTCTTGCGATCAAGGTATTCTAGGGTCTTTGATAAAAGTTGAGATTAAATATCAATTCTAGTTATTGTGAAAAGCATGTTAGTGAATGAAAACGAAATCCTTAACCAATATCTCTTCTATCTTATTTGTTTGCTTATTTGTTTCTTTGTTTTTATATTTGCTTAGTTTATAAAAATCACAAAACTACCGGTGTTATTTTTAGGAAACCATAACAATTTGACAACCTAGACCTCTCTGTGGGATCGATCCTTTCTTGCCCTTGCTATATTTATATTTTGAGTAGTAAGAAAGTGTAATTATATTTGTGTCGCTTACGACAGCGATCAGCACTCTTTCCGCCGCCTGACGGAATTGGGTACAGCCGCCGGCAGAGGCTGTCAGCAATGGCCGCCAGGTCGGGCCGCCGGCTTTGTCCGCTGATCTGGTTCGCCGGAGAAGATGTCTGCCGACGGGGAAGACGACCGTCATCGATGACGATAAAATGAAATATGCTGACGCCGTTTGAAGGAAACAGAATATGCCGACGGCGTCAGGAATATGTTGACGCCGTTAAGACGAAAACAGAATATGCTGACGGCGTCATATCCCTGACGGAATATGCTATAATATTGACAGAATTCGTGCCACGTCAGCTGCCGAATTGATCGTTTTTCTAACGTGGCATGTCTAGGTGGCACTTTCGTACTGCTGGCAACCAACATTACTGACGTGGAATGCTGACTGGACTGACGTGGCATCAATCCATGGAAAGAGTTGCTGACATGGCAGTCGCTGACGGGACATGCTGCTGACATGGCATAGGCTGACTGAACATAGCTGCTGACATGGTGGCAGCATCCTGGACATGCTCGGACGTGGCTTTTAATGACAGGACCAACCGCTAACGTGACGTTCGATCATTGGGTCAGTTGATGACGTGGCGGATGTTGACGAGAACGGAAGTGGGTGATCGAAACTTCCAACGTGTGTGAACATGGATCTGAAGTGGGTAATAGCAACTTAAAGTGGGTGAAAAAACACCACTAACAGAAAGTTAATGTGGGTGTACGGAACCTCTATTGTGGGTGACAGAAAAATGATGGAGGTGAACGACACTCTTAAAGTGGGTGAACGGATCTAGCCGCCGGACTTTGTGGCCGGGATAGGCCGCCGGCCTTAATTTTTTTTTTTGAAACTTTTGGTCACGCTTTTACTGAGTTGTTGCCTTTAGTCTTGAAATTTCTGCAACGGTTGCTGGAGCTGTTATCTTTTCTCTCTGACATTTTACAACAGTTTCCTGGCTGTTATCTTTTCTCTTTACAATTTCAACAACAGTTTTGTTGGACTGTTACTGTTTCTCACGAACTTTTCTGCGGAAATTTTGTTACTCCATTTGTGATCTTTTCTGGAATTTTTGGCGATACTTTTCTGGTGGTCTTCTCTAGGGTTGGCAAGCGCCTAGAGTTGTAGGCAGCTAGACAAACCTGCGAACATGACAATTGTAATTTTGACACACTACAAACTCGAATATGTGGACGCTGTGTTATATGGGAAACGATTTCTTCAAACTTTAGGCTTGTACACGTTGCAGATCGAACATCCTGGCAACAGTTTTATCGAACTTTGTAGTGATGCAGTTTTGGTGGTTTTCTAAAGTAATAGTTTCAGCAGACCTCGAACTGCGAAGCTGGACTGTAGCAGTTGCGATCAACTGTACTGCAGTAACTGCGATCAAAACTGGACTGCATCAGTTACAATCAACTAGATTGTAGCAGTAATTTTTGAAGGCGTCCAAACTGCTTTTTGACGGACACGATTTTGAAGCTTTCTGAACTACTTATCTCAACGGGAAAACACGATCCCTTTTCTCGTAATCCCCTTAGTCGGCGCCAATGTTTGTACCTAGAAATATTTCCAAGCTCTAAACACGATGATTTTGGAAATGATGAGGAAAACAGAGTTAAAAACATGAAATAATCAATAATGACAGACACACGAATTTAACGTGGTTCTAAGCATGGTTTGCCTACATCCATGGACGAATCCCCCGTAGGGAGAGTACTTTATTCAAGTATGGGTTACAATCATTTCTGATCCCTTTTTTGGGTTTTTCTCTATTCGCTACCCTTCATTTCCTCTACCAGGGTGTCCCTATTTACACAGTTCAACACCTAAATGGCATTAATCTCCATGCATGCCTCATGGAATCAATTTTGCATGAAACTTCCATGCATACTTTCTGGAATCAATTCTGCATGAAACTGTCTTGCATGCCTCCTGGAATCAATTCTGCATGAAGCTTTCTTGCATGTCTCCTTGTATTGATTTTCCATGTTGGCAAATTGGATTGGATTGCTGACATACATAATGGGCTGGCAGTATAGATGGAGGATCTCGCCCGTGGACAGAGATGAACAACATGACCGGGGGACATGCCAGGGGGAGATGACTGGGGGACCTGCCCGGGAACTAGTTGGCAGCACCGCTGGTAACTTGGCTGGAAACTGGTTGGTAGCACCGCTGGCAACATGGGTGGAAACTGCATGGTAGCACCATCGACAACATGGATGGAAACTGCATGACAGCATCCAGTGCGGCCGGAAATATTTTTAGGGGAGGCTAATTAACCAAAAAAAAAATTCAATGGGAACTAACTAACAATATTTCTTCTAAATAATAAAGTTCCAAAGGATTTATAATGAATCAAAGAGAAACAGGGAGCGAGCGCCACCCCCCGAACTACACTTAGTTGCATCCTCAAAGCATCACCGGCAACATGGCCTCGACATTTGACCGATGGTTGACTTTGACCGTTGACCGATTGTTGAATTTTACCATTGACCGATCATTGCATTTATGTAATACTGGGCACCTGGTGGGCTGCGTCGGTTGACTGGTTAGTAACCTTGGATGACAGTTTAACAGTGGCCCAGGTAACTTTCTGGCCCAATATGTGGCAATTTTACTCATGGTACAACATCGCCCCCTCTTAACCTCCAACTTGTTGCGGGGTTAAGAAGTAAGTTTGTCATCCGGTATTAACATACAATGATAAAATTCTCCTTCAAGTATGGATTATTGTTGTTTGAAGTAAATGGAAACCTTCCTTGGTCGTTTATGGAAATCAAGACGCCCCAAGAGTAAATTATCGTTTTTGAAGCATAAAGCAAGTTGCCTTCGTTGATTGTGGAATCATAACCAAGTCGCCCCAAGTGAGGGTATTGTGACTAGAAGATCAACGGGCAATAGTTGAGTATGAACCATCGTTGTATGAAAAAACCGGACTGAAGGATGAAGTGGTCTGTAACGGAAGCGTGATACAAGAGCTGAGTTGTGTTGAAAGTGAGTTCTATCTGTTGATGTAAAACTGAACTAAGGAAGTTGCGTGGAACTATACTGGTAACAGTTGTTGGAAAAGATGAGCTATATTTGAAGTAACTTAGATGGAACCTGTGTCGGCTGCTACTGTAAGCGAAACTTGAATTTGCAGACTATCAGTAATTTCCTACTAAACTAGGTAGTAGTAGTAGTTGTTCGTACTAAACTGATGTCAACTACAAGTGAGATGCAAAGAATTATGGACAAAAAGGCGACAATCATTGGTGAGACCCTTCAATCATTGGGATCGTAAAAGACTTTGTGTGCCACTGGACCTTCTAGCGGCACGATCTTGGATTTACAACTGGTTTTCACAACGAGCTTCAAATGTCGTTAATAGTTATATGAATCAGGATAACATCAGCGATGTAAAACTAGACCACAACCGTTAATGTGGAATTGGAATGCAACGAATTCTATAATATTGGACTGCGACAACCTCATAAAACTGCTCTGCAGCAATAGTGAGTAAAACAGATTGCAATAGCTTCGAGCAAAGTTGGACTACAGGAGATGCGAGATAGGCTGCACTACAGCAGCTGCAATCGTCTGGAATACATCAGCAAAGAGTAAAGATGCACTGCAGAAGCTGCGAACATAGCTGGACTACAGTAGCTTCGACCATCTAGACAAAGAACAATGACGAGCAAAGTGGCACTACAAAGAGTCCGCGATCACCGGATCTGCAGACCTGCGAACATAGCTGGTCTACAGTAGCTTCGATCAGCTGGACTACACCAACGACGATCAAAGTTTCACTGCAACAGCTACGATCAGCTGGACTACAGGAGCTGCGAACATAGCTGGTCTGCAGTAGCTTCGATCACCTGAACTGCAGCTGCGACGAGCAAAGTTGCATTGCATCAGCTGCGATCAGCTGGACTGCAGGAGCTACGAACATAGCTGGACTATAGTAGCTTCGACCAGCTGGACTAAGAAGCGATGAGCAAAGTTTCACTGCATCACCGCGATCAGTAGGACTACAGGAGACGTGAACATAGTTGGGTTGCAGCAGCTTCGATCAGCTAGACTGCAGCAGCGACGAGCAAGGTGCAGCAGATGCGATCAGATGGACTGTAGGAGATGTGACATAGCTGGACTGCAGCAGCTTCGATCAGCTAGACTGCTGCAGGGTCGAGAAAGGTGCAGTAGCTGCGATCAGCTGTACTGCAGCATCAACGATCAAGGTGCAACAAACTGCGATCACCGGACTACGGGAGCTGACCCCTTACAGCTTTCTACTAGCCGGATCTGGCTGACGATTCTTTGAGGAACTGGATTAAAATAGTTCGATAACCTGAGTGTAATAGTTACAAATAAAACCAGACTGCATCATATGCGTCCAACTGAGTACAGAATTCATGAGCAAAACTGGACTGCACCAGTTGCGTCCAACTGAGTGCAGCAATTGTTTTTGAACTGGACTACATCAGTTTGATCAACTTAACTGTAGAAGTTATTAATGTACTGTTCGAAATAATTACATCAAAATATTAGGGTGTATGCTCGCCCCCTCTTAATCGTGTAACTCGTTGGAGGATTAAGAAGTTCGGGTTACCTTTGCTCCGCTTTCCAGCAGCTGAATTTTGCATCGCATTTAGGTGTTACATAACTCGCCCCCAAGTGTGTGGAGTGTTACGCAACTAGCTCCGAAAGATTACTTTAGACCATGAGGTGTTACATATCTCGCCCCCAGAAGAGTTTCTTTAGACCGTGAGGTGTTACATATCTCGCCCCCAAGTGATGGTCAGTCTCATTGAAGTGATATGCAACTCGCCCCCAGAAGATAGTGATAGTCATGCTGCTCAATGCTCTCACAAGGGTGCACTGCCTTGCTGCATCTTGCTCGCGCATGAAATATTGGAGCTGTCTACTACCTGGAATTTGCGCGGGGGGCCAATCCCACTATTCCAGATGCGCGCAGAGTTGAAAGGTGTGCATTTGCTTGTGAGAAAATGCTCGCCACATTGTAGGTGTCTTATTGAATAGAAGTACGACTGATTAGATGAAAAGATGCAAAAATATGTAAATTGTATACGCACCTGTTGATGGTGGTTTTTAAACAAAGGGTAAAATCCTAAAACCCCATGACCTAGTGTTACCCGCAACACATTAACTAAGAGCATTTAACTCGGTGTAAATAATTAATAGGGTATTTTTCAAAATACCGATTAGGTTTTCGACACGTAACCCTAATTCCAAAACCAAGCCGCACATGCGCACCATGGCAACAATGCCAAAACCAAGCCGCACCACACCATGGCAACAATGCCAAACCAAGCCGCACATCGCGCACCATGGCAACAATGCCAAACCAAGCCGCACCCTCGCGCACCATGGCAACAATGCCAAACCAAGCCGCACACTGCGCACCATGGCAACAATGCCAAACCAAGCCGCACACAGCGCACCATGGCAACAATGCCAAACCAAGCCGCACACCGCGCACCATGGCAATAATGCCAAACCAAGCCGCACACTGCGCACCATGGCAACAATGCCAAACCAAGCCGCACACTGCGCACCATGGCAACAATGCCAAACCAAGCCGCACACTGCGCACCATGGCAACAATGCCAAACCAAGCCGCACACCTAGCACCATGGCAACAACGCCAAAACCAAGCCGCACATGCGCACCATGGCAGCGACGCCAAAACCAAACTACATATCGCACTCATTGGCAACCATGCTAAACTAAGCCGCTATGCCATTGGCACATGCCAAATATAGCGCCCTAGGCTTGCAAAACGTGCAACTAGATCAACACGGCCGTACGTGCCATTGGCACATGCCAACACGTACCACAAGCCATATTTCCAAACCGCTATGCCATTGGCACATGCCAAATATAGCGCCCTAGGCTTACAAACCATGCAACCTAGGCCAAGTCGGCCACGCATGCCATTGGCACATGCCAACATGCTCGCTGGTAGCTTTTCCTACCAAGCCCACGGCCCTAACGGCCACGCATGCCATTGGCACATGTCAACATGCTCGCTGGTAGCTTTTCCTACCAAAGCCAAGGCCCTAACGGCCACGCATGCCATTGGCACATGCCAACATGCTCGCTGGTAGCTTTTCCTACCAAAGCCACGGCCCTAACGGCCACGCATGCCATTGGCACATGCCAACATGCTCGCTGGTAGCTTTTCCTACCAAGGCCACGGCCCTAACAGCCACGCATGCCATTGGCACATGCCAACATGCTCGCTGGTAGCTTTTCCTACCAAGGCCATGGCCCTAACAGCCACGCATGCCATTGGCACATGCCAACATGCTCGCTGGTATCTTTTCCTACCAAGACCACGGCTCTAACGGCCACGCATGTTATTGGCACATGTCACACACGCCACTAGCAAATCTGGCATTGCCACTTACACTCAACGTACAACCTACCACCAAGGCATTCTGCACATGCCATTGGCACATGCCATGCACGCCACTAGCAGCTCTGGCATTGCCGCTTGCGCCGAGGTACAACCCGCAACAAGGGCATTCCGCACATGTCAATGGCACATGCCACACGCGCCACTAGCAGCGCCACTTGCACTCAAGGTGCAACCAACACTCGAGATATCAACACAAACCGGGGATGCTTTCCGGGGTTTTGGTTTGGCGGTCACAACTTGCGGCGTACACTACGCTCACATTAAGAAAGCGTGAAAAGGAATAAAGCGGTCAAATAAATGAGGAAATAATGGTAAAAACGTTTTCACCCATTAACACCATGCGGTTACCACCTCCTCCCATTATTTCACCCTTTACTCTCTTTCTTCATGAGGCTGGGTACGTTTCAATCTCGACTTGTATAAATAGGTCTTACCTATTTCCACCCGGACAACAAGTCTCGGTCAGGAGAAAAATACTACACTCTCAGAAAAGGCAACTTTGCAAGCTCTCCAAAAAGCTTTCATCTCTTGCAAGCTTACGAAGGTTCCACTTTCTGATACAAGTCGAGACACTACTCTCCCCCGCACTATTCGGTCTCAACACCTTTCTTTGCTTCCCTCCCCAAATCAACCCTTCTCCTCCACTTTGTGACCGAAGCAAGTCTGAACGGTCATTTCTTGGTTTAGGCCGGACTTGTACAGATTGATCTCTCGAATCTATAAAGTGCTCACGTGCGGCACATTTGTTTAGGGTTTGAACCAGTTTCTCACTCACCTACCGAATTTACCGAAATCGGCGAAACGATTTTTACCCATAAACAATTGGCGACCACAGCGGGAGGATTGATCTATCGGCTACAATGTCAGACTGTCGATCTCGTTCTTCGACCTAGATGTCAAGATGGTAGGGGAAGGCGACTCAATCCGACGCAACTACCAGACAACCCTCAGCACCGGTTGTAAAAACTACACAAGAAAATCGGGGACTCGCTGAAGATGCTACCCGTGATTGGGGACTTGTTGGCGATGCTACCAAGAAACCGCCTTTTTACATGAAGAGGGGCATGTTCGCAAAAACCTATAAAGTGAGTAAATTCAGACTGCGCAAGATATACGATTTGTATTAGGTTCTTAGTAAAACCATTATACTACCGAGTATTGTGCCTATTGCTAGCACACACTTTCATAAAAGCAATATTCCTTTCCCAAAACATAATCAGAGTCATATTATCAAAACCATTCATCCCAGAAATAATCCAATATCCTCAAAAGCTACCACTGCCTACCAAAAACCGGTCAAACCTTGAACCGTACATCCAAGATGTCTTTCAAAAAAATAAAAAAACAAACCTAAATGAAAGTTTAACAGAGAGAAACATTCAAGGAAAATCACCCAACAGGTCTGTTCTTCTTGGAGAAAGTCAACTTTGCATCTTCAAGAGCCGCTCTCTTCATAGTCAACATCTTGGAAAGCTTTTCGAGTTCTACCTCCTGTCGTGCAATCTCCTCGGCGGAAAGGCTTTCCGGTTGTTGCATCTTTCAACTTTTGGATCTCAAAGCAAGGCCTTCGACAAACCACGAGGTGTTGAACTCCTTTTCTACGCACACGTCGCGATGGTGCTCCCGAGTCGGCAATAACGTCTTTCGAAAACGGTGTGACCAGTCACCTCACGCATATCCTCGATGGAAGATAAAGCCTCTTCCACACGCTTAACCAAATAAAATCGACTAGTGACTTTCTTGGTTGTGGCCATATGTCCGTACTTCTCCCGTTATGGTATACAACGCCTCATGCTTAGCCTAAGCACGCTGAAGCCGCCAACCAAAGACATGACCTGGATAAGGAACCAAGTACGGGGATCAAAAATGGCGCCGCACTGGCCTCACGACTCGCAGAGGGTTTTCTTCCATGTCTACGGCAAGAACCATCAAAGAATCATCCACCATTTGAACCACATCTCGTGCCCGCAATTGGCTAACTCCCATCTCCAAGTCACCGTGCGGTGGCCACCAAGGGCAAGTTTCCATGTGGCTCTACCCCGAATCGTCCTCCGAACCGATTCCTCCTGCGAACTTGAGTCGACATTTTTCAAAGGAAGAAACAGAAGAAGAAAGAAAAGAAGCGCGGAACTCACCGAACCACTTCCCGAAAAGAACCAAGGTCTTTGCAGAGGAATCACTCTCACTTGTCGAACTTTCTTCTTTCTCTCGACTCATCACCGCTATGAGAAGGCTCGATCTTTCAGCTGAATTCTTTGAAGAAATTGCCGTCTCTGGCAACATGCAAGGGCAATGAAAGCATTAACACTACCGAAGCCCTAGAAGAAACAAGACACATGTTTTCAGAGAAATTCACGTGTTTTGAGACAAACCAATGAAGAAGCGACACATACCGGTTATTGGAAGAACCGAAAGACACGAGAGCCATGGGAGGATCTTTTGAAACCGTCCAACCCGCCACAAGACGATTCTTCGTTCTCCGTTCCTTGGCCCGGGACTTTCCGAGTTGCTAGGCAACTTTCGCTGAGATCTCTCAACATTGGATACTTCTTCAAAACTGCTGGGAAGGTTTACAACGAACGTTCTCCACCACGTTATTCACAAAAGCTTGGATCATAATAAACTCGTCGTACTGAACTCATTATAGCCGAAAGTCGTCGAAGTTACTCTTCCGTTTGAAAGAAGGGAAGGCGGATACCCGCTCAAGGGCACCGGCATTAAGGGCGAACGCAATGAATCCTTAGGGATCACCGACTGGTAAACAAGAGGCACCCCTTGATCAAAACCCATGTGACGAGCAAAGACGGTCGATATTGTAAGCGGCTATCCGGAAAGACCCCATAAAGAAAGACGGCATATAACCGACATGCAGCTTTGAATAAACAAGTTTTCACCAACGCTCAAATCGCCATCGAAGACAAAGACATGTTCTGAGAGCAGAAGCAAAGGTGTCAATTTGAGTCACCGACCTATGGACCGCTCCCATGGGCGAAAACCGATCTCATACGACTTGTCAAGAAGACTAACCAAGCTCACACCAACTCTTGGACGCCCGTTCACCCATCTAAGAATCGAGAACCGCCCAACTCATGGGAATCGAAGGCATCGGTTTCGAGCATACTTCTCAAAGTGCTCCCATAGCCGACTTGCAGAAAAGCAACGTGCACATATGAATTCACTTTCATGAAACCATTCGAAACTCGCATGTTCGCAACTAGGTGATCCGATGCACATACGAACCGAGGAATAGCTTGCCAATAGGAAGAACTTCACCTTTTTGCCAACTTCACAAAGAATCACTAGCAACTCGGGTCTTATCTCCTTCTTACCGTAACTGTCGTCAAAAATATCTCTAGACAAACCGGAGAGCCAAAAGTGCTGCAACGTGAAGATCATCGCTTTTGCCTGGTTCCAGCTCGTCCGGAAACCATTGAGATATCCACCACCAAAAGGCACCTTTCATCCTCTTCCTGGACAGAATCCTTCGACTTCAGTGGAGTCTTTCCGAGCGAAATCTTCCAACTTAGCGGCAAGGTCATCCCGCATCTTCCCCTCACTTTCGAATAATTGGATTTTAAGATTCCCAACATTCTAGGAAAATTCAGCAAGAGAGCCACACTCTCCAAGGAGAAAGTTATCTCACCCCATCTACATATGATCGTATGGGTGTCCGAACACCATCCGGAGATGAAAGCAACCAAGCCCGAGATATCCTTCCTAATCTGGAGATTTCACCAAGCTCGACAAAGATCAATAATCTGCGCTCGAGTCAAGTTGGTATTTATATGCTCCTTACTCACCATGAACTCAACCCATCTATCAAAAGAACGCAATGGGCTTTGCACATCCTAAATCAATATTGGAAGAGGAATATACCCCTTATGAAGACAACCGTATGGTGTTCTTTGGGCGAACCGAACGTGTCTTCTTTTCATCTTCACCACCGGTTAACAAAATTGGCACGAAGCCCGGGTGATTTTTCCGAGCAGAGGCAAGTTTTTGGCGAAGAATTCATCATCCGTGTTCGGTTTGGAACTATGGACATCTTTCGATGAGGCGAAATTTTGTTCTGTGTAACATCTTACCGGGATTTCTTCATAACAACTTAGTAACAAGATATCTCGCACACGAGAGAAAGACAAAATTATCTCCCTGACGCATAACCGCGCCCAACAAAGGAAAGCCCGAAATACAAAAAAAAAAAAAAAAAAGAGAGAAAGGGCGTATCATTCTTCGGGTTCATATGGAGCATTCTCTACAGAGTTCAAAAAAAAAAAAACACACGCAAAGATTTTCTTCAGGGTCCAAAAATACACACGCAGTATTTCCTCCAGGTTTCAAATTATATACGCAGTATTTTATACGGGCTCAAGTGCGTCTACAGTATCATTCTTCGGGTTCAAAATTATATATGGAGCATTTTTCCACTAGTGGAAAATGGGGTTTTATTGACCCACGTCCCCGACCCTCAATGGCAGTCTGTGGACCACGGACCGGTCAAAACGGTTGAAAAATTCTAAAAGCGCTAAACACGGTCGTTGAATAACAAATTTTTATTATTATATTAACCCTCTTCAACTACCGATGCCGCGACCGCTGAGCCCAGATGATTCCGTGGTTAGATTTTCTCGAGATTACGTCTGATCACTGACCTACGGTTGTGATTAAATATCTCCTCTCCACATTAAAACCCAATGAACCTTATCTCTTTATATCTTTTTTATTTGTCTTCTCTCTCACCTCTTTTACACGGGAATTCCTCATCTCTCTCTCTCTCTTGGTTTTTTTTCTCTGCAAGTTTAATGGAGATCGAGTCTTCTATTTGGCTTCCTCTTCACCTCTTTCATTATATCGACCTACATCGCCTTCTTGTGCAATGTCTCCAGATCCGGAAGGAGGAGTAAAAGTCAATACCCTCAAAAAAATAATCGATTTCAATGGTAGTCTGTTCTTTCTTTCAATGATAAAATTCTCACGATTAAATGGGTAATTATCTATGACTCATTCTTCTTCATCATCTTCAATAGATCTTTCATTGTAATATCTAGGTCTCTGTTTTTCAATACAATTTTCTACTGTATTTTCTTGTAATTAATCGTTATACTTTAATGGAAGAATTGAGATATTATTGTAATTGGGTTTTTGTTATTTTGCTAATTTCAGGGATTCACCGAAAGAAGAAGAAGTATCATTTGATTTACCAGCAATAAGGTAGTTTAATGGTTTTTCTATAATTACTTGAATTCCTTACTTCTGATATCGATGTAATTCTTTCGATTTTGTTTTCATTTTTGGGTTTTTTATGAAACATGAAACCTAGGTTTTTAATTTGGGGTTTTTTAATTTGATTTTGTCTATGTTTCACAAACAACAGCTGGCCTAAGCTGATCTGTTTTGGGTCTGTTTTGGGTTTGTTTTGATCTGTTTTGGGTTTGTTTTGATTTATTTGATGATATTTGTTGGTGATGCTTTGGGTATTGTAGGGTTAGCGAATGCAAAGACTTTTTCAGTACTAGGTGGAAAAGATTCAGGTGTTGTTCTTGATGCTACTAAGACTAACTAACAGAAGAACCTACACCTAACCATTACTGAACCCGGCAACGGAAAAAGTGCAACATGGAATAGCATCCTTTACAAAGAAGCTTTCAATTCTAAGTGTAGTCCTGATGGTGTTACAACTAAGTGCGAGTTGTAGTCAACCAGATGTCAAGATGGACTCATTCTTAATGTGATTGATACACCAGGTAATTGATTTGTTTATCATAATTAGGATAGGATATATTTGTAAAGATCGTGCTAATAGATAAATTAATAACTCTTTTAAATCTTTCTGACGCAGGGTTATTTGGATTTTCACCAGGGCCAAAAGAGACGATTGAAGAGATCAGTAGATGTATCAATTTTGCGAAGAATGGAATCCACGCTATTCTTCTTGTTTTGTCGATTAAGAATCATTTCTCTAAAGAAGAAGAAGAAGCTATTAGAAATTTACAGATTCTATTCGGAGAAAAAATTCTTAATTACATGATTGTTGTGTTTACTCATGGTGTGATCGCTTCAAAAGAGATGAAAACAACGCAATGATCGAGTTTATGGATATCAAGTCCCCTGAACCCTTAAAGGTAGTTCTTACTCTATTTCATGTTGTTGGTCTGGCTTTTAGTTAGTTTTAATTTGATGAACATCTATGCAATTTGACTGTGTAGAAGCTCGTTAAATATTTGGTTTTAAGCTTCTAATATTTAGTTTTATCTAATTTACAAAGCCCACCGGTGGTTTTCGACGCATTGTTCTATTTCGTGATTCATAAATTGACCCGTTTGTGCAAAAACCGATTGGTTCTTTTTTATAATGTGACTCACAGATAGGAGTAAGCGGGCCAAACAAGTCCAAAGGACTGATTTCACTTGTACATTTGGTCACAAAAAGAGAATGGAGGACAACCCTATACAAATGAGATATTTGACGAGATTAAGGTGACTATTTGTAAATATGTTGTCCTTGTCATTCATTTTTTTTCTTCACTTTTTATAAGTGTGAAATTATGCAAGAGATATGTTGCTTTTTCAACATTTGAGCCTAGAAAATGTAAACTAAAGGAGTTGTTTTATAAGTGTGCACTTCATTCTAATTATGTCATTTGCATAACAGAGGAAACACGAAGGTACCCGAGATGTAACATTCCGAGAGGCCCTCTACCTCGGAGAAGGAGTATTCAGGAGTGCTTGATAGAATAACTGAGATGGTATTCACTATTCACCCTTTTTTTTCTTTATAAATGCATAAATTGTGGAAACATGATTCCTACTGGAACTATTAGGCACTAGGAATTTATTAGTTCCGTTACTTGGTAAACAAAGCCATCTCATAAGCTATTGTCATCATCGTATGAATTTAGGAATTTATTTGTCATCATCGTACGAATGATGAATCTCTTTATATTTGTTGACTAATGATGTCATTTTCATTGGGTACGACTTGCTGCTTCCATTCACATAAGTTAGTCCCAAAGGCAAGCTTATTAAGCTACGATCTTGTTACAGGATGGCTATCTTTATATAATTGCTTTAATCCGTACTGAAGGAGAGACCTATAAATGGCATACATAATAGCATTTTCAATTTAGGTTGAAGGACCGTACTGAGATTGTCTACTAGTTGAAGAACAATATGAAGATATCACTGTAGGCTTTTAAAGTTGAAACTTTTTTCAGAGTGAGCAATGGTCAGTCTTTGAACTGGACTAGTTCTAGTTAAGTTGTGTCCTATTTAGTTTTGTGCATTAAGAAAAAATACAATCCAAAATCGATGCTCATCTCCAAGAGAAGTGCACTTAATCTGTCATGAGGAAGGAATTCAAGTGAATCGGCCAAGGCAAAGGCACGGGTAATTTGTGATGCATACATGGATAACTTGATTTTATAGCCACTTTGACAGGTGGTCGTGTGTTCCGCAAGGGGCGTGTAGTACGATGTTGGGGGTACATCCTATTACCAGACCTCAGTTTTATTCGGAAGTGTAAGAATATAATGCCTTTTTGGTTCCTTCAATTTGGTTAAGAATCTCTTTGAAGTTAGTTATTACTTCGTTTAATTTGTCTACATTGGGAATCTCTTTTAGGAGAGGTAATATTACAATCTCTGCACTATTTATTTCTCGAATTATGGAATGACGCCGAATACACCGAATAGACAAACCTATCTTTTACCAATGTACTTGGTTCAGGAACTAAAAATATTGTGTTGTCAATATAGAACTGTTTTAGCATTTAATATTGACTTGTAGTGACAAGTTACTCCGTGCTTATATTATTTGGCGACGTTCTTTTCTCAAGGTCTAGCTCCCAAATTCGTATCTACCACATATCTTGCAAGGCCATGGGAAGAAGCAAGAACTCCCGTATCTTCGAGTCATTTCATTCAAGATGTAAACATTCCAGATAGAACCCAGTAGCCCCCATTAACTACATTAACTAAATTGTGGCATTTGGTCAATAATGGGACGACTCCACCAGCCCTGCGGATCACAACGGTATGGAACTACAGATTCCGGTTTACTACTACGAGTTTAGTTTCTGTGAGTAAGTGATCTTTTCTTTTAGTCTTCTCGTTTTGCATATTGATTATAAAGAATACTTGTTTGATTCATCCTTATCCAAATCGCGTGTTTTCAAAATCATGATATATCTTTTTTTTTTTCATTCATTCTTATTATGTTTCTCTTCTTTGGGATTTGCCGGATGTAGGAGTATCTTGTAAGTTAGAACATAAATGCGATTTAATCAAGTCTAAAATGATAGAACCAGGGAACCGTCAACTGATTCTCCGACCGCATCATGTTTCTTACAATTTGTTTTTTATATTGAAGTGGGAATTGTCAATAGTGAAGTCTAATTGTGATACCCTAATAGCTTCATTTACAAAAACAATAGCCATGTGTTCTGTTGACATATATGCTTAGGGTTAGAGTATGAGTTCATATTTGGATGACTAAGCTTGAATTTGAGTAATTAAGTAGTGGGTTTTAACATTCTACTTGTCGTGTTGGTTGTAAAAGTTGAGGATAAAGAATAAGCCGAACCAGTTGCAAGACATAGGAAGATGTCTAAGTCTTAACGAGCAAGAAACCAACATTTGAGAATGGATAATCATAAGATGAATATTTCTTAGAATGTATGCTACCTGGTTAGAAAGATGTGCGGGAGAATTGTCAAAAATGACGTTTTAACCCATTGGTTAGTTTCAGAAATGTGGAATTTCAATACAACAGGTAGATTTAGCTTATATTAACTTTTAAATGAGAATATCTTTTGAAGTTTGCTGCTAACACAATTTTAATACACTAAAGGGAAAATATATTTTTCATGTACTCATTTTGGTTTGTTCTTTTTTATGGTGAATAATGATGGAGAGAGACCGATTGTTTCAAATCATTGTGTATTTTCGTGTTGTGAACAAACAAAAGTTTAATCTTCGTGCCAACTGAAGAAGGTTCAACATTGACTTTCATTTTTCTTCTTTTAGCTATTAAATGCGTTAGTTCTTTGAGTTTTTGTGTTAAACTGTGCTCTTTATGTTGCTGGATTCCACATGTATCTTTTAAGAAAACTTATTAGGACTTGTATTATGTGAATTCAGGATTTGAATCCTCTGTGTGTGATTTTGAAACTAAATGTCAACTGAATTCAGTTATGGGTTGTGCAATGAATGTTTAATGGAATGGAATTTGGTCCAGCATTTTGATTTGAGTTTTATTTTGATTTGAGTTTGATTTTCTTCTTATTTAAGCTTCATAAGAATTTTAATTTGAGATTTAGTCAGATTCAGTCAGGCCAGATGGATCAGTTAGATTCAGTCCAGGCCGACGGATCGATCAGTCAGTCAAGCCGCATGTCCCAATCTGAATCTATTTTTTTATATTAAGATTTATATCTACGACTGATTGAAGACAGTCATACAGTTTTGACCGTTAAAATCGGTCGTTGATATAAGATTTTCAACGACCCCTAGAGATACGTCATAGTTGAAAAAGACGCTCAAACAGCGACCCTTTCTTCGACCGACAAAGCAAGTCATAAATACGAGTTAAATGACTTGCTTCGTCGGTCGCGAAACTGATGATTTCCACTAGTGTTCTACGGGTTCAAAACTGCACGCACAGTATTTCTCTCAGGACCGAAATTCATATATGCAATATTTCCTACTGGTTCGAAATCATATGAAGCACATATACAGTATTCTTCTTCGGGATTCATATACGAGTATTCTCTACGGGTTCAAACCGCACACGCGATTTTCTTCTGTGGTTCAAAAATTATACGCAGTATTTTATACGGGCTCAAGTGCGTCTGCAATATCTTTCTTCGGGTTCAAAATTATATATGGAGCACTTTCCTACGGGTTCGAATAATATATGCAGTATTTCCCTAGGGCGCATACATACAATGTTTTCTACAAGAGGCACGCCAAGAAATTATATGCGCAATATATAAACACCTACATAAAAAGGGAAACAAGAGAAGTACGGGAAGGCATACCTGGAAGCTAGTTTTTTCTTGTGACTCTGCCGCTAGTAGGAAAGAATGAAAAGATGAAAGTGCAAGATGAGAGAAAGAGACTTTATATATATAGGCGTGAAGATTCTGGAATAGGGAAGGATTCCCCTTTGCCAAAAATCGTGCGTGTGAAAAACGGACCCACAAGGGCGCCCAACTTCCCAACGTCGCCCAAGTTGCACCGGCCCCACCAATTACAACGACTTCCCAATGGCCGCCCAAGTCACGCCTGCAAGCACGCACATCTTCCACACCTTACGCCGGTCCCACCAGCTAACACACTCAGTTTCCCAACTCACGCCAACTTCCCAACGTCGCCCAAGCTGCACCGGCCCCACCAATTGTGCTAGCCTCCCGATTTGTGGAAAACTACCAGAGGCAAGGATTCCAAATCCTATTTATAAAAGGTCAGACAAGCCTCCTCAATTCTCTTTATGGTTTGCCGTTGATAGTTTGTCACCATCTTATGCTTACCCCGGAACAAAGCCCATGTTACGAGCTAAGCAGAGGACTTAATGTTGATGGTGGTTTTTAAACAAAGGGTAAAATCGTAAACCCCATGACCTAGTGTTACCCGCAACACATTAACTAAGAGCATTTAACTCCAGTGTGTAAATAATTAATAGGGTATTTTTCAAAATACCCGATTAGGTTTTCGACCACAACCCTAATTCCAAAACCAAGCCGCACATCGCGCACCATGGCAACAATGCCAAACCAAGCCGCATCCTGCGCACCATGGCAACAATGCCAAAACCAAGCCGCACACTGCGCACCATGGCAACAATGCCAAACCAAGCCGCATCCTGCTCACCATGGCAACAATGACAAACCAATCCGCACACTGCGCACCATGGCAACAATGCCAAACCAAGACGCACACTGCGCACCATGGCAACAATGCCAAACCAAGACGCACACTGCGCACCATGGCAACAATGCCAAACCAAGCCGCACACTGCGCACCATGGCAACAATGCCAAACCAAGCCGCACACTGCGCACCATGGCAACAATGCAAAACCAAGCCGCACACTGCGCACCATGGAACCAATGCCAAAACCAAGCCGCACACTGCGCACCATGGAAACAATGCCAAACCAAGCCGCACACTGCGCACCATGGCAACAACGCCAAAACCAAGCCGCACACTGCGCACCATGGCAACAATGCCAAACCAAGCCGCAGACTACGCACCATGGCAACAATGCCAAACCAAGCCGCACACTGCGCACCATGGCAACAACGCCAAAACCAAGCCGCACACCGCGCACCATGGCAGCGACGCCAAAACCAAACTACATATCGCACTCATTGGCAACCATGCCAAACTAAGTCGCTATGCCATTGGCACATGCCAAATATAGCGCCCTAGGCTTGCAAAACGTGCAACTAGGTCAACACGGCCGTACGTGCCATTGGCACATGCCAACACGTACCACAAGCCATATTTCCAAACCGCAATGCCATTGGCACATGCCAAATATAGCGCCCTAGGCTTACAAACCATGCAACCTAGGCCAAGTCGGCCACGCATGCCATTGGCACATGCCAACATGCTCGCTAGTAGCTTTTCCTACCAAGGCCCGGCCCTAACGGCCACGCATGCCATTGGCACATGCCAACATGCTCGTTGGTAGCTTTTCCTACCAAAGCCACGGCCCTAACGGCTACGCATGCCATTGGCACATGCCAACATGCTCGCTGGTAGCTTTTCCTACCAAAGCCACGGACCTAACGGCCACGCATGCCATTGGCACATGCCAACATGCTCGCTGGTAGCTTTTCCTACCAAGGCCACGGCCCTAACGGCCACGCATGCCATTGGCACATGCCAACATGCTCGGGTAGCTTTTCCTACCAAGGCCACGGCCCTAACGACCACGCATGCCATTGGCACATACCAACATGCTCACGGTAGCTTTTCCTATCAAGGCCACGGCCCTAACGGCCACGCATGCCATTGGCACATGCCAACATGCTCGCCGGTAGCTTTTTCCCCAAAGCCACGCCCTAACCGCCACGCATGCCATTGGCACATGCCAACATGCTCGCTGGTAGCTTTTCCTACCAAAGCCACGGTCTCTAACGGCCACGCATGCCATTGGCACATGCCAACATGCTCATTGCCGGTAGCTTTTCCTACCAAGGCCACGACCCTAACAGCCACGCATGCCATTGGCACATGCCAACATGCTCGCCGGTAGCTTTTCCTACCAAGGCCACTACCCTAATAGCCACGTATGCCATTGGCACATGCCAACATGCTCATTGGTAGCTTTTCCTACCAAGGCCACTTCCTAACGGCCACGCATGTTATTGCACATGCCACACACGCCACTAGCAAATCTGGCATTGCCACTTACACTCAACGTACAACCTACCACCAAGGCATTCCGCACATGCCACGTCGCCACTAGCAGCTCCCGGCATTGCCACTTGCGCTCGAGGTACAACCCGCAACAAGGGCATTCCGCACATGTCAATGGCACATGCCACACGCGCTACTAGCAGCGCCACTTGCACTCAAGGTGCAACCAACACTCGAGATATCAACACAAACCTGGGATGCTTTCCGTGGTTTTGGTTTGGCGGTCACAAACTTGTGGCGACACTACGCTCACATTAAGAAAGCGTGAAAAGGAATAAAGCGGTCAAATAAATGAGGAAATAATGGTAAAAACGTTTTCACCCATTAACACCATGCGGTTACCGCCTCCTCCCATTATTTCACCCTTTACTCTCTTCCTTCATGAGGCCAGGGTACGTTTCAATCTCGACTTGTATAAATAGGTCTTACCTATTTCCACCAGACAACAAGTCTCGGTCAGGAGAAAAATACTACACTCTCAGAAAAGGCAACTTTGCAAGCTCTCCAAAAAGCTTTCATCTCTTGCAAGCTTACGAAGATTCCACTTTCTGATACAAGTCGAGACACTACTCTCCTGCACTATTCTCGGTCTCAACACCTTTCTTTGCTTCCCTCCTCAAACCAACCCTTCTCCTCCACTTTGTGACTGAAGCAAGTCCGGAACGGCCATTTCTTGGTTTAGGCCGGACTTGTACAAATTGATCTCTCGAATCTATAAAGTGCTCACGTGCAACATATTTGTTTAGGGTTTGAACCAGTTTCTCACTCACCTACCGAATTTACCGAAATCGGCAGAAACGATTTTTACCCATAAACAACACCATATTGAAAGGTTTATTCTGTGATATAGAACATCATGCTGTGAGTAGGAGGTGGAATCACGTTGATTCTATTATGGTGAATGGGGGTAGCTTCACGATGACCTCATGCTGGAAAATACGACTCGAACAGCTTGGCTTTGTGCAATGGCTATGCCTGGTGCGGTTGACTTAGCGTGTCGTCTTGGTGATGACGACTTATGGTTCGCATTATGGGTTAACATATCATATGGACCTGTCTGCGGGAGTTAAATGCACCAGTTGAATCAAAACTGGATTGTAGATAGTTTCCGTGGATTTCGTCTACAATAGATGCGATCAGCCGGAATTTAACAGTTATTAATAAAACTTAGCTGCAGCAGTTGCGATAAACTGGACTGTAGCAGTTCGATGAACTGGAGTGCAGCTGTAATTCAAAAAAGGACTGCAACAGTTCGACAATTGGACTACATCTGTTGTTGAGAAATTGGACTACAGCAGTTCGATCAACTGAACTATAGCAGTTATGTGGAAAAAGACTGCAGCAGTTCGATCAACTGGACTGCAACTATTGTTGAGGAACTGGACTACAACAGTTCTATCAACTGGACTGGAGCAGTGGTATCAGCACTCACGAACTTTGCATATGAGCAATTTTTGGATAAAATAATCGACACAAAAACGTTCACAAACGTTGAATGCATCCTCTTTTAATGTCGCCGCTCCATTCTCAGAAAATAAATTTTCTCCAATCGATGAAAATTCTACCCATGATGTTGGAAATTGACATGCGATCGTCACAAGCCGAAAATCGCACAATTCGGACGTATGATGAAGAAGTTATAGAATTAATGATTTCATGTGGATTAAGCCGGGTGGATAGATTGCTGACGGGATAGGAGCAGTTGATGTGGTGCAACTTCCACTGATATGGTGGCAAACTGCTTATGTAACAACTGATATGGCTAAGTGCTAGCGGACTTGGCATCTAGTTGACGTTGTGGGAGTGACATGATGATGAAGTGATGAGCATCTTGCTCCAAAAAATTATTATGTTCCAAATGTATAAATTTTACCTTCATGATGTAGGATATTGAAGTATGATCGCAAAGAGCCAAAAATCGTCAAATTCGGACCTCATATGAAGGAGATATCAAAGAAACAAAATTGAAGACCAAGCCCAATAAGAATAGTGTGCTCAAGCCCACAGTGGGGCATAAAAATCGGAAGAAGCAAATTGATGGGGCGCAATAATCCTCGCTAACATCTTGGCTCGCTGGCAACTCAGCTTGGCTTGGCTTACCGATGGTCGGCTCATGTTGGGTTGGATTGGGGCGTAAATATCTGGCAGTGTAAACAGAAGGGGTGGAAATAACTGAGGGCTACCAAAGTAAGTTACGCCGAGAACCATAGTAGCACTCTTGCCGCCGCCGGACGGAATTGGGTACAGCCGCCGGCAGAGGCTGTCAGCAATGGTCGCCGCGTCGGGCCGCCGGCTTTGCCCGCCGGTCTGGCGGAGAAGACATCGTTGTCTAAGAAGATCTCCTTTGGCGGGGAAGACGACCGTCATCGATGACGTCATGCTGACGATAAAACGGAATATGCTGACGCCGTTTATATATAATATGCTGACGATGTTTTAAGGAAACATAATATGCCGACAGCATCAGGAATATGTTGACGCCGTTAAGACGAAGACAGAATATGCTGACGGCATCATATCCCTGATAGAATATGCTCTCATCTTGACAGAATTCCTACCACGTCAGCTGCTGACTGGATCGTTTTGCTAACGTGGCATGTCTAGGTGGCACTTTTGTACTGCTGGCAACCAACATTGCTGACGTGGTGTGCTGACTGGACTACCTCGCTAACGTGGCGTCAATCCTTGAAAGAGTTGCTGACATGGCAGCCGCTAACAGGACATGCTGCTGACGTGGCAGAGGCTGACTAGACACAGCTGCTGACGTGGTAGCAGCAGACTGGACATGTTGTTGACGTGGCAGTCAATGACAAGACCCACCGCTGACGTGACGGTCGATGATTGTGTTAGTTGATGACGTGGCAGATGTTGACGGTAACAGAAGTGGGTTATCGAAACTTCCAACGTGGGTGAACAGGGCTCTGAAGTGGGTAAAAGCAACTTAAAGTTGGTGAAAAAACACCGCCGATGTAAAATTAATGTTGGTGTACTAACCTCTATTTTGGGTGACAGAAAAATGATGGAGGTGAACGGTACTCTTGAAGTGGGTGAACGGATCTAGCCGCCGAACTTTGTGGCGGGATAGGCTGTCCTTGACTTTTTTTTTTTTTTTTTTTTTGAAACTTTTCGTCATGCTTTTAATGAACGGTTACCTTTAGTCTTGAAATTTCTGTAACGGTTTCCGGAGCTACTTTCTTTTCTCTCTGACATTTTGCAACAGTTTCCTGGGCTGTTGTCTTTTCTCTTTACAATTTCAGCAACAGTTTTGTTGGACTGTTACCGTTTCTCATGAACTTTTCTGCGGAAATTTTGTTATTCCTTTTGTGATCTTTTCTGGAATTTTTGGCGATACTTTTCTGGAGGTCTTCTCTAAGGTTGGCAAGCGCCTAGAGTTATAGGTAGCTAGGCAAACCTGCGAACATGACAATAGTAATTTTGACACACTACAAACTCGAATATGTGGACGCTGCATTATCTGGGAAACGATTTCTTCAAACTTTAGGCTTGTACACGTTGTAGATCGAACATCCTGGCAACAGTTTTATCGAACTTTGTAGTGATGCAGTTTCGGTCGTTTTTTAAAATAATAGTTTCGAAAAACCTCGAATCATGAAGTCGGGATCGCAATGATTACGATCAAGCGTGTCGAAAGAATCGCGATCAAAACTGGACTGTAGCAGTTACAATCAACTTGTGACATTCCGAACCGTTTTCTCGGATTTAAATGAGTCCATTAGACAAATTACGTACCTAGAATTGTTGAAACTCTAATACTCAAGTGCTTTTATAACTTTTTGGTTGCCTCAAAAATAAAATGTTGTGTCTAGATGTAGAAATCTGCCTTATCTCAAAAATTTAGGTGCCCTTATAATTTTGCACGCATGTAGAACATGTGTCAAATAGAGAGTGCCGATGCGATTAGGTAATGTCGCATATTAAGATATAAGAGAAAGGGAGGGGAAGAAAACAATGAAAGATTGTGAGGGATTCGGTTCTTCTTTTCCTCTTTATCCTTCTTTTTTTCTCATTTTTCTCTCAAGAGTTTAAGTGACAAAATTGAAATCACGCCACTATTGAGAAGAGTTCAACAGTTACTTCGTTGGGTGATTTTATCTTGTCATACTGTTCCTTAATTTGGGAATTTCATTTAGGGATTTTGATATTTTTGCATGTGTGAATTGCGTGGCCGACTGCTAGTGTCTCGATTGAATAGAACTCTCCCAAGTTCCATTTAACATATAGGAGTTAATTACAAGGGTTAGTACTGGTTTCGATCTTGGTTGTCTGGTGTGCTTGAGGTCGAGTTATGATAAAATTTCTTGTCATGGAGATTAGTTAAAGAACCTGAAGTGCGGCCATTAATTATGGGTATTTCAGGGGATAATGTTATGGTCCAACACCAAACACAAGAAGATATCAGACCAAAAACTTAGAAAACCAGGATAGAACCCTTTGAGTTGGGGGTTAGCCACCTCTATGAAGAAGATTAAGAGAAGAGTTTAGAAAAGAGTTTGTTTTTATTGATTGATAATCCAATACTAGGTCTAGGCTATATATATAGTTTCAAAGCCGTGCATAAGAAGCAAATAACTTAGAGTTTTAATAACTCTTAAACTCGCTAGCTAAACAAAGAAATAAACAAACTAAATATAGGAGTTCTTAATAAGGAAATCAGTTAAGATACGTGAGTTGGTGTCACAACATCCTTCCCCCTGGAAAATGGACTTGCCCTCAAGGCCGAAAACCCGGAAACCGTGCAATGAAGTCATCAGCATCCTCCCAAGTGGCTTCATCTTCAGGATGATTTTTCCAAAGGTACCAACCATTGCGTTCCTGCACTACGTCCTTTCTTATACATTCGTCGCTGTAAGATTGCAGAGGGTTCCCATTTATCATAATCTACGATGTCAGGTAAAACAGCAACTGGACCATAGAAACGAGGAGAGAGCTTCGAAAAAGACGTACTAGCCAAAGTGGTTTGTCGATATGGTTGTAATCGCAAATAAACCCAATCATTAACCCGGAAAGACCTCTCGCCCTATGAGAATCAGCATATTTCTTCATCCGAGATTGAGCATCCAACAAGTGGGATTTTAAAAGTTTAAGAGTATGATCCTTGCTTGTAGATTGAGATCAACATCATGCAATCGTAGAACTAGGCAAATAGGATAAGATTGTTGGAGGAGATCGACTATATAAAGCTTCAAAAGGAGTCATTTGAATGGCGTATGAAAACTTGTATTATACCACCACTCGGCCACGGCAACCATTTAAACCAATCTTTGGTTTCATACCAAGAAAAACAACGCAAATAGCATTCCAAGGTTCGATTAGTAACCTCTTTGTTTGGCCATCCGATTGCGGATGATAAGCTGAGTCATGACATAGTTGTGTACCTTGTAAAGAAAAATAGGCTGTCCAAAAGTACTCATGAAAATCGCATCCCCGCTTCTGTGAACTGATACTTCTTGGCATGCCATGGAGACGCACTATTTCTCGTATAAACACTTCGCAACTCGTGTTTGGCAATATGGATGAGACAAAGCAAGAAAATGAGCATACTTGGACAGGCGATCAACCACAACTAAGACTGAGCTCTTCCTCTCAGATAATGGAAATCCATCAATGAAATCCATTGAAATGTCAAGCCAAACATCAGCAGTATAGGTAGAGGACTCAGCCAACCCAGAGGAGAAACAGATTCGGTTTTATTACGCTGCGCATGTCACAATGATCAATGAACTCTTTAAGTGAATGCTTCATTCCTTTCCAATAAAAATTTTGTTGAAGTCTCTTGAGGGTCCGTAAATAACCCGAATGACCCCCATAGGAGTTGAATGAAATTCCGCAAGTAACTTGGAACACCATGAAGAAGAAGGAATAACCACAATGCGTTGCTTATATCTTAAAGCGCCATCTGCATAAGTGTAATGACGCTTGAATGCAGGGTTAGTCTTCAAATTTTCAATAAGCGATGCATAATCTTCATCCTGATGACACTCTTGCAATAATATCATGTACACCCCGAAAGGACAAAATGTTGAAAGTAAAGCAAGTTGAGGACCATACAAACGAGACAAAGCATCTGGCAAAGAATATTTTCCTTGCCCTTGCGAAAGATAACTGGGTAATCATACCCTAATAACTTGGATAACCATTTGTCTTCATTCCATAGATGAAAGTTTTTGATCCAAGAAATATTTCAAACTCCTATGATCTCAGTATAAATCTTGAAGTGCCGTCCCATTAAATAAGGTCGCCACTTTTGAACAAAGAGACACAATGGCCAACATTTCTTTATCATAGATGAAAAGATTTAAGTTCTTACCGGACAATGGTTTGCTATAATAAGCAATGGGTCTCGAGATTGCATTAATACAAAGACACCTAGACCTCCACCAAGCGTCACACTCAAGATAAAACTCTTGTCGAAATTTGCAATATTAACACAAGAGTCGTAGTAAGAGCTTGTTGTAGTTGCTTGAAAGCCGATGTTGCATTTTCAGTCCATATAAAAGCATCCTTCTTGATGATTGAGTTAAGGGTTGACTAATCATTCCAAAGTTCTTAACAAACTTGCGATAATAACCTAAGCAAGACCCAAAATGCACGAAGTTCCTTAATTGTACTAGGAATAGGCCACGAGAGAATGCTCTTAATATTATCATCTTCGACTGACACTCCTTCAGATGAAATAACATGGCCTAAATACCCCACAGAAGACCTAGCAAATGTACACTTGGATTCCTTGACAAATAATTTATTAGATCGTAAAATCGCAAATACTGTCTTTAGATGTTCCATATGCTCAGAAAAACTCTTGCTCTAGATCAAGATATCATCAAAAAACACAAGCACAAACTCCGCGTAAATAAGGCTCTAATATGTCATTCATCAAGCTTTGAAAAGTGGCTGGTGCATTGACAGTCCGAATGGCATGACAAGGAACTCGTAATGGCCATCATGAGTACGAAAGGCGCCTTGTGAACATCGGTGGCCAAAAGTCTGATTTGATAATAACTTAACGTAAGTCGAGCTTTGTGAATATACAAGCACCAAATAATTCATCAAGAAGTTCGTCCACCATAGGAATTGGAAAACGATCTTTAATGGTGATCTTATTCAATGCACGATAATCCACACACATCCTCCAAGAGCCGTCCTTCTTTCAACCATCAAAATGGGAGAAGAGAAAGGACTTGAACCGTGTTGAATAAGTCCTCGCTTGGCCGCAGCTCAAATTATCTTCTCAATTTCGTTCTTCCCAAAATGCGGATAGCGGAAGGCCTAACATCGACAGTGACGAATCAAAGTTGTAATGGGATATGATGGTCATGTTGTCTTGAAGGTGGCAGCGTAGTCGAGTGTCAAAAATATCTCGAATAGTCGATAATAAGCTTCGATTTCGTGGTTCTAAAACTTGAGCTCGTCCGGAAAATCAGATTGGATGTGCAGAACTGAAACAAAAATCCGTATTGCTCTTTGTCCAATAAACGCTGCATTGGATAACTATCCAACATCATAATTGTGGGGGAATCATTGCCAACCAACAGAATGTCAGAATTATTAACGCTGAACTTCATTGTCGTAATGTAAAATCCCAAGAAATTGCACCAAGTGTGCGTAACCCACCGAATGCCTAACACAAAGATCACAACTACTAATAGATAATGAGATGAAAATTAGAAGTAAACTCATAATCTTGGAATTTAAGTGGAATATTGGGACAAAACCCTTGAGTACTTATCTGAGCACCATCACCAACTGTCACACGTAAAGCTGCAGTGGAGTCGCAAACTGAATATCCACATTGCTTAGCAATTCGTGGGTGAAGGAAGTTATGAGTAGACCCCGAATCGAGAAGTACTGCTAATGGTTGGCCTTTCGTGAAATCCGATATGCGCATTGTCTTAGGAGAAGGAGTACCCATTAATGAGTTAAAAGAAAGTGCAGGTTGCTGATTTTCATCATAAACCGGGTTCCTCTTCCCTGACAATGTCCTCATCAATCTGCTCAATACTAGAGTCGTCCGTATTTGGAGATCCATCCAAGAGCAACAACCTTGGCTTGGCACACAGATGTCCCGGTGTAAATAATTGGTCACAATTAAAACATTCACCTTTATCTCGTTTTGCTTTTTGTTCTTCCCATGTCAGGCGTTTAGCTCCGGTGGTCGATTGGGTTTGCGAAACGAGGTAGCAAAGAAGAATCGTGGAAGTCCGTAGTGGTGGAGGACGATACGGTCTGTGTGTAGCATTGGTAGCTGTCAAGACATCTTCCTGATTAATTGCTTTGGTGAAAGCCGCAGTCAAAGTCTGAGGCTCAAGTAACTTAACCACGGAACCAATATCCGGCTTGAGGGAATGAATGAAACAGTTTATCAGGTGATCTTCAGGCAAATCTGTGACAAAATTTAGCAGTCTTTCGAACTCCGGTATGTGCTCACGGACTGAACCCTTTTGCTTAATTGTGCTGATGGCCATGCGAGCATCTACAAACTTGGTGGAAGAGAAACGTGCACGAACAAGAGAACAAAATTCCAACCATGTGGTCACGACAAACCGTGGTTCTTTTCCAACGGAACCAAGCATTAGCATCACCCTTAAGGTGAGCAGATGCATAGCCGCTTTGACATCATCCGCAAAAGGCATGTAGAGTAAAATACCGGGTCGGCACTAAAAATCCAACTGTCAGGGTCATCACCATCAAAAGTTGGGAACTTCAAACTTATTGATGCAGGACGGATATTATTGTTATTACCACCAGGAGGAGGTGGTGGTGGGGGAGGTGGTGGTGCAGCATCAGTACGCGGATTAATTCTAGGAAGAAACTCCCGAAACACCCCTCGCAAAGTAGTTCCTAGTGTTGCAGATAAAGCTGTGGTAAGCTCAGCGGATAGGGTGGATGATAATTACATTTACATGCTCGGGATAAAATCGGTTTTCTATCAACACGATCTTCGTCGCGCAACTGTTTGTCCGCAACTTTCTTTCTTTCACGTGCTTCTTCATCGTGAACGTGATTATTGTTGATGGTTGTGATAAGAGTATCCAGCTTGGTTGTGACTCCGTTGATGCTTTGTTGCAAGAGAGCCAAATCGTCCGTGTAAGTCATGATTGAAAAAAAAAATTGTTCAAAATCTAGGGTTTGAGCAAAACCTGCTCTGATCCAGGTGTTATGGTCCAACACCAAACACAAGAAGATATCAGACCAAAACTTAGAAAACCAGGATAGAACCCTTTGAGTTGGGGGTTAGCCACCTCTATGAAGAAGATTAAGAGAAGAGTTTAGAAAAGAGTTTGTTTTTATTGATTGATAATCCAATACTAGGCTGGCTAGGCTATATATATAGTTTCAAAGCCGTGCATAAGAAGCAAATAACTTAGAGTTTTAATAACTCTTAAACTGCTAGCTAAACAAAGAAATAAACAAACTAAATATAGGAGTTCTTAATAAGGAAATCAGTTAAGATACGTGGAGTTGGTGTCACAACATCCTTCCCCCTGGAAAACAGACTTGCCCTCAAGGCTGAAAACCTGGAAACCGTGCAATGAAGTCATCAGCATCCTCCCAAGTGGCTTCATCTTCAGGATGATTTTTCCAGTGTACCAACCATTGCGTTCCTGCACTACGTCCTTTCTTATACATTCGTCGCTGTAAGATTGCAGAGGGTTCCCATTTATCATAATCTACGATGTCAGGTAAAACAGCAACTGGACCATAGAAACGAGGAGAGAGCTTCGAAAAAGACGTACTAGCCAAAGTGGTTTGTCGATATGGTTGTAATCGCAAATAAACCCAATCATTAACCTGGAAAGACCTCTCAGTTCTATGAGAATCAGCATATTTCTTCATCCGAGATTGAGCATCCAACAAGTGGGATTTTAAAAGTTTAAGAGTATGATCCCTTGCTTGTAGATTGAGATCAACATCATGCACTGGCGTAGAACTAGGCAAATAGGATAAGATTGTTGGAGGAGATCGACTATATAAAGCTTCAAAAGGAGTCATTTGAATGGCAGTATGAAAACTTGTATTATACCACCACTCGGCCCACGGCAACCATTTAAACCAATCTTTTGGTTTCATACCAGCAAAACAACGCAAATAGCATTCCAAGGTTCGATTAGTAACCTCTGTTTGGCCATCTGATTGCGGATGATAAGCTGAGCTGTGACATAGTTGTGTACCTTGTAAAGAAAAATAGGCTGTCCAAAAAGTACTCATGAAAATCGCATCCCTGTCAGTAACGATACTTCTTGGCATGCCATGGAGACGCACTATTTCTCGTATAAACACTTCTGCAACTGTGCTGGCAGAATATGGATGAGACAAAGCAAGAAAATGAGCATACTTGGACAGGCGATCAACCACAACTAAGACTGAGCTCTTCCTCTCAGATAATGGAAATCCATCAATGAAATCCATTGAAATGTCAAGCCAAACATCGGCGGTATAGGTAGAGGACTCAAAGAACCCGGAGGAGAAACAGTTCGGTTTTATTACTGTTGGCAGATGTCACAATGATCAATGAACTCTTTAAGTGAATGCTTCATTCCTTTCCAATAAAAATTTTGTTGAAGTCTCTTGAGGGTCCGTAAATAACTAATGACCCCCATAGGAGTTGAATGAAATTCCGCAAGTAACTTGGAACACCATGAAGAAGAAGGAATAACCACAATGCGTTGCTTATATCTTAAAGCGCCTATCCGCATAAGTGTAATGACGCTTGAATGCGGGGTTAGTCTTCAAATTTTCAATAAGCGATGCATAATCTTCATCCCGATGACACTCGCAATAATATCATGTACACCGAAAGGACAAAGGTGTTGAAAGTAAAGCAAGTTGAGGACCGGACAAACGAGACAAAGCATCTCGCAAACAATATTTTCCTTGCCCTTGCGAAAGATAACTGCAAATCATACCCTAATAACTTGGATAACCATTTGTGCTGTTCCATAGATGAAAGTTTTTGATCCAAGAAATATTTCAAACTCCTATGATCTGTATAAATCTTGAAGTGCCGTCCCATTAAATAAGGTCGCCACTTTTGAACAGCAGACACAATGGCCAACATTTCTTTATCATAGATGAAAAGATTTAAGTTCTTACCCAGGACAATGGTTTGCTATAATAAGCAATGGGTCTCGAGATTGCATTAATACAGCACCTAGACCTCCACCGGGCGTCACACTCAAGATAAAACTCCTTGTCGAAATTTGGTAATATTAACACAAGAGTCGTAGTAAGAGCTTGTTGTAGTTGCTTGAAAGCCGATGTTGCATTTTCAGTCCATATAAAAGCATCCTTCTTCGATGGTTGAGTTAAGGGTTGACTAATCATTCCAAAGTTCTTAACAAACTTGCGATAATAACCTAAGCCAAGACCCAAAAATGCACGAAGTTCCTTAATTGTACTAGGAATAGGCCACGAGAGAATGCTCTTAATATTATCATCTTCGACTGACACTCCTCAGATGAAATAACATGGCCTAAATACCCCACAGAAGACCTAGCAAATGTACACTTGGATTCCTTGACAAATAATTTATTAGATCGTAAAATCGCAAATACTGTCTTTAGATGTTCCATATGCTCAGAAAAACTCTTGCTCTAGATCAAGATATCATCAAAAAACACAAGCACAAACTCAACGTAAATAAGGTCGGAATATGTCATTCATCAAGCTTTGAAAAGTGGTGGTGCATTGGACAAATCGAATGGCATGACAAGGAACTCGTAATGGCCATCATGAGTACGAAAGGCGATCTTGTGAACATCGGGGCCAAAAAGTCGATTTGATAATAACCGGAACGTAAGTCGAGCTTTGTGAATATACAAGCACCAAATAATTCATCAAGAAGTTCGTCCACCATAGGAATTGGAAAACGATCTTTAATGGTGATCTTATTCAATGCACGATAATCCACACACATCCTCCAAGAGCCGTCCTTCTTTCGAACCATCAAAATGGGAGAAGAGAAAGGACTTGAACTGTGTTGAATAAGTCCTGCTTGCTGCAGCTCTGAAATTATCTTCTCAATTTCGTTCTTACGAAAATGCGGATAAGCGGTAAGGCCTAACATTGACAGGTGACGAATCGAGTTGTAATGGGATATGATGGTCATGCCGTCTTGAAGGTGGCAAACGTAGTCGAGTGTCAAAAATATCCGAATAGTCGGATAATAAGCTTGGATTTCGGGTTCTAAAACTTGAGCTCTGTCCCTAGAAAATCAGATTGGATGTGCGGAATCAAAACAAAAATCCGTATTGCTCTTTGTCCAATAAACGCTGCATTGGATAACTATCCAACATCATAATTGTGGGGGAATCATTGCCAACCAACGAGTGTCGAATTATTAACGCCGAACTTCATTGTCGTGGTCAAAATCCCAAGAAATTGCACCAAGTGTGCGTAACCACCGAATGCCTAACACAAAGATCACAACTACTAATAGATAATGATGAAAATTAGAAGTAAACTCATAATCTTGGAATTTAAGTGGAATATTGGGACAAAACCCTTGAGTACTTATCTCGAGCACCATCACCAACCTGTCACACGTAAAGTCATGCAAGTGGAGTCGCAAACCGAATATCCACATTGCTTAGCAATTTGTGGGTGAAGGAAGTTATGAGTAGACCCCGAATCGAAAGTACTTGTCAATGGTTGGCCTTTCGTAAATCCAGGATATGCGCATTGTCCTAGGAGAAGGAGTACCCATTAATGAGTTAAAAGAAAGTGCGGAGTTGCTGATTTTCATCATAAACTGGTTCCCTCTTCCCGACAATGTCCTCATCAATCTGCTCAATACTAGAGTCGTCCGTATTTGGAGATCCATCCAAGAGCAACAACCTTGGCTTGGCACATGATGTCCTTGTAAATAATTGGTCACAATTAAAACATTCACCTTTATCTCGTTTTGCTTTTTGTTCTTCCCATGTCGGACGTTTAGCTCCCGGTGGTCGGTTGGGTTTGCGAAACGGAGTAGCAAAGGCGCAATCGTGGAAGTCCGTAGTGGTGGAGGACGATACGATGCCTCGTGTAGCATTGTAGTCAGTCAAGACATCTTCCCGATTAATTGCTTTGGTGAAAGCCGCAAAAAGTCTCGAGGCTCAAGTAACTTAACCACTAACCAATATCCTAAGCTTGAGGGAATGAATGAAACAAGTTTATCGTGGTGATCTTCAGCAAATCTTGTGACAAAATTCAGCAGTCTTTCGAACTCGGTATGTGCTCACTAGATCGATCCCTTTTGCTTAATCAGTGCCGATGGCCATGCGAGCATCTACAAACTTGGTGGAAGAGAAACGTGCACGAACAAGAGAACAAAATTCCAGCCATGTGGTCACGACAACCGTGGTTCTTTTCCAACGGAACCAAGCATTAGCATCACCCTTAAGGTGAGCGGATGCAATAGCGATTTGACATCATCCGCAACAAAGATGTAGAGTAAAATACCTGGTCAAGCACTAAAAATCCAACTGTCAGATCATCACCATCAAAAGTTGGGAACTTCAAACTTATTGATGCGGGCGGATATTATTGTTATTACCACCGGGAGGAGGTGGTGGTGGGGGAGGTGGTGGTGCAAAGATCGTACGCGGATTAATTCTAGGAAGAAACTCCGAAACACCCCTCGCAAAGTAGTTCCTAGTGTTGCGTATAAAAATCGTGGTAAGCTCGGCGGATAGGGTGGATGATAATTCATTACATGCTCGGATAAACCGCTTTTTCTATCAACACGATCTTCGTCGCGCAACTGTTTGTCCGCAACTTTCTTTCTTTCACGTGCTTCTTCATCGTGAACGTGATTATTGTTGATGGTTGTGATAAGAGTATCCAGCTTGGTTGTGACTCCGTTGATGCTTTGTTGCAAGAGAGCCAAATCGTCCGTGTAAGTCATGATTGAAAAAAAATTGTTCAAAATCTAGGGTTTGAGCAAACCTCGCTCCGATCCAGTGTTATGGTCCAACACCAAACACAAGAAGATATCAGACCAAAAACTTAGAAAACCAGGATAGAACCCTTTGAGTTGGGGGTTAGCCACCTCTATGAAGAAGATTAAGAGAAGAGTTTAGAAAAGAGTTTGTTTTTATTGATTGATAATCCAATACTAGGCTGGCTAGGCTATATATATAGTTTCAAAGCCGTGCATAAGAAGCAAATAACTTAGAGTTTTAATAACTCTTAAACTGCTAGCTAAACAAAGAAATAAACAAACTAAATATAGGAGTTCTTAATAAGGAAATCAGTTAAGATACGTGGAGTTGGTGTCACAACAGATAAATGTGAAGAACTCTAACTCAATAATAATGGGAATGTGTCTTGGGTTGCTGGTGATTTCTAGTGTCGACAGGTTAGGTTTTCGGCAGAGTTTTGGGTTGTAGAAACAGTTCAATAACTGGTGTTGTTGCCATGTTTTTGGAAGTCGGATAAGAACAATTATTAAGGGTTTTAGAAGCTAACACAAAAATTAAGTTTGGGTTAGAGATTATATTAATTGGCTTGGGTTTGGATTGGAAAATCAACAAGATTAGGATATTTGGGTATGTTCCTAATATGAAATTGCAGGATATGAGAAGTTATAAGAGGGCTCACAGTACAGCACGAAGGATATCTCACTACCACCAGCTTCATGCCTGCAAAGTGTTCGATAAAGAGCCTGAAAGAAGAGGACTCTCATTTCTCTTTGATACTAGCTAGTAATATGAGGTTGTGATAACGGCGCCAGTAATTCATTTATAGATGGAATCGGGGTTAGCAGTAAAGGTATGGTTGATCTTATTTCAAATAAAATGCGTATCTTGATTAACTCTTATATTTTGTAAGTCTCGACAAACATGTATATTTATACTAATCTGTCCAATAATGATGCATGTGGCCACATAATCTACGAGGGTTGTGCAAGTTTCCGATGGGTTACATGGAAATGCAATTGTAGGGTTATTAATATTGTGGATTTTCTTAGTAGTATAATTAATTGATTTAGTGGATCATACTTTTATTACATGTCGATCTAAGGATTTCTGATGATATGTATCTGCCATGTTTAGTGTGATATCAAATGGGAATTGGATTCTCTGGTAAATGTTTGTGAAACGGGGCATGTATTATAGTTTTCTTTTGGTCGTGCGACAGATTTGTTGATACTCTCAAATCAAGCCTCATGTTTACTTTGATTAGCCGGTGCTAAATACTTCAAAAGTAGTCTATGCTTGTCCGTGCTTATCCAATCTTGGAGTATCACTTTTCGGGTGCCTAGTTACTCAGGGATAAGATTTCATTTTTAACTTAATTATTGTTTTGAAGGCAAGGCCTTGAGAGATTACAAGGCCACAAGCTGTATTGTTAAGGAATGCTAGAATTTCTTATCTAATTTGTAGTTGGTGATTTTGGTAGAGACTAGTGAGCCAGTGCAATGTATAGGCACATAGGTCGCTTTATCAAATAATATCCATGAGTAGATGTTCATTTGGACCAACCAGTCCATGGTACTGATTCCAATTTGTAAAATGGTTGGGTTAATGTTTATAGGCATCGTTTTAGACTTAAGTGAAGATCCTATCGCATAATTGTGCTTTAGTTTATAACACCTGAAATGAAATACGAATACGGATGTGTTTGAAGTGCTCATGTGTTGTGTACCGGTTCAAATTAGCATGTTACTAACATCTTTTAATCTTTGATTTTTGTGCTATGAACTGAGCTTAAGATACTCCTTGCTACTCTACGCATAATGAAGTTAGACCCTTAACTCATTTTTGGGTGTATTTTGTCTCTTGTTCTGTTCCTTGTTTGTTAACTGAAGTATTTTCAGAGAAAGGCTATTTTTTCACATTTTCTTGAATTAGTTCGATAGATAGCTTTGTGTTTCATATGTGGTCTAAATTACTTGAATGTAAACACTCACCACTCATTATGACTCACATTTTCTATATAGTGTTTGTTGACTACTTATTGCTTATGGGTGAGATTCTAACTGAATCTAATTTTCTTTTGAAGGCACGTTTGCATGGGATTTTAGTTCAATCTACATTTTGATTTATAGTGTATCTTAAGCCCTCTCTAGTGATGAGCTTAATTTAATGCCTAAATTCATCTTGTACACTTACCCCAGAATTTTGACGTTTTTGGAGAAATTAATATATTAGGATGGGTAGTGAATTGTGTACTTGCTATTGTCTGATTTGCTTACTTTGCAATCCAGTATATTCTTGGAGAAGTTAAGATATTAGGATGGGTAGTGAATCATGTGGGTTGAATTTTGATTTCATGAAATACACAAAATGTAAACTGACAAGTATCCTTGTATTACGGCTTGTAAATGTTTCCGTGCACTTGGGCTCCATACTTAAACTTATTATGCTTGCAGATTTGTTTAAATACAGTCTAATAATTTCATCATTTTCTTACTGTAAGATATTGCTCATTAAACATTTAAGATTCTTTGTTTAAGGGTCACTGGAATCTAGAGAACTAAGACTCGTACTAGACTTCTTAGTGGAGCCCACTTCTTTGATTTTTCATAGTGTACACTTCTATTCAGTACTGTATAGCCAGAAGAGTGGTTAGAGGTTAGGCAACTTTATTTCTATTTGGAGGTATGTATGGCTTAATAGCTTGTTAAATTTCATATTTGACATAACCGTGTGCATCTCTTGTGCATTTGTTGTGTACTTAAGTGTGACGGCTATCTTTGGTAGCCTAAGAGTAGTTGTCTACTCTTAATTCATTACGTGAACTGCAAGTGGAATAAGTTTACTTGATATTTAGTAAGAGATAATTACTACTGTCGAAGGTAGTTCATATTATCTGTATAAACAATGACGAACTACGGTCGTGCTTGATCCCTTCGAGCAACGGAGAGGGTACGTACGTAGGCAGCCGCTATGTGGTTCAGCACAAATGTGCAAGGTTGTTCATATCATCTGAAAGTGTTGGTTGTCGCTGACAGCTTCATACCATCTATTCGTAGATGATTGCAACCTAGCAGTTTATAAAATGTTTTGGTAAGAGGTAGTTGCACTACTGGGTCGTTCATACTACCTAATAATGAGATGATTGTTGCGTCTTCGAGATAATTCATACCATTTGATAACCATACAGTCTGTGAGACAAGAGATGATTATTACCTTTCAAGGTAATTCATATCATCTGCCTTGGCTAGTGAGTTAGGCAATGGTTATTATCGTGCGAGGTAACTTATATCATCTGAAAAGGAATGGTTATCGCAAGGCGCTTCATACCATCTCTTTGGGCCATAATTGGCACCCCATTATATCTGGATGAACCATCTGGGACAAAGTGAGATTGGCGAGCCCACCGGGGCACCCCACCTATGGGTGGCTACTCCTAAGATCGTTGCGGCAACGATGGCTGGTAACCGTAACTACCCCGACATTGGCACCGGCTATTCCTCACCCGTCCGATGCGGTGTGTGTTGTCGCCCACCGGGCACCCCACCACCTCCGTGGTTACTCGGAAGACCATTGGCACCGGCCGATGGTGGTCGGTATCCGGGAACTACTCGACAATTCGACATTTACTTGACCCTTAATCAAATTGGTCCGAAATGTTGAAAGTCTAGTTTCTTGAGTGGCGTATCAGAGAGTCTGAGCTGGCCAAGCAGGTCGTAACCCGACCCGTTATAAGCGAAAATTCTCTGGTCCGTTACACAACTGGATTGCAACAGTAATTTTTGAAGGCCTCCAAACTGCTTTTTGACGGACACGATTTTGAAGCTTTCTGAACTACTTTTCTCAACGGGAAAACAATTGCACGATCCTTTTTCTCGTAATCCCCTTAGTCGGCGCCAATGTTTGTACCCAGAAATATTTCCAGACACTAAACACGATGATTTTGGAAATGATTAGGAAAACAGGGTTAAAAACATGAAATAATCAATAATGACAGACACACGAATTTAACGTGGTTCGGCATGGTTTGCCTACATCCACGGACGAATCCCCGTAGGGAGAGGTATTTTATTCAAATATGGGTTACAATCATTTCTGATCCCTTTTTTGGGTTTTTTCTCTATTCGCTACCTTCTATTTCCTCTACCAGGGCGTCCCTATTTATACAGTTGAACTTCTAAATGGCATTAATCTCCATGCCTGCCTCCTGGAATCAATTTTGCATGAAACTGCCATGCATCCCTTCTGGAATCAATTCTTCATGACACTGTCTTGCATGCCTCCTGGAATCAATTCTGCATGAAACTGTCTTGCATGCTTCCTTGTATTGATTTGCCATGCTGGCAGATTGGATTGGTTGGATGACATGCATAATGGGCTGGCAGTATGGATGGTGGATCTCGCCCATTGATGCGTGTCGTAGGTGCAATCAAATTAATTCAAAATTTCCACTCAATTAAAAATAATATAATGGAAGTCAAGTTCGTTCCCACGAGGAGCAAGTGATCTTTAGTTGTAAAAGTTGTCACGAAAGGGGGTGTAAAAAGCAAAATAAAAATAAACAAAGCAATTAAAATCGAAAGTTGAAAGATGAAAACAATAAGAGAGAGAAGATCAAGGAATCCTTCTTCGTTTCAAACAATGAATCAAGTTATGTTCTATTCTACTTGTTATTAGTCACAAATTATCACCAACCGTAGGTAAAGCAAACTAGCTCGGTGCTAAACCCCTAAATCCCTTGTATCACCTGGGACACGGAAGTTCTCGCCTACCGGATTCTAATCACCTAGCCACCTAGAATTAGCTCAACCTAGATGTAACTTGGGCTCATGCATTAGGTTTTGTGAATTTCTTAGGTTGATATTAGTAGTTAGACTCTTAGCTCAAGGTCTACTTGCTAACGTTGTTTCTACACACAATTGCTCCACGGAATCCCTCCGCAAGGTCTCGTGTTTGCTACTTATGTAAAGAGTCAAAGAACGATTACTTATCCCCTAACTATCACTAGCTTTAGATCGAATTAACAAATTAATTTAGTTGGCCACCCAAACAATCTATCAATCAATCATGAATGTCTTTAAGATCACTCCTATTAGTAAAAACAAACGATAATTATGTGAAAAACTTCAAGATAGAATTTGAAAACAAAAACTCAAATCATGTTAAGAACTAGGAATTCATCCTCAATCAAAAAGAAATTTAGCTACTCATGTTTTTGAAATTCACACAATTAATAATTATTAAAAGAAGAAGTTTCAAATTCACACAAGTAATTAAAAAGAAAAATCTTAGAAAAGCAAGCAAAAACACAAGTGATGTGTGTGTAGAGAGGTGTGTAGAAGTTGTAGAAAACTTCTCTATTTATAAGCTTCAATATTCTCCAATTCTTCTAAGGATTAGAATCCTTTTCCTTTTGCAATTCAATTTCCCATTCCAAGCTTTTCTCAACTCTTCCACCTTCTCTTTCCAAATTTGAGTCCAATTCTCCATCCAATTTCTAGCCCAAGTCTTCATACCCATGAGAGAAGTCCATAGAAAATTCTGGAATTTTGCTCGCCGGAAAACTGGGATTATGGCCGGAATTTGGCCGGAAAACGTCGCCGCCGGTCGCCTGAAAATTTTGTCGTCGAGAGAATATTCGACGGAATATTCCGTCAGTCCACCGTTAGGACTAACGGTCAAAGTGGTCAAACGTCAGTCAATCAGTTAGTCAAAGTCAAAGTAGAAGAGAGTCACCAATGAGTCAGCTGGTCCGACTCGGTCTTAGTCTACCGAGTCATCGAAGTCAACTCGGAGTCAACTAAGTCAGTTGACCCGAGTCGATCCCAGCCACTTTCACTGCAAAGTTTGCATCATGCTCACCATTATGGCTATGCTCTTCTTGTCACTACCAAAGTGTAATCCAACCATTTTGGCCAATTGCACCACCCGCAAAGCCTCGCTTCAATGCATCTCTTGCACTCTAGTTCCATTTCAAGCCTGCAATCTCCTAACCATTGCTTGTAATTCCCTGCAAAACTACCACCTGCTCCACTTCCACAGGCATACCACCACAAACCCAGGCTCAATTCACCTCTCATTCAAATCTCAATGACAACAGCTCAATGGCAGCAGCGGCTAATATGCTCAACTGCAGCTCATCATCTCCAGCTGCAACTCAATACCCATCTCTCTGAACTGACATAGCTCCAGAACTCAAACACCATCAGGCACACCAACGTCACAAATAATTGGCGTGAGCACATCTGCATCTTTACCATTCACCGTTCCCGCAACTCCATAACAACCTCGCCATCTTCCCCGCACCAACTCAGCCTCGGTCATCTCTCTCGTACAACAACTGCACTTATCCATTGTGCCAATACCAGACCACCAGCACCACACTAACATTAGCTCCATCACAGCCCTGCACTTCATTCCATTGCAATCTTCACAATTCTGCCAACATAGTAAGTCCACCAGAGCATAGTCTGCCATCTTGTCAATAACCTTTCTCAGCTTGATAGCACAGGCTTCCCTGAGCTTCACATAACCCACAGATCCCTGTAGCACCATCTGTCTCAGGCAAACCCAATTCCTCCCTGCACTCAACCTTACCAGCACCTTCAATCACTCATTCAACCCATCACAACAAAGACAGCTCAATTTGAGCTTTACTCACCGAGCCGCACAACCAGCTTCCACTCACAACGCAACTCAATGCCCGCAATTTTCAGCCTTACCCTTCTTCTCACCGCCAGTCACAATTCCACAAACGCCATCACCTGCAATGCATTGAAACCACCAGCAATTGAATCAGACTGACCCATTTCTACCAATATCTGCTCAACTCTTGGCTCAATAAAAACCCAGCTGCTTCTCCCTTCCTTCCAGACTCAAGCTCAATCAAACACCGGCAACAGCAACGAATCCAACCCATTTTCTTTCATTCTTCAATTGCAGAGACCATCATTAGCATACCTGTTGCATCTGTCTAGGTCTATGGCAGTAACAGATCGTTCTCTCTTTATCTCTGAGGTCTCTATTTCTCACAAACCCATCTCTGAATCTCGACTTCAATAGCAAAAGATCGATTTTCATGAGTTTCTCTCGATTTTCAAAGAATCTCATTTTCACAAACAGCCGCTTGTTCTTCACAGACCTTCGATTAACAGCGTCGACACTTCATACATAGCAAACCCATCTGTGTTCTCCATGAATTGCTCTCGATTCACAGTCAACTTCAGCTCCTCTCGATTTCAAACTCAAACTCAAACTCCTCCCTTTCCTGATACTCGATTCAATCAGCATCTTCTCATCCTTTCCCTGCCATCAATCATCATCGAACCCTAATTTCCAGCTCTCAATTTCACGGCTAGCAGCAGCAGCCATGGCTGCTCTTCTTCTCTCTTTCAGGTGGAAAAATGATTGAAAATAATGAATCTCGAGTTTAGGGTTGTAATGAAGGCTGGGTTTGGATCCGGGTTAGGGTATGGGTACGGGTACGGTTAGGGTATGGGTAGATGGGCTTAGGGTATGGGTGGATTCAAACACCCACTAAGTACACCCCAAGTGCTATTCTCACTTACTTCTTTTGGATAGGGGACACTTTTTTTGGCCTCCCCTTAACCTTGTCGGGGCTCCATATAGTATTTCCTCCTTCGTGAAATGACAATTTTACCCTTTTGGCTCAAATTGGGTGATTTCTTCTTCTTTTCCTCCGTGTGACTCCAAAGTAGCTACAAAACTCAAAACAAGCGTAAAATACATAATTTACAAGAAAAATAGCAAAGAAAGCATAAACTACTAGATAGTAAATTAGGTGTATTCTACACCTATCAAATTCCCCCACACTTAGACTTTGCTAGTCCTCGAGCAAATCAAACTAAAAACTCACAACTTCAAAGCGCTCAAGCGTCACAAGCATCCAAAGAGTTATGAGGACATAGAATTTCTGCATGCTAGTAATAAGAAGTTAGAAATACTAAAGAACATATTCTCATTCTTAAATGTTGAGTGAGAAATAACCACACCATAATGAGAGAATGCGTGTTTGAGAAACGATCAATAAGCATTTCGCCTCGACTTCTGCCTCACCAAATAAGATTTTATGATAATTGCACTCAAAAAGACAGCTTTTTTATGGTTCTCACATGTGTGCAGGTAGGAATGAAGAGAGAATTCCTGCATCACGTTGAATGGTGGGAAGGATAACTTCCGAAATTTTTAAAAACCCACATCTTTTAATATTTTGAAAAACCATTTTTCTGTCGATCTCTAAGAAAGGAAATCAACCATTTTATCGAGGATGAGATTACTTACTTACCTTCACATCCGATCGCTAATTATGATAACACCACTCTCACTAAGCATCCAATAGAAACGCTCTTCCGCTCCTTGTCTTCAACTTCTTAGTCTTCGTCTTCGGTTTCAACTATTGATGATAAACCCTTGAATTTCATAAATCCTTAACAATTTGTAACTCTTTTCCTTAAAAATCCTTGTCGAAACTACCTTAAACTTCCTTAAATAAATTTTCTCTTTTTTTCTCTCATTAAAATATTTCTTTTTTTTTTTTTTTTTTTTTTTTTTTTTTTTTTTTTTTTTTTTTTTTTTTTGAAACAAGAGAAATTAAATACAAAATAAACCATGGCCGTGGAAGAAGTATTTTACCGCTTGATTCTTCACAACTTGTATCGTCTTTGAAATCATAAACTTCAAAAATTTTCACCTTTTACTTTTCTTCGCTTTCATGAATAAGTCTTCATACTTGGATATAAAATTACCTCATTGTATTGTAAGTCTTCAACATATATGTAAAATCCGCTCTTTTGTATGTTGCTTTACTTGAGTTTGAAATTTGCTCTTTTTCTCGTTTCGTTGCTTGTAAACCTTAAACTTTTCCAACTTTCCTTGTAGATTTTGATGTCGCTCCTTGTTGATGATGAATGTGTTTCTATGGATCCGTTGTTGTCGAGAGAGAGAATGGTGCTAACTGCAAATCGAACTACAAGAAGGAAGCTTTCATCCATGGACGTCACCCTCATGATTGACAAAATTAGCACTCAAGAGATCAAAGAGTAGTGCTTCTATTGGTGGGAGGTTGGGTAGCTCACCATTCTACCCGAATTAACTTACGGTGACACACACTCAAAAGAAGCTCTTTAGTAGATGGAAGATTTCTGGTCGGTGCCTCTCATGATATGAATACGGGTAGTCTCCACTAATGATTGATCAAAGAACTCTAATAACGCATTTCTCCTCGCACCAAATTCGCATCACCGCATGATTAAATCCATTATTTAACACTCAAACAAACAAGAAATCCGAATGTAGTTCTCTAACATTGCCAAGTTCAATTATGTCGGTCAAAATCTCTATGTAAACATACCTAGAAATATGCTAGTGACTCTAAAATCTTTAAAAGTTGGAATTTTTATGTAAAACTTTTTTTTTTTTTTTTTTTTTTTTTTTTTCAAAATTTTTTCATTTTTTTGTAATTTTTGTTTTAAAAACATGCTTAACCACTCCCCACACTTAAACCTTACATTGTCCTCAATGTAATTGAATCCTCCTAGTAAAGTCAAGGTGGGAAATTTTAACATGATAAGAAACAAGAAAAAGAAATAACAAAAAGCAAAAGGATAAGAAATACAAAACCGATGGGTTGCCTCCCATTAAGCGCTTGTTTTAAAGTCGACGGCCCGACTTAGCTCTTTGCGGCACATTACTCCTCCGGAGGGAGTGCATCTCCAAATGAAAGTTCATCCAAATTCACATAAGCGATGTTCTCATAGTATGGCTTCAACCTATGGCCGTTGACTTTGGAAACCGAATTGTCTCGAAGACTAGTAATTTCAACTCGCACCATGAGGAAAAACATTAGTAACAACATATGGTCCAATCCAACGGGACCTTAACTTTCCAGAAATAGTTTAAGGCGAGAATGATATAAAAGGACTTTTTGTCCCACGATGAAACTTTTACGAAAATCATCTTGTCATGAAAAAGCTTGGTCTTTTCTTTGTAAATACGGGCACTCTCGTAAGCATCATTGCGTATCTCCTCTAACTCATGTAGTTGTAACTTCCTTTGTTTCCCCCGCTTCATCATACTCCATGTTGAATTTCTTTATCGCCCAATAAGCCTTATGTTCAAGTTCAACCTAAGATGACAAGCCTTGCCATAAACCATCCTATATGGAGACATACCAATCGGTCTTATACGCCGTCCTATACGCCCAAAGTGCATCATTGAGCTTAAAGCTCCAATCTTTCCTTGTGGTATTCACCGTTTTCTCAAGAATGGACTTTATCTCACGATTTGAAATTTCCGCTTGTCCACTAGTTTGTGGATGATAAGGCGTACCAATTTTGTGTGTTATGTTGTACTTCTTGAGGAGAGTGTGGAAAGCCTTCTTGAAATGTGAGCCTCCATCACTTATCACCACTCTTGGTGTTCCATGCCTATTGAAAATATTTTCCCTTACAAAATCACAAACAACTTGAGAGTCATTAGTCTTGGTGGCTCTAGCTTCCACCCATTTCAAACATAATCAACGGCAAGAAGTATATAAAAATTCCCATTCGAATTGACAAAAGGGCCCATAAAATCAATACCCCACACATCAAAAATCTCAACGGTGAGAATTGGTGTGAGTGGCATTTGATTTCGAGCACCTAGATTGCCCGTTCGTTGACATCTATCACACGATTTACAAAAAACATATGAATCTTCAAACAAGGTGGGCCAATAAAATCCACTCGAGAACTTTGAGAGCGGTACGCTTAGATCCAAAGTGGCCACCACATGCAAAAGTGTGGCAAAAGGAGAGAATGGATTGAAATTCGAATTAGGCACGCACCTTCGCATTATTTGATCCACGCCATATTTCCATAAGTATGGTTCATCCCACACATATTGCTTAGCTACCTTCTTAAGTTTCATCTTTTGGAAATTGGACATTGTACTAGGTACTTTCCTTGTCACCAAGTAATTCACTATATCCGCATACCAAGGAGTTGATTCTTCCATGGAGAAAAGTTGTTCGTCCTAAAGCGGTCATGTAATGGAAGTTCCTCTTGAGACATCACAAGTCTACTAAGATGATCCGCAACGGTATTCTCCACACCCCTCTTATCACGAATTTCTATGTCGAACTCTTGTAACAATAGGATCCACCGAATTAATCTTGGCTTAGCTTCTTTCTTCTTTATTAAGTGTCTTAGTGCGGCATGATCGGAATACACAATAACCTTTGTACCCACCAAGTATGATCGAAATTTTTCCAAAGCAAAAACTATAGCCAATAACTCCTTTTCCGTGGTAGAATAATTGATTTGTGCATCATTAAGGGTCCTAGATGCATAATAGATAACATGGGACAACTTGTCCACCCTTTGACCCAAAACGGCTCCAACCGCATAATCACTAGCATCACACATTAATTCAAATGGAAGATTCCAATCCGGTGATTTGATAATCGGCGCACTTGTCAACATCTCCTTTAATTTGTCAAAAGCATCCTCGCATTCCTTGTTGAAGTCGAAAGGTACCTCCTTTTGTAATAACTTGCACATCGGCATGGAGATTTTGGAGAAATCCTTGATAAACCGCCTATAGAAACCTGCATGACCAAGAAAAGAACGGATTTCCCTCACCGAAGTGGGATATTGTAAGTTTCTTATTAAATCTATCTTTGACTTGTCCACTTCGAGCCCTCGAGAGGACACAATGTGACCAAGTACTATGCCATGGTTTACCATAAAGTGACATTTCTCCCAATTAAGGACAAGGTTTGTGTCTATGCATCGTTTAAGAATTAGTTCAAGGTTATTTAAACAACCATCAAAAGAATTGCCATAAACACTAAAGTCATCCATAAATACCTCGATGATGCGCTCCACATAATCCGAGAATATACTCACCATGCATCTTTGAAAAGTAGCCGGCGCATTGCAAAGGCCAAACGGCATCCGTCTATATGCAAACGTTCCAAATGGACAAGTGAAAGTGGTCTTCTCTTGGTCCTCCGGTGCAATAACAATTTGATTGTATCCCGAATAACCATCCAAAAAGCAATAATAAGAATGCCCCGCTAACCGCTCCAACATTTGATCAATGAAAGGTAAAGGAAAGTGATCCTTGCGGGTTGCGGAATTAAGCTTTCTATAGTCAATACACACTCTCCAACCGGTTTGAACTCTTGTAGGAACAAGTTCATCGTCTTGATTTCGAACAACCGTGACTCCGGATTTCTTTGGTACCACTTGAACCGGACTTACCCACTTGCTATCGGAAATTGGGTAGATTACCCCACACTTAGCAATTTGAGTATCTCTTTTTCACAACCTCCATCATGGGAGGATTAAGCCGACGTTGAGCATCACGTACCGGCTTCACGTTCTCTTCCATTAGAATCCTATGCATGCACATGGATGGACTAATACCTTTGATGTCCGCAATTGTCCACCCAATAGCCGTTTTGTGCTCTTTCAAGACTCTAAGCAAACGGTCTTCTTGTACCGGGCGTGAGGTTCTTAGAAATAATCACCGGAAGCTCATCTCCATCTCCCAAGAAAGCATACTTCAAATGATCCTAAGCGGCTTCAATTCTAGTTTGGGCGCCTTCACAATAGATGGTACAAGTATTTCATCATTCACGGGTAAAGAAATATATGAAACATCACCCTTTTTAGCTTCTTGCAATGTCGCCAAAGCACCACACATCTCCACCAATTCCTTGGAGATTTCAACATCCAAGTTAGATAAGCCATGGACGTCCAATTCAATGCTCTTTTGCAACACCACATCAAGTTCATCCTCTTGGTTCAATTCCACCATTTGTTGTGCTAATGAATCAACCACATCAATGGAGTAAACGGAATGCACATCACTTGGGTAGCGCATGGCTTCAAATATGTTAAAGTGTATTATCTCCTTGTCGAATTCCATAGTGAGTGTACCCTTATCAACATCAATCTTCGTCTTTGCGGTCTTCATGAATGGCCTCCCAAGAAGTAAAGAAGTAGATGATCGGTTCTCATTGTTGTCCATATCCACCACAAAGAAGTCCACCGGAAAAATAAGCTCATTTACTTGCACTAGCACGTCTTCTACAAGCCCCTTTGGATATATGTTAGACTTGTTTGCCAATTGGATAATAACTCTTGTCTCTTTCAAAGGTCCAAGATTCAAGGAGTCATATATTTCGGCCGACATCACACTAATGGAAGCTCCCAAATCAAGTAAAGCATGTTCAAACCTTTGTTTACCAATAGTAATTGGCACCGTGAAACCACCGGATCCGTGCACTTTGTAGGCATCTTCTTCAATAGCATAGCCGACGCACTCTCGCCAACTTTAGTAATTTCATTATCAAGCAACCTATCCTTCTTGATGCATAATTCCTTCATGAACTTGGCATACCTTGGAATTGTCTTAATAGCCTCAATGAATGGAATGTTGATTTCAATCTTCTTGAAGATATCCATAAGTGCCTTGTCTTGAGCTTCTTTCTTGGATTTAGCAAAACGACTAGGAAAAGGAGGTGGAGTAGTGAAAGTAGAAACCGGTTCCTTGGATTGGTCGTTTGGTGTGGAATTCTCCTTTGGTGCGGTTTCCTCCTTGTCATTGACTACCTCTTCACTAACTTCCTCATGATAACTTGGACCCTCCACTTGCCTTCCACTTCTTAAAGTAACCGCATTAACATTCTCTCTTGGATTCACAAATGGTTGTGAAGGAAGTTTTGTGGATGCTTGAGATTTCAATAAATTCACATCGGTCGCCAATTGTCCCATTTGATTTTGTAAGTCCTTGATGGCCGAATCGGTCTTTTGTTGATTTTGTTGGCTTTGTTGGAACAATGACCTTGCAAACCTTGCATCATGACATTAAGCTTATCATCAATTGAAGATCCTTGTTCTTTCACTTGAGGTTGGAATTGTTGATAACCACCTTGTTGTTGAGGTTGGAATCGTGATTGTTGAAAACCACCTTGTTGTGCATATGGATTAGGAGCCGCCGCTTGCTTGTTTGCATAACTAAAGTTGGGATGATCCTTCCAACCGGGATTATAGGTATTGGAGTATGGATCGTACCTTGGCCTTTGATTTGGATATAAAGCATTCACTTGTTCGGTCTCATCATCCGAATAATTACCGCGGCCATCCTTTGCATCATAATCTCCATATTACTTATCCTTTGATCAAGATGTGATGACGAATCACTAACTTCATGCACTCGCCTAACCATTGGTTCATCCCTTGTGTAGAATTGTTGCGAGTTTGCCGCCATACTTTCAATCAACTCTCTAGCTTCGGTCAAAGTCTTGTTCATTAGTGCACCACCACCCGCGGCGTCAAGAAGAGACCTATCACTTGGGTGGAGAGCTTCATAGAAGTATTGGAGTATCATAACGTCACTAAATTGATGGTGTGGACAGCTTGCCACCAACCTCTTGTATCGCTCCCCAACATTCATACAATGATTCTCCCACTTGTTGTTTCAATCCACAAATCTCCTTGCGAATTTGAGTAGCTTTGGATGCGGGAAAATATCTCTCGAGGAAAATTTTCTTCATCCCATTCCATGTTGTGATACTTCCTAAGGCAAATAATATAACCATTCCTTAGCATTACCCGCCAAAGAAAACGGAAAGCTTTCAACATTGCTCCATCCGCATTAGTCTCCGGTGGAAGCATAGCCATAACTATGGTGTAGAAGTCCATAAGATGTTTGTTTGGGTCCTCATTCACCATGCCATGGAACTTTGGTAACTCTCTAATCAACCCCGGCTTGATTTCGAAGGTTGAATTAGTTTGGATACACCATTGTTGTGTGTCAAGCTTGTGAGAAGCTAGGTCCTTTAGTGTACGATCAGCCATTGTTTCTTCCTCTTTGTCCGAATCACTTGATGAAGAAGGAGGAAGTGGAGTGTTAATCGCACGAATGAAATCCTTTAGTTGAGTGCCGGATCGAAGACGTATTGGACTCGGTCTACTCCCTTTAAGCATTCACCAAAGGTATAACACCAAACAAGATTCTCACAAACTAAGTTAGATACGGTAAAGAATCTAACAAAGCAAAAAAAAATAAAAACAACTAAAAAAATCGCCCGTTGCTCCCCAAGAACGGCGCCAAAATTTGATGCGTGTCGTAGGTGCAATCAAATTAATTCAAAATTTCCACTCAATTAAAAATAATATAATGGAAGTCAAGTTCGTTCCCACGAGGAGCAAGTGATCTTTAGTTGTAAAAGTTGTCACGAAAGGGGGTGTAAAAAGCAAAATAAAAATAAACAAAGCAATTAAAATCGAAAGTTGAAAGATGAAAACAATAAGAGAGAGAAGATCAAGGAATCCTTCTTCGTTTCAAACAATGAATCAAGTTATGTTCTATTCTACTTGTTATTAGTCACAAATTATCACCAACCGTAGGTAAAGCAGCTAGCTCAGTGCTAAACCCCTAAATCCCTTATATCACCGGATACGGAAGTTCTCGCCTACCGGATTCTAATCACCTAGCCACCTAGAATTAGCTCAACCTAGATGTAACTGGGCTCATGCATTAGGTTTTGTGAATTTCTTAGGTTGATATTAGTAGTTAGACTCTTAGCTCAAGGTCTACTTGCTAACGTTGTTTCTACACACAATTGCTCCACGGAATCCCTCCGCAAGGTCTCGTGTTTGCTACTTATGTAAAAAGTCAAAGAACGATTACTTATCCCCTAACTTTCACTAGCTTTAGATCGAATTAACAAATCAATTTAGTTGGCCACCCAAACAATCTATCAATCAATCATGAGTGTCTTTAAGATCACTCCTATTAGTAAAAACAAACGATAATTATGTGAAAAACTTCAAGATAGAATTTGAAAACAAAAACTCAAATCATGTTAAGAACTAGGAATTCATCCTCAATCAAAAAGAAATTTAGCTACTCATGTTTTTGAAATTCACACAATTAATAATTATTAAAAGAAGAAGTTTCAAATTCACACAAGTAATTAAAAAGAAAAATCTTAGAAAAGCAAGCAAAAACACAAGTGATGTGTGTGTAGAGAGGTGTGTAGAAGTTGTAGAAAACTTCTCTATTTATAAGCTTCAATATTCTCCAAATCTTCTAAGGATTAGAATCCTTTTCCTTTTGCAATTCAATTTCCAAATCCAAGCTTTTCTCAACTCTTCCACCTTCTCTTTCCAAATTTGAGTCCAATTCTCCATCCAATTTCTAGCCCAAGTCTTCACACCCATGAGAGAGGTCCATAGAAAATTCTCGAATTTTGCTCGCCGAAAATCGGGATTATGGCCTAATTTGGCCGGAAACGCCGCCGGGCGCCGCTTTGAAAATTTTGTCGTCGAGAGAATATTCGACGGAATATTCCGTCAGTCCACCGTTAGGACTAACGGTCAAAGTGGTCAAACGTCAGTCAAACAGTTAGTCAAAGTCAAAGTAGAAGAGAGTCAGCCAATGAGTCAGCTGGTCTGACTCGGTCTTAGTCGGCTGAGTCACTGAGTCAACTCGGAGTCAACTAAGTCAGTTGACCCGAGTCGATCCCAAACCAGCCGTGCGGCTTTGCATCATGCTCACCATTATGGCTATGCTCTTACTGTCACAATACCAAAGTGTAATCCAACCATTTTGGCCAATTGCACCACCCGCAAAGCCTCGGTTCAATGCATCTCTTGCACTCTAGTTCCATTTCAAGCCCGCAATCTCCTAACCATTGCTTGTAATTCCTGCCAAAAACTACCACCGCTCCACTTCCACAGCATACCACCACAAACCTGTGCTCAATTCACCTCTCATTCAAATCTCAATGACAATGACTCAATGGCAAGAATGGCTAATATGCTCAACTCACAGCTCATCATCTCCAGCTGCAACTCAATACCCATCTCTCTGAACCGACATAGCTCCAGAACTCAAACACCATCAGGCACACCAACTTCACACGGCTAATTGCGTAGCACATCCGCATCTTTACCATTCACCGTTCCCTGCAACTCCATAACAACCTCGCCATCTTCCCCGCACCAACTCACCCAGTCATCTCTCATTGCAACTCGCACTTATCCATTGTGCCAATACTGCACCACCAAAGACCACACTAACATTAGCTCCATCACAGCCCTGCACTTCATTCCATTGCAATCTTCACAATTCTGCCAACATAGTAAGTCCACCAGAGCATAGTCTGCCATCTTGTCAATAACCTTTCTCAGCTTGATAGCACAGGCTTCCCTGAGCTTCACATAACCCACAGATCCCTGTAGCACCATCTGTCTCAGGCAAACCCAATTCCTCCCTGCACTCAACCTTACCAGCACCTTCAATCACTCATTCAACCCATCACAACAGCACAGCTCAATTTGAGCTTTACTCACTGAGCTGCACAACCAGTTCCACTCACAGCTGCAACTCAATGCCTGCAATTTTCAGCTTACCCTTCTTCTCAGCTGCCAGGTCTGTCAATTCACAGCTCAGCCATCACCTGCAATGCATTGAAACCACCAGCAATTGAATCAGACTGACCCATTGCTACCAATATCTGCTCAACTCTTGGCTCAATAAAAACCAAATGCTTCTCCCTTCCTTCCGTGACTCAAGCTCAAAACACCGGCAACAAAAAGAACGAATCCAACCCATTTTCTTTCATTCTTCAATTGCAGACCATCATTAGCATACCCGTTGCATCCGTCTAGGTCTATGGCAAGAATGCATCGTTCTCTCTTTATCTCGAGGTCTCTATTTCTCACAAACCCATCTCTCGAATCTCGACTTCAATAGCAAAGATCGATTTTCATGAGTTTCTCTCGATTTTCAAAGAATCTCATTTTCACAAAGAGCCCGCTTGTTCTTCACACCTTCGATTAACAAATACGACACTTCATACATAGCAAACCCATCTGTGTTCTCCATGAATTGCTCTCGATTCACAAATCAACTTCAGCTCCTCTCGATTTCAAACTCAAACTCAAACTCCTCCCTTTCCCGATACTCGATTCAATCAAGATCTTCTCATCCTTTCCCCGCCATCAATCATCATCGAACCCTAATTTCCAAATTTCTCAATTTCACTTGCTAGCAGCAGCAGCCATGGCTGCTCTTCTTCTCTCTTTCAGGTGGAAAAATGATTGAAAATAATGAATCTCGAGTTTAGGGTTGTAATGAAGGCTGGGTTTGGATCCGGGTTAGGGTATGGGTACGGGTACGGTTAGGGTATGGGTAGATGGGCTTAGGGTATGGGTGGATTCAAACACCCACTAATGTACACCCCAAGTGCTATTCTCACTTACTTCTTTTGGATAGGGGACACTTTTTTGAGCCTCCCTTAACCTTGTCGGGGCTCCATATAGTATTTCCTCCTTCGTGAAATGACAATTTTACCCTTTTGCTCAAATTGGGTGATTTCTTCTTCTTTTCCTCCGTGTGACTCCAAAGTAGCTACAAAACTCAAAACAAGCGTAAAATACATAATTTACAAGAAAAATAGCAAAGAAAGCATAAACTACTAGATAGTAAATTAGGTGTATTCTACACCTATCACCCATGACAAAGATCCGGGGACGGAGCCAGAAATATTTTTCAGGGAGGCTAATTAACCAAAACAAAAATTCAATGGGAACTAACTAACAATTTTTCTTCTAAATAATAAAAGTTCCAAAGGATTTATAATGAATTAAAGAGAAACAGGGGAGGCGAGCGCCACCCTTGAACTACACTTAGTTCCGTCCCTGGCATCATCATCGGCAACATGGCCTCAATATTTGATTGATGGTTGACTTTGACCGTTGACCGATTGTTAATTTTTACCATTGATCGATCATTGCATTTATGTAATACTGGGAAGGCTGGTGGGCTGCGTCAGTTGACTGGTTACTAGGCTTGGATGACAGCTGAACAGTGGCCCATATAACATTCTGGCCCAATATGTGGCAATTTTACTCATGGTACAAACAATCACCTTTGATCGCTATTCACCCAAGTCTTTGACACTATGCACCTTCTTCTATACAGTAGAACCTCTCTATATTAATACTCCTGGGCATTCACGATATTATTAATATACGGAAGTTATTAATATAGTGGGCTAGAACACAAAATAAAGCTTGGCTAAGTTAGGTTAGATAAAGAACGGCCGAGATCATAATTTTATTAATAAATAAGTTTATTAAAAACAATATATATATTGATCGGTAAAGAATTTGGTGTTGCGAGTTTCGAACTCAGGTAACGGTTATCATCAACCAATGACTTTACCAATGTATTACAATGACTCTGCTATTAAAAACTATATTAATATTTTTTAATGATCGTAGTGAAAGATGCAGTGGGTGGTGGAAACAGTGGGGGGTATTTGTGAGTGGTGGAGGTAGTAACATTACTGGGGGTGGAAAAAATAGTGAATAGTAGTGGACAATAATAGTTTTGTTTCTTTATATTATGGGCAACATTTTATTGTGATAGATTTAGTTGGCTGTTTTTAGCACAACCGGTAAGGACAAAACACAAATATTTTGAGGAGGATACTAAATCATATAATATAATATGATCATGACCGCTGGATCACCCAAATGGGATCTCAGATATTTATAGTACCCGATCGAATAAATCACGGTTTTTAGTATTAAAATAAAACTGATTACATTTCCATAATACAAAACAAAGTTTGAACAAGTTAGGCTAGATAAATAACGATCAAATTTATACTTGCAGAACATAAATCTACCGCTATAAATGATCACGTTTAATTAAAATTTAATAATAAATATTCAATTGATATTTCATAATAAATGTTTCTTGAATTAGTCAAATGAATATATTTTTGTTGATACATAATAAGTTTATTTGATATTAACCATATCAGTAAGGCCTCTTCCTATGCACATGCCAAAAAAAATGGTGTTTGGCATGCCAGGTGGCATGCCAAACCATTTGCGCCACTATGGGGAAACCGCTGAGCGATCGAATCCCTAGCGAGCGATATTGACAATATCGATAGCGACAAAGTGAATATCGCTGTCGATATTATGAATATCGTTGTAGATATTATGAATATCGCCGGCGATATTCACTCTAGCGGTAACGGCTATTTCTTCATCGCTATAAATAGGTAACTTTCAAACTCAACACTTACCCCAAATTTTTACACAAAAATTTCTCTTCTTCTCAATCTATTATTCTCTTTTCTCAATCTAATTTATTTCTTCTATTTTATCCAAATGTCACAATTAACCCAACTTGATTCGGCAACACAACTTGATTTTTCCGAGTAGTACTTGAAGGTGCCGTTGAGAAGATATGTGATAGATTTAAAGAAATAAGTAAGAAGCAAAAGAAGTCTCCAAGTTTTGGATATCAACCAAGTCAAAACCGCAACTAAGAGAAGGCCAAGAAAGGTTAAAGGCAAGGAAAATCAAGGCAAAACAAATTTGAAGCCAAAGAAGAAGATAAACAAAGGAGACTCCGTCATGAGCGCATTGATTGGAAGTTTAGTGAAATGAAGAAGATGAACAAGATGAAGAACATTGTTCCAAAAAAATTTTTTTTCCAATTATTGTCTAGTTTTATGTCTTGTAAAATGACTATTTTAATTATATTGAAGTTTTTAATTTTGTGAAGTTTAATGAATTTGAAAATTTGATTTAATATTGTTGAAAATTAATATTAATTATATTCTTAAACATTAAAAGTATTACAAATATTTAAACTTAAACAAATATTAAAAATATTAATACTTTTAAAAATTTTAAGCAAATATTAAAACTTTAAAAGTGGACAATTGAGAAATTACAACACAAATGTTGGACAATATTGGGGCAAATATCTGCAACACTACGACCGCGTAGGTTCATTGTTTGTTCTTGAAATTTTAAAAAAAATCCTTTCCCACAATAGTTGGTGATCAAATACTGGCTCCAATGTCAAATCAATATAATTCCTGCAAATTCTGGTGTGAGTTAAAATGAGATTAGAATTAGGTATTTATAGAGGGGGGAATATTAGTCGTTGGATGAAGATCTGATGAGCGATTATCATAGTATCGAGCGATAGCTTGACTGTCGCTGTCGAGTGAATGACCATCGAACGATTGGTTGACCATCGAACGATTGGTTGACCATCGAGCGATCAAGACTCTATCGCTCGCTGGAAACTCTGTCGTGTATGCCTATATGCCAGGAAAAACATATTGGCATATGAGTTTGGCAGTTTGGCATACCCATAGTGGGTGCATATATGCCAAATACCATGTTTTGGCATGTGCATGGGAAGAGGCCTAAGAATTAATGGTGGTTGTGATGGTGGGCAGTGGTGGGGATAATGGTGGTGGGTATTAGTGAGACTAGTGGAGTGGTGAAGATAATGTGGTGGTGGAAGAAGTAGTGGTAGTAGGGTGAGAAAAGGGGTCCTAAGATAGGTAAATTAAGCACTAATGGTGGTTTTGATGGTGGGTGGTGGTGGGTGGTGGTGGTGGATCGGCGGTGGAGATAATGGTGGTGGGTATTGGTGAGATTGGTGGAGTGGTGACAAAATAATGTTCTACTGCCCATAGTATTTGCTCTAACGATTAACTATGTTCCTTCGAGGATAAGGACATGTTTATTAACCAACTCTTCAAAACATTTAGACTGGATCGATCGCCTCGATTCTTCTCTCAAATTACGACATGTATGAATCGATGGATACATTTGAAACACATATCCTCTCGCCTGCGTTACGGACGGGTTGAGACCTAGTACTATATTTAACGTATAGTACGTAGAAGATAAATCATCAATTTATTTTCTTTCCAGCAAATCATACAAAAAAAAATTATATGAATGATAAAATTCGTATAATAAGATTTATATTTTTCCAATTTATTGTCGATTATTGATATATGGAGGTAAATTCTTTAAGATGAGACTCGCAAAAACTATTAATCTGTCCCATTATTAATTGACCTAGTTTATTAAACAAATCGCTTTTTAAAATAGGCCAATTAATAGTTGGACTGAGGAAGTATTAAACCCGTAGAGGTTGTTACTATTTATAACTGGCCCATATTGGGACCATAATTTTTTATTAATAAGTAGAGGTTATTGAGTACCAATATATGGAGGTTCCACTGTAGTTGCATCGCATCTCTTCTACTTTCTCATCTAATGAATCGTTCTCCTTTTGAGCTTGGCCGTCAGTATGATTTGACTAACCTTTACTCGCGTCTTTCATGTGGCGAAGCGGTACATATCGTAATTCTGGTGTGATCATCTTTCGGCCTCTTATTTGGTGTATCTTATTCTCCCTCTTATCTTGCAACCGCCTCCTGCTATGCTCACTTGTTAGCAGGGGCGGAGGCAATGCAGTGCAAGGGTGTGCAATTGCACACCCTTAAATGTCAAATTTATCCATTGAGCGTTGGTTTTCCAGGCGCAAATCAAGGACCAATTGAAATTTGCACCCCCTAACGTTCCAAGGGTCCGACAGTCCAAGATCAAATGTGAATTAGTATCCTTCCCCATATGCTACCGAGTGAAATTAAGTGTCTTGTTTGGTGACTTCAATTGAGGTAAACCTTTAGTGATATGGGAAACAAAAACACACTAGATTAATTAGAATTAGTCACTTTTGAAAGAACTTTGAAGTTTATTACGTTACAATTATTGTACTCTGGATATTATCAGTAGCAGTTAGTTACCGACTGACACCAGTTGTGCTCACATAAATCTTTGACTTTTGTATCTATAATCCAAAATGAAGCATAATTCCCATCCAAGACCTCTTACTGGTTGAGTTGCACATTGTGCGTAGTAATTTACTCCCTCTGTTCTTTTTTTAATAGGCTGGTTTTGTTTTTAGAGAAAATTAAGGAAATTAAGAGAGTCAATCATTGAAAGTGGTCCTCACGATACTTGTCAATAAAAGAAGTGAAGTGAAATGGTCCCCATGACACTTGTCAAAGAAAAGAAGTAAAGTGAAATGGTCCCCACGACACTTGTCATCAAAAGAAGTTAAAAGAAAAATGGTCCTTAAAAATAAAGTAACATTTGACTTTCCCAATTAGAAACCAAATATTTTTTTTTGTAACATCTATTTATAGAAACCAGCCTATTATTTAAGAACGGAGGGAGTAGTTGCTGTCAACCTCTACTAAACAGTTGTAACATAATTCTTGATGTTCAACGAAAAAATAATATATTCTTACTAGCATTTTCGTCTTTCCGTGTATTTATTTTTCTTGCACCCCTCTGTTAGAATCCTGGCTCCCCCTACTTGTTAAGATAGGGTATTTTATACCCAAAATTGGTTTATTCTTCATTGAAAAGTGTTGGATCGGTTAGCAAATGGTTCCACTGAATATTAGTTAAGCAGAAACTTATTCCGGCCCTATATAGCCCAACAGGCCAGCACTAATAGTGTGTGTGCCTGTTTCTAACCTTATTCTTAGTTAAAAATCATGATCAAAGCTAAGCGAAAGATTTTTGTTATGATTTTTATATACGCGAGCTCCTAAGCAAACCTAATATTTATGGTTTGCAAAAATAGAAGAAGGGCATATTAGTAATTTCGTTGGACCCACCTTGCACGTGCATTATATTAATTCTCAATACGTGATAATCGCGTCTAGATTTATATTTAATGTATGATCTGAAGTATCAACTTTACACATAGGGGTTCTTGGCACAGCTCCGTCATAATTATATGCGTGGGGATGAGTGGTCGACATGCTAGTTGCGCCACATTTGTACACGTGAACCACAAAACGAGACCAAATTTCAAAAGGACACAATCTTCAAGGCTGCTAATGGGTGTCAGGATAGTGGGGTGTACCAAAACTATAATAAGACAAAACAGTTTTTATATAGGACAAAAAAATGTTTGCCTTCGCATGGTACACTCCACCAATCCTGGCACCCCATTAGCAATCTTGCACAATCTTCTCGGATTCGTGTTGGATTTTCTTGGCAGTGTAGTTGCACCATCATTTCCCACGATATACATTAATTATTAAGGTATTCAGTGAGTGAGACCTATTTAAGTAGGTCACATAAACCAACCTGTTGTCAAATATCCTGAACTTGGAAACAAATTTGGTTCCAAAATGACTTCTTTTAGTTCTAGTTCACTTTGCATTTTTGTATTTCTCCAGCTTTCGATCTTTCTGGTTTCTGCTTCAACCGATGATGAGAACATTGCCGTTATTTCACCTCCATATAAGTATCATCGTAAAAGTATTTAGTTTATTAAAACTTTGATTTTTTTGATCCGACGAGTTTCGATCTCCGATTATTGGTATGGTCATCCAGACAGTAAAACTATCTAGTTTCGTACGGTCGTACCTCATATATTTTTATTTATTTATTAATTTGGATCGGGTGCAACATCGGTCAAAAATGGATTACTACCTGTGCAGTGAATTTGTTGTGTTTGTGCAGCAGAGGTAGGATCTATCTCTTACAGAAAGCAACATTTGCAAGCCCGAGGATGTATCCAGGGACGAGGTTTGGGGTCCAACTCAAGATTGCAATATCTGTACGTTTTATTGTGCAGGCGTATGCGCGGGATGGGAAGTCAAACGGTTAAAAAAATTTAAGAAACAACTTTTAAACACTACCGACTCTTGGGTTTGTTTTTGAAACTTTAACGACCGTTAAGAGTCGTTATTGAAAAACTTCACTACATAACGACTTTTTATGCAAGTCTCGGAAAAAAAAAAATTACAAATAAAAATTTGAAAAAAATAAAATAAGTTAAAACCAAATTAAATGAAATTAACACTAATTAAGTAAAATTATCATTTATTAAATAAGGTTAGATTAGCCATTACTTAAAATATTTGGATAAGGGGTATTGAAATTAGGTTTGGGTGACCCCTTTTTTTTGTTTTCTAGTGTGAGGCCCTAATTAGTTTTCGAGGCCAATTCAGCGCTGATTTTTAACAGAAAAACAATCTTTTAAAAATTTGTTTTGGTATCATCAATTGATTAGTGGCTGTCAACAAACTCAGTTCATCCCATAGGTCTCTCTTCTTCTCTAGATGTATGTTGTCGTTGCTTCATGATCAAATGGAATGTGAAACTGGCTTTTCCTATCTCGACACTTTTTCTAGATATACAAACACGAGAAAATCGTGCTAGAGAATCAAATTATTGAGATCTTTTTATGGTACTGATGATGCGGTCGTGTACCTACTACTTACGCGACACGTCGGCCACGTGAATCACGAAACGAGACCAAATTTCTAAGGGGTCTGTGGACACAATCTTCTCAGAATCTTCTCGGAATGTGTCTGCACTGACGATCCCGCCATTACTTACCACGACACAATAATTAATGTCGTTAAAGATATACAGATGAGGGTTATTTAAGAGGGCACAACCAACCTCAAGTTATTAAATATCCCATTTCCTGAAGTTGGAAGCAAATCTAGTTTACAAAAATGGGTTCTTTCAGTTCTAGTTCAGTTTGTGTTGCTGCATTTCTCCTGCTTTCGGCCTTTCTGGTCTCAGCTTCAACAAACCAGAAAACTGTCATTTCCTATGTTTTGCCTTCATGTACGTCGTATCACCGGAAAACTATTCAGTTAATTTACTATATAACTTGTTTTTCTTCATCGGTAAAGATCTTGGGTTCCGATGACCGCCGGCGACCACAACTTTCAATCTAAGTCATTTTGGTTTCATGGTACTGTTTAGAATCTAACTGTGTTGTGAATTTGTTGTGTTTATCATGCAGCAGCAGTAGGAGCCGGCGGTCAGTGTGGTCAACCTGGGGACTCATCCACTGAAACTACGATTATCAGCTCAAACTGTGCCGATTGTACAAACTGGTGTAATGAAGAATGTGCTGATACAAACAGTGATGTGGTTGAAAACAAGTGCGCAATAGGTGAATCAAAATATGCAAGACGCTGCAAGTGTTGCTGCCGTGAAAAAGCCGCACCTCCGCCACCTCCGGCCAGTCCAGCCGATCAGTGCCGTAAACAAGGGGATACACCCAAGGATACTACAAGGCCCACCGCAAATTGTGGCGAATGTACAACCTGGTGTAAACAACAATGTTCAGCTATGGGCGCTAGTGTGGTTGACGACAAGTGCACAATACCAGGTGGATCTTCTTGGCTCAGGCGCTGCGACTGTTGTTGCCATGATAACTCTAAACCCCCACCTCAACCAAGTTGCGGTTGTGCTCCGGATGTAACTTTGACCACACCGGGTTCCAAGCCATGCAAATACAAGCTGGAATCGTCGTTGTCCTCCTCCTCATCATAGATGTCAATGTAGCACGAATGGAATTAACGATCGTTGATTGGATGTGATTTTACTGTATTTTTTGTTTTTTTCGCTCGATTCGATTCGACTGTTGTTAAGGTCGAGTCTTAGATTTGTTTTGTTTTATGTATGAGTTTGAATTGAATTTATAATTGGCTTTTGCCAATTTAACGATTGAATCAATCGGCTTCTTGGTTACTAAGCATCGGCGGTCGTTAATGAAATTAATTCAAGTGTTTGGAATCAGTGAGAAACGGGGCTTATTAGAATACTAATACATTACACTGATGATGAAACACACAACAAAAGATTACCCCCCACACTCTTAAGTTTCTTCGTTTTTTTCTCTTTTCATCGCCTCTAAGAATTCGTCAACATTCTTATCAGAACTTCCACCTTCACTTACTGCTTCTACTGCCAAGTTCTTTCCATTTCACCGGAGGAGTATCATCGTCCATAATCCTGGAATTGAGATCATCTCTCCGTCAGGTACCGTAAACTTTAGTAGACCACGGTATATGTAATAATAAATGCTATTAACACCAAGAGGTTGAGTGAAAAAAACAGCTCCAACCAAGTTGAGTTTTTGGGTCACGTTCAAAACCCATGGCACAAATGAATCGTAAACAACACAACTTACCGGAGGAGTATCATCGTCATCTGAATTTTGAATTCTCTCAATCAAATCAGCTAGTGTTTTCGATCCGATTGTTTCGATGTTGAAAGGACTATCTTGGACTTGAATTGTTTTAGCCATATAGTTGGTTAAGACTACTGTAATTTTGACATCTTTGGCAGCTAATCTTTTTGAGAATTGAAGGATTGGGTTTATGTGGCCTTGAAGTGGGTACGGGAAAACTAGTATATGCGCTCCATAAGCCTTCTTTTCCACTTTCTCCATTTTCTCTCTTGCTCAGTTTTGTTCCTGTAATTCATTTACAGTATTTTTATTTTATTTTTGCTTTGGGGAGCTCAAGAAGAGAATTAATTTCTTCATGAAAGGAACAAAGAAAAAGCAGGGAGGGGGACAACCTATACCTCTTACTAGGACCATGTGGTGGACTATTAATGGTTTAAGATTTTTCTGCCGGAATCGGTGGAGAATTCTGTATATGTCAACATCCCTTCCGTCCAGATGATGGAGGTAGATTTTTCTTACATTTAAAAAAAAAATATCTAGCTAGTTTTCCTAGCCACTTAATTGGGGCCTATGGACTTCTTCATCCACCCAATAGAAAATGATAAGGGGTGTTTAAAAGATTGTAAAAATATTAAATTAACCCTTAAAGAACCTGGCGAGATTGGGGTATACCCAAACTAATTGGGGTATACCCAATTTCAAGGGGACATGGTGTGTCATTATTAAAAAGGGTGATTTTACTTTAATACCCTTGAACTAATTAAATCTTAAAAATAAACTCATTTCTTAATTTCATTAACCCTAAAATTAAAAAACTAAACAACTCTTAATCTTCTCTTCTTCTTCTCCATCTTCATCTTCCATCCACCAAAGCCATATAAAAATTTTCAACTTTGATTTTCCAAAAAATTGTTGACTCTACCAAATAAAAGGAGACTACAAATGATGTTTAAACTCAAACCCATCATTGTGTTGTGTGATTGATTGTTATGTTAGGTTGGAAATCGAAAATTTTGATTTCTGTTTTTGGTCTCAAGGTCGTAACATGCATATCTTGCCGACTTTTCATAACATCCATGGCGACGATCAGAAATTTTTTCAACAAATGGCAGGTATTTTTGAAGACCTCGCCGACTTATCCGCCGGCAGGGTTTTCCAACCGCCGGCGGGTATTTTTCTCAACTCACGGCTGGGTTTTTTTTGTAGACCTTGCCGACTCGATATTTTTCAATAGCCCTCTCCCCGTGTGTCAAAAAAATAAAGCTCGGCATGTTCTTCATTTAAATACCTTGCCGACTTTATACCGCGGCGGGGGGTTTTTCAACCGCCGGCGGGGTATTTTTCACCAGCCGGCGGGGTTTTTTTTGTAGACCTTGCCGACTAATATTTTTCAATAGCCATCTTCTGTGTTAAAAAAAAAAAAAAAAGTCGGCATGTTCTTCATTTAAATACCTTGCCGGCTAAAATTGGTCGGCATTTTATTCAAACAAAGACCATGCCGGCCATATATAGCCGGCACCTTCTTCAAACCTTTACCTTGCCGACCTTTGACATTTTTGAAAACCAATTTTTTTGATCTTAATCGAACTCACAAGACGGATTAAAGGTTTAATCTACTAAATTTTCATTTTCAAAATTTTTATCTAAACTCAATTAATTAGCCTAATCAGTTTTTAGTGTTAATTAAACGAGGGCATTTTTGCCATTTTGAAAATATTTGGTTAAGGGGTAACCTCTTTTACTTCAAAATGACCCTATTTTGTCTTATTGGGTATACCCCAATTAGTTTGGGTATACCCCAATCTCGCCAGGTTAAAGAAACCTTAATTATTCTAACACAAATACAAACACCAAATCATAACTTAATTAAAAAATACAAAAATCATTAATCAAAACGCAATTTTTTTTTCAATTTCCATCAAAATCAAAACTAAATCCTAATCAATCACAAACAACAATTGAAATCTAATTTCTTATGGTTTTTGAAAAAAAAAAAAAAAAAAAACAGACAATTCAAGTAATTGACTTAAATCCCTTTAAACCATTGGTACTCTTTAATGATTTATCTCTAAATGTTAAAAATTCACTCATTAAATTTTCTGAAAATCCACCAAGAATCGGTTTATAGGTGCACCATACTAATCCGATTGTGTCCGAAATCGGATTTTAATGTGGACCTACATAACCCGATTCTGGGTGGATGTGATGAACATCAACTATAATCGGTTTACACTAATACACACATCAACCGATTTTGGTTTCAGGTTCGGTACATATTGGACCATATGTAATCCGATTATTGAGTTAAAAATCTATGTAACTTTTTCTTCCAACAATCGGATTACATTATCCTCCATATAAAATGATGATGAAAAAGTTGCAGCAAACTACCTCCAAAATCGGACTTTATAAACGTATTAGAAGTCCGATTCCGTTACAAATTTCATGAGTCCAAGGTACCCAAAAAATCTAACCACTTTCATTCATTAAGCTTGGTTCAAGTTTGCAAAATACAATATAAGAAAGCGACAAAATATAAGCATCCGATAGATTAAGTTTTAACATAAGGAAAATAATCATTCCAAAAAATGTAGACCATCGAATTGATCGTGCACGATCAATTCCTCCCATCGCCTCATGTTGGGATCGTATTTTTTTAGCCACTCCTTGGTGACCTCCGAGACCTCATGAAACCCATCTACCGGTGGTAATGGACAATCATCACGTACTCTAAGACCGATATGTATAGCATGATCCCTTACCAAATAGATGAACAACGCAACTCCACGTTTCCGCCAAGAGATGATCACATAGAGGCATACGCATCCAATACACTCGGGTAATTGGTCCATTCCCTTTTGGCCCTTGTACTCTAGCAACCATTTTTTCAAAAATCACTTATTTGTCTTGTCTTGTTCTTCCTTCCTTCATCATCGATATGTAAAATTCCTTGTCTTCTTGTAAGCGCAAGGCCATCATCTTTCTAAAGTATTGACATTGGGTTAGGTTATCATCGTCCGCCAAACTTATATGGCCTATTTGTTCCAACGCAATGTGATAACCACAATTCCCATCCGCATCCACGTCGTCGGTAGATAACACATATGGCTTAATGATTTCAGGAAGTTTCGAGTAATACTCCTCGAATATGGTGTAACACGTACGATGAGGTCTACCTCGTTTATCCCTAGGCATGCTTCCATCACCAAGAGCTCTTAGAGTCACTATATAACCTATTTGTCTTGCTTGTCCCTTCCATGCACGTATCCTTGATACTCGTGTTGTAATCGCTTGACTCTCTTGAGAAGGAACAATTAGATTGTTTGGCGCTTGACTTTCTTGAGAAGTATCGATTGGACCTCATGTTGCGAAGGAGCGATTGGATCATTTGAAAGGACCATATGTGCCTGCTTTTCCCGCTTTCTCCTTTCTTTGGTCGACCCCTTTTCCTCTTATCCGGTGCCTCTCCATTCTCAATTTGTGAAGGAACGTTTGAAACATTTGTCTTGGCTTGTGCGCTACTTGTCCCGCTTTCCCCCTTCTTCGGTCGACCCCTTTTCTTTGGAACCTACGCCTCTTCATATTTAGCGTCTTCACGCTCATGTTGAAAAAAGATTCTTTTATGACTAAATAACGGGTTTTTTACGGTTCTCATTGCAACCTTAAACTCGTTCCTTTCTTCCTTCCTATCCATGTTGATAGGTGGTCTACCCGTCGGTGGTAGCACCGTTGGTTCTCCGACCGGTACCATATGGGGGTTAGCGGCTAGTTTTAAGTCGTACATCAAAACTTTTCGTCCCAAACCATCCTTTTTTGCGAATTTCTCGATGAGTTCTCTTCCAATATCCATGTCAACAAAGGATTCGAGTGGTTCTTCAGTTGGGGGTGGTTTGAAAGTTAGTTGCTTCCAAAACGGATCAATGATTTCAAAAGGAATTCCTTGTTGGTACCTCTCAATCATGTGACGACACGGAAATCCGAAGGCTGTCATAGTCATACATGAACATACAATTCTTCTTCTCCCCATCTCTTTTTCCACATAATATTTATAATCCTTCATCATATAAATGATTGCCCAATGAGACACCCTATAGTTTAAATGTCTAATCAACAAATGGTAATCCTTGTATCTTGTGATGATTTTCATCCTACTCTCTTCCATTTTCGCGGTTATCTTGATGATATCAGCCTTGCCGAGTAACAAAACCATGTGGACAAAAAGTAACCTCGGTGAAGGAAAAAAGTACAACACACTTTGATGTCATCAGTGGATCACTAGATGCTCCCCCTGACGTCGACATCTCCCCATGATTTTCATTTATGGTATTATTGTTGTGTTATTAAAAACCTTGTCGAGTAACGAAACCCTATGGGAAAAAGTAACCTCGAAGAAGGGAAAAAGAGTTCAACATACCATTAGAAGCTCCCCCAGATGTAGGACAATTTCTTTAGTCCATAACGGTCATGAGAGTTTTAGACAATTCCTTTAGTCTTATCCAATTACAGGCTTCAGAAAATTCCTTTAGTCATGTACTTTTCACATGTGGTCATGGAAGTTCGGACAGTTTATTTAACCCTATACTTCTCACATGTTTTTCAAATGTGGACTTAGGTAATGACTTAGTAAATAAATCTGCCACATTTTCGTCAGACTTTACTTTACTGACTTGAATGTTTAGAAGACATTGTTGTTGCTGATTGTAAAAGAATTTCGGTGATATATGTTTCGTGTTATCACCCGTAATGTACCCTTGCTTCATCTGTTCGATGCAAGCTGCATTATCATAGTAAATGAAAGTTGGCTCTTCAGTGGTAGAACTCAAACCACATGTCCCTCGAATATGTGTAATGATAGACCTTAACCATATACACTCACGAACCGCCTCATGTAGGGCAATGATCTCAGAGTGGTTCATGGAGGTTGCCACAAGGGTTTTCTTGGTCGATCTCCAGGATATCGTTGTATTCCCGATAGTGAACATATATCCAGTTTGTGATCGACCCTTGTGTGGGTCTGAGAGGTACTCAGCATCAACAAAACCAACCAAAACATTATTTGGGGTCTTGGTGTAAGGAGTCGCAATTACATTAACATCTCTCCTTTAGTCTTCGTAGGGTGATGAGTGCCAAATATTGCATAATTCTACATCTATTTATTGGCATTTAACTCATCTTTTGTGCTCAAAAATCGATATTATCCTGCATTCTCGTATTTTCTTTGTTTTCAAGAATAAATATTTGTACTAATTATTTTTGTGTTTTTAGGTAGTAAATAAAGCTCAAGAAATTGAGGAGCCAAAAGAGCAGAAAATTGGAGGCAAGCGTCTATGGAGCAGAAAGCCAAAGCCCGCGTGCACATCGGGGCCGCAACCCAACAAGAGGCAACCCACTTACAAGACGTGGGCTTGAGCTAGCCAAGACCCGACCCACGATCCGGATCCAAGCCCGCACCATTTGAGCCGTTAGATCTCACCCATATACATCCTACGGCCGCATCGACCCACGCATCGGGTTCCCATAAATCCAATGGTCGCTCCAATCATCCCATCAAGGATCGCTGCTCCCGCTCCACACCAAAGACATCTATATCTTCACCAAACCAAACACAACCCAACCTCTTTTCACTTTCTTCTCCCTCGACCCCGACAGTTGCAGAGCTCCCATCCCTCTTCTTTCTCTCCTGACCAGGCTCTGAGCAGAGCCACCTCCTCCTTCTCCCGACACCAGCAGCGACAGCGCAGCCGCCTCCGCCATCACGTCTTATTTGCTCTCTAGATCTTTCTTAGCTTCTTCCCTAGAAGCTAAGTGAGAGATAGAAAGAATTAGGGTTAGGGTTTTCAATATTTGGGGAAAATCAAAGTAATGGAGAATCAGAGCCGAAATAGCATAGGAGACAACTGATTCGGTTTTGGGTGAGAGTGTATTTATTTATTTTCCAATTTGAAGTAAATTAGGGTTTGGGGGTTTGCATGTATAAATAGAATTGAGGAGTGGATGTTAGAACTTATGCCCGGATTAGCCGTGCACCAAGCTTAGTTTTAATTGTATGCTAATGATATTTAGCATGTTCTAATTACATTTGCTAGGGTGTAGATGAAACTCATAATCATATGTTGAGTTAACTCATGTTCAAAATTTGTGTTCTTGCCTTGTGCTTAATTGAAATGAGTAATTGTATGTCGTATTGATCAAATGAACTTGTGATAGTTTGTATTGTAAGAAGACAAGCTATACTAGGGGTGAATTAGTGAGATCAGTTGAATTGCTTTAGGAGTAATTAGTTAGCTAACAAGCCAAATGATCTTGTGATAGTTTGTACTGTAAGAAGACAAGCTATACTAGGGGTGAGTTAGGAGAGTTTGCTAAATAATTATTCCACCTGAGGCCTTCAAAGAGAGGTACAAGAACATAATTGGAGTGTGTTTTGCCTTCGCATAGGGTTATGAGGTGAAGTCTAGCACCCTAGTGCTATCTAGCACTTTCTTTGCAATCTGTATTTCATTTGTCACTTGTTCACCATCCAAATATTGTCGTAAAGACACCAAAACAACCAACTTGTGTCACTTTAGGTCAAAAGTCAGTTGTAGTAAAGCCTCGAATCAACATAACACTCCACAAGTCTCGAGGGATCGACCCGTATTTGCCCCGTCTCCAATAGACGCCAGCACTTGCAAGAGACATAGTCGTAGGCATCTTTCCCAGCCTACCAAGTTTTTGGCGCCGCTGCCGGGGACTTGGTGGCAGTTTCATTAATTCTTTTGGTTCTCTCTACTGATTTTTAGCATAGCCTTGTACATATGTGTTCAATTTTTGCTTTTAATCATTGTTGAAACTATCTTTGCATCACTGTTTTGTAGCTGTAATTGTTTCATTATCTGTTCATTCATGTCATTATCTTCGCTTTTTCTTCACTTTGCATCTCGCTTGTAGTTTTTAATTTTAGTTTGCATTTGCATATGCTTTGCGTCATTATCCTCGTAGCTTCTTTCATTTGTAGCCTCTCTCATTTGTAGCTCTAGTGTTAGCCAGTAACTAGCATCATTGTTTTCCCGCATCTTAAAAAAAAAAAAAAAAAAAAAAAAAACAAGAAGAGAATCGCAATCTGTAGCTTGTCGCTTTGCAAATTGTAGTTTTTATCACCCATTGTCATTCTAGTATTAGCATTTGTAGTCAGAACTCAAGAATCATCTTAACCTTGTAAATACTAGTTAGTTTCATTTCATATAAACCGCATTCTCGTAGTTAATCGTTTAACTTTGATCTATTTGTCTATACATTGCATCATGTTCCAGCTTAGGTTAGCCGCATCTCGCTTCATTTGCACCTTAGCTTTGATACTTGTTTTCGCTTAAGCTTTCTTAATCCCATCAGTCAAATAGCCACTATATGACCATGTTGAAAGGTCAGAAATCTTCGATTAACACCTCAAGTGCACCTCACATGTTTTGTCCTCGTAACTCTAGCCGTTAACTATCACTCAAATTCTTTGTTTCACCCGCACAAACCTCGAGAACTAAAACTCTCTTTTGAGCTCACAGTACCGCAAAGCTGTTGTGAAAGCTGAGGCAAGGAAGAGCACTTGTTAACAGAGCAGTCCAAATCGGTTAGCAGCAAACCTCAGGAGCAGAGCGACATAGCCATTGCGGATCAAACCGGTTGGTCATTCTAGAACCCTTTTATACTTTATATCTGCATGAATGACAAACCACAGATAACCTAGTTACTCTGCTAAGCAATACCCACATCATCTAAGCCTTGCTTAAACCTAAGGTCTCTTTATGTGATCAACAGCCCATGTACTAGCCGAACAGGTGTGTGTTAGCCGCCCGATTCTATGACATTTCATTCCCCATAACATGACCTGGTAATATTTGAGTTTTGATTTGGTTAGCTGGAGTTATTGTTGGTCGTATAAAACTTGAATGATTATTAAGTCAGAAACCGTTGAATGAGAAACCATGATAGCCGATTTATATCTAAATGCTTATCCTCCGTAATGTTAGAGTTGATTATTGTGTGAATGATAAAGCATGTTTACCCACCGAATTGCTATGCCATGCATGTTTACCCAGCCCATGATGGCCTGATATATTTACCGCTTCACTGCAGCACCATCCCACACCTCGCTAGAGAACCGTATTTTGCCGAATTGCTTCGTATGCTAGAAACCGAGTCTTCCATAGATGATAATCAGTGAATGTACACAATACAACATAATGCATGATCTCGTGAACCGTGAACTGAGTGTTGCATTGGTTGGATGAGTGTGTTATTAATTCAAAGTTAGTGAACTATCTCGAAAACCCATGCATGAGCCTCGTGACTCTTGAGTGAAATCATTGTTTTGCCGAGCCTTTGGCCCTAAATCACACCATTCATCCGAGCATTGCACCCCGAGTTGTGCATTTGTGTCTTGGCTCACCACAGGCTGTAAACTCGCAGCATTGTCCTCTCGAGTTGTGCATTCTCATGTGCACAGCTTTGTTTTTAGCCCCGCTGAGTTTTGTATCTAATTGTTGCTAATCTGTTGAATCTCCGAGTCGCATTCACCTCGCCAAATTGTTGTTCTTCAAAAATCACATACACATTGCTAGCCTGTGAAGTTTATTTTTGGCCTCCAAGCCCCTGTGTTGAATTGCATGAGCATTTTTCTTCCCTGGAATGATTTCCATGTATAATTGCTGGCCGAATTGTTGTTTTGCCGACATTTTGAGCCACCTCTCGTGCTACCCGAAATTGGTATTTTACCGAATTGTTTCTGGGTGTAATCTCTAGTTTTGAAATATCACATGCTCTATAGTGTGAATTGCTTGGTTGTCCGAATCCATAGCATATCCGGATTTTGGTCTCGCAAATCGGGGATGAAAACAAATCCATCGTGAGAACTTGCTTACGGGCATGATTCATGTTATGAAACCCCCACGACTCATAGTGATTTTAGGAAGTATTATGAACCATCTCAGGGGCCCCGACCTTGAATGCATGTACCCTAATCACTTTGCACATGATGTATCATTCACCACAAGGGAGGTTGAACAATGCTACCCTCCAGTGAACCCTTGCATGCAGTCTATAATGGAGAACCTCAAAATCATAGAGCAAAACAATGCCATACTTGAATTGAATGCAATGCATGATCATCCATATAACAACATGTCTGAATTTCCCTTCTCTAGTGAACCTCATGCACAACCATGCAGTGAATATCCATATGAGGCATGCATACCCACTAGTGAAGACTCTCCTTCCATTGAACATCTCAACATGATATTAAAAATGAACATGATTCAATTACAAAGCGAAGAATGGAAGGAAGTTCATGATAGGATGTTTGTTATCTCTGATAATTTTGAAAATAGTGTTTCTTTTCCTACTCATGCAACTAACACTCGAATATGAACCTAATCTAGAGGTAGATAAGTATACCGGAAATGCTCGGGATTTTGAATAGGGAAATGCAAAGGTTGTTATGATGATGATGATGATGAATATGATATGTTAGAAGAGCATGTGTATTTTGAAAATATAGTGGAATCTTTAGGTTCAGCCGACGTTAAACGTCTCTTCAGAACCCTATGAATGATGCTTCTTCTAATATTCATACATGTGATGCTGATTTGGGGTTTGAACAAGTGTTCTGTGAAAATGAGCATGCTATACCACCTGTTTGTGACTTAGGGAATGATGAAATTTTTGACACGTATAATTCAATGCATGAAATTGATGTGTCCGATTCCATGCCTAGGTTACAAAGATGATGTTTCTCCCGGTTATCTTATGCATGAGGTTGAAATTTTGGATAGTGATGAGTATGACATGGAGATTGATGAATTGTTCTATGCAAGTGAGCATGATTTACCTTTGTCTGACTTTAGGAAAGTGTGTAATGGTGCAAATGATCTTATACACGAAAACAACTTAGATGTACCTACTTTCTTTCCTAAGTCACAGATTGAAACTCCTCCACCAAACCTAGGTGTAGTTTGTAACAAAATTGCAAAACCAACTTTTCTGAAAATGCCTAATTTAGGCCTAGAGCTTTGTGCTTCCCAAGTCCTCTTGGACCATTTTGCATCAAAGTATAACACCTTTAAGGAACCACAGTTGAAATATGTATGTCTGCCTGTTCTTAGCAAAACTCATTTTGAGTTAGACCTTGTGCATGATGTACCTTTAAAATTGCAAGATTTTGTGCTCAAAAACACATCTCGACAAGTTTAGGTTTGGGGTAATTTATTCACATATGCAAGTCTTACATGCGCTCTCATGTTATATTTGTGTAAGGTCATTGATGTTTGTGCATATCTTATTTTGGGTTGATCCTCAACTCTTTAGATTGTTGGTGTATGGTGAATTTTCATTGTATATAATCCAAAGAGGGACTTGTTAAATTTTCTATCTTGATTCTTGTTGAGTCTTCTTTTTATTGTGTTAATCCGATATGATCTCCGCTGAGAATGTTGGATTCTATCCTTGACTAATGAAGCTCTAACCTTGCTCTGCCAACATACCGGTAATCTCTTCCCTTTTCTCTACTCAACTTAGTTCTCATGGTATGTGACTGTTTAAGTTCTTATCATCTGTTGACACATTGAGGACAATGTTTGATTTAGGTTTGGGAGTGCATTTGCATATAGAGTTTTTAGTCTTTTATTTAAAAAAAAAAAAAAAAAAAAAAAATTCAAAACTCTTTGTAAATACTTGCATAAAAACCTCCAACTTTTAGAGATCTTAGAGTCACTAGCATGCTTCTAGCTATGTTTACATAGAGAGTCTCGACCAAATAACAACTTGGAAGTACTGGAGAACACAATCGGGTTTCTTAGTTGATTAGAGCGTTAAAGTTGGATTTAACCATACCGGAGGGCTTAATTAGGTGCTCTATAGATATTCTCTGAGTAGAATTGTGATCACCCATAGTGGAGACTACCCATTTTTACATCAAGCGAGGCACCGACCTTCATTTTTGTGACTTTCTAGAAAAGTCATTAGAGTGTGTGTCATCAGACGTCAATTCCCGGGTAGGAATGGTGAGCTACCCAACTTCGCACCACTTTCAAAGACTATTTTTGATCTCTAGAGTGCTAATTTTGTCAATCATGAGGGTGACGTTTAAAGATGAAAACTCCTTCTAAATATCGATTTGCAGTTAGCATCACTCTCTCCCTCTCAACAACATCAACAGATTCATAGAAACACATCATCGTCAGCAAGCGGAGCATCATCAGAATATTTGAAGAAAAGTTGAAATAGTCCAAGGTTTACATGCAACAAAGAAGAGAAAAGAAAATAGGATGAGAATTAGTGAAGTTTATTAAATCAAGACAATACAAGTTTTATTGTTTTATTGTTATTTTCATTTCATATTTTTTAAAAAAAAAAAAAAAAAAAAAAAATGTTTGTCAAGTTTTTGTGAAGTTCAGAAGTTCATCATCAACAGTTGAAGACCGAAGACCGAAGATTGAAGACGTTTCTATGAATGCTAGGAGAGAGTGATATTAATTGCCGATCGGGTGAGAAGGTAAGTGAGTACTCCCATCCTTGCTAATGGTTGATTTCCTTCTTAGAGATCATCGTAAAAGATTCTTTTTGTCCACAACTCGTGGAGTCTCCAAATTATTTCGAAGGTTATCCTTCTTACCTTCAACGTGTGCAGATTTCTCTCTTCATTCCCGCTCGTTAGACATGAGAGACTAAAAGCGATCTTTTTGAGTGCAATTATCATAAAACCCTAATGGTGAGGCGTGTCGAGGCTTATGGTCACAATCGAATCCGAATTCTTTCATATCGTATGGTTATTTCTCGCTCAAAGACTTAAGGATGAGAATGCGTTCTTTGGTAGTTCTAACCTCTTGTTACTAGCATGCAGAAACTCTATGTCCTCATAGCTCCTTGAATGCTTGAGACTCTTTTAGACTCTGAAATTGGAGAAGGTTTTGTGGGTACACCTCTGGTAAACCCTCACGAGACTACAACTCGTCCACTAGGGACACCTAGGGGTTTAAAGGCTTAGTGCATACGCTAAATGCATTCGAGAGACCAAATGACAAGTGGTATAGTTAGGATTTCTAATTTCTGTTTCACTTGAGGACAAGTAAAATTCAGGTTTGGGGGTATTTGATGAGTGCCAAATATTGCATATTTCTACATCTATTTATTGGCATTTAACTCATCTTTTGTGCTCGTAAATCGATATTATCCCGCATTCTCCTATTTTCTTTGTTTTCAAGAATAAATATTTGTACTAATTATTTTTGTGTTTTTAGGTAGTAAATAAAGCTCGAAGAAATTGAGGAGCCAAAAGAGCAGAAAATTGGAGGCAAGCGTCTATGGAGCAGAAAGCCAAAGCCCGCGTGCACATCAGTTGCAACCCAACAAGAGGCAACCCACTTACAAGACGTGGGCTTGAGCTAGCCAAGACCCGACCCACGATCCGGATCCAAGCCCGCACCATTTGAGCCGTTAGATCTCACCCATATACATCCTACGGCCGCATCGACCCACGCATCGGGTTCCCATAAATCCAATGGTCGCTCCAATCATCCCATCAAGGATCGCTGCTCCCGCTCCACACCAAAGACATCTATATCTTCACCAAACCAAACACAACCCAACCTCTTTTCACTTTCTTCTCCCTCGACCCCGACAGTTGCAGTAGCTCCCATCCCTCTTCTTTCTCTCCCGACTGTGCTCCGAGCAGAGCCACCTCCTCCTTCTCCCGACACCAGCAGCGACAGCGCAGCCGCCTCCGCCATCACGTCTTATTTGCTCTCTAGATCTTTCTTAGCTTCTTCCCTAGAAGCTAAGTGAGAGATAGAAAGAATTAGGGTTAGGGTTTTCAATATTTGGGGAAAATCAAAGTAATGGAGAATCGTAGCCGAAATAGCATAGAGACAACTGATTCGGTTTTGGGTGAGAGTGTATTTATTTATTTTCCAATTTGAAGTAAATTAGGGTTTGGGGTTTGCATGTATAAATAGAATTGAGGAGTGGATGTTAGAACTTATGCCCGGATTAGCCGGTGCACCAAGCTTAGTTTTAATTGTATGCTAATGATATTTAGCATGTTCTAATTACATTTGCTAGGTGTAGATGAAACTCATAATCATATGTTGAGTTAACTCATGTTCAAAATTTGTGTTCTTGCTGTGCTTAATTGAAATGAGTAATTGTATGCTGTATTGATCAAATGAACTTGTGATAGTTTGTATTGTAAGAAGACAAGCTATACTAGGGGTGAATTAGTGAGATCAGTTGAATTGCTTTAGGAGTAATTAGTTAGCTAACAAGCCAAATGATCTTGTGATAGTTTGTACTGTAAGAAGACAAGCTATACTAGGGAGGTGAGTTAGAGAGTTTGCTAAATAATTATTCCACCTGAGGCCTTCAAAGAGAGGTACAAGAACATAATTGGAGTGTGTTTTGCCTTCGCATAGGGTTATGAGGTGAAGTCTAGCACCCTAGTGCTATCTAGCACTTTCTTTGCAATCTGTATTTCATTTGTCACTTGTTCACCATCCAAATATTGTCGTAAAGACACCAAAACAACCAACTTGTGTCACTTTAGGTCAAAAGTCAGCTTGTAGTAAAGCCTCGAATCAACATAACACTCCACAAGTCTCGAGGGATCGACCAGATTTGCCCCTGCCTCCAATAGACGCCGTGCACTTGCAAAGAGACATAGTCGTAGGCATCTTTCCCAGCCTACCAAGTTTTTGCGCCGCCGCTATGGGACTTGGTGGCGCTTTCATTAATTCTTTTGGTTCTCTCTACCGATTTTTAGCATAGCCTTGTACATATGTGTTCAATTTTTGCTTTTAATCATTGTTGAAACTATCTTTGCATCACTGTTTTGTAGTCAGTAATTGTTTCATTATCTGCTCATTCATGTCAAGTTATCTTCGCTTTTCTTCACTTTGCATCTCAGCTTGTAGTTTTTAATTTTAGTTTGCATTTGCATATGCTTTGCGTCATTATCCTCGTAGCTTCTTTCATTTGTAGCCTCTCTCATTTGTAGCTCTAGTGTTAGTCAGAATTAGCATCATTGTTTTCCTGCATCTTAAAAAAAAAAAAAAAAAAAAAAAAAAACACAGAAGAGAATCTGCAATCTGTAGCTTGCTGCTGCAGCTGTAGTTTTTATCAGTCCATTGTCATTCTAGTATTAGCATTTGTAGCTGTAACTCAGTAACCATCTTAACCTTGTAAATACTAGTTAGTTTCATTTCATATAAACCGCATTCTCCGTAGTTAACTGTTTAACTTTGATCTATTTGTCTATACATTGCATCATGTTCCAGCTTAGGTTAGCCGCATCTCAGCCATTTGCACCTTAGCTTTGATACTGCTTTCGCTTAAGCTTTCTTAATCCCAGTCGGTCCAAATAGCCACCATATGACCATGTTGAAAGGTCAGAAATCTTCGCTAACACCTCGAGCACCTCACATGTTTTGTCCTGTAACTCTAGCTGTTAACTATCAGCTCTGAAATTCTTTGTTTCACCTGCACAAACCTGAGAACTAAAACTCTCTTTTTGAGCTCACAGGTACCTGCAAAGCTGTTGTGAAAGCTGAGGCAAGGAAGAGCACTTGTTAACAAGAGCAAACCAAATCGGTTAGCAAGAAACCTCGGGAGCAGAGCGACATAGCCATTGCGGATCAAACCGGTTGGTCATTCTAGAACCCTTTATACTTTATATCTGCATGAATGACAAACCACAGATAACCTAGTTACTCTGCTAAGCAATACCCACATCATCTAAGCCTTGCTTAAACCGGTTGGTCTCTTTATGTGATCAACAGCCCATGTACTAGCTGAACTGTGGTGTGTGTTAGCTGCCCTGATTCTATGACATTTCATTCCCCATAACATGACCTGGTAATATTTGAGTTTTGATTTGGTTAGCTGGAGTTATTGTTGGCTGTATAAAACTTGAATGATTATTAAGTCAGAAACTGTTGAATGAGAAACCATGATAGCTCCGATTTATATCTAAATGCTTATCCCCGTAATGTTAGAGTTGATTATTGTGTGAATGATAAAGCATGTTTACCCACCGAATTGCTATGCCATGCATGTTTACCCAGCCCATGATGGCCTGATATACTTATCGCTTCACGAGCACCATCCCACACCCGCTAGAGAACCGTATTTTGCTCAATTGCTTCGTATGCTAGAAACTGAGTCTTCCATAGATGATAATCTGTGAATGTACACAATACAACATAATGCATGATCTGTGAACTGTGAACTGAGTGTTGCATTGGTTGGATGAGTGTGTTATTAATTCAAAGTTAGTGAACTATCTGAAAACCCATGCATGAGCCTGTGACTCTTGAGTGAAATCATTGTTTTGCTGAGCCTTTTGGCCCTAAATCTGTCAGCCATTCATCCGAGCATTGCACCCCGAGTTGTGCATTTGTGTCTTGGCTCACCACAAGGCTGTGTAAACTCAGAGCATTGTCCTTTGAGTTGTGCATTCTCATGTGCACAGTTTGTTTTTAGCCCCGCCGAGTTTTGTATCTAATTGTTGCTAATCTGTTGAATCTCCGAGTCGCATTCACCTGCCAAATTGTTGTTCTTCAAAATCACATACACATTGCTAGCCTGTGAAGTTTATTTTTGGCCTCCAAGCCCCTGTGTTGAATTGCATGAGCATTTTTTCTTCCCTGGAATGATTTCCATGTATAATTGCTGGCTGAATTGTTGTTTTGCTGACATTTTGAGCCACCTCTGTGCTACCTGAAATTGGTATTTTACCAATTGTTTCGTGGGTGTAATCTCTAGTTTTGAAATATCACATGCTCTATAGTGTGAATTGCTTGGTTGTCTGGAATCCATAGCATATCTGGATTTTGGTCTGCAACTGGGGATGAAAACAAATCCATCAGAGAACTTGCTTACGGGCATGATTCATGTTATGAAACCCCCACAGACCATAGTGATTTTAGGAAGTATTATGAACCATCTCAGGGCCCTGACCTTGAATGCATGTACCCTAATCACTTTGCACAGATGTATCATTCACCACAGTGGGAGGTTGAACAATGCTACCCTCCAGTGAACCCTTGCATGCAGTCTATAATGGAGAACCTCAAAATCATAGAGCAAAACAATGCCATACTTGAATTGAATGCAATGCATGATCATCCATATAACAACATGTCTGAATTTCCCTTCTCTAGTGAACCTCATGCACAACCATGCAGTGAATATCCATATGAGGCATGCATACCCACTAGTGAAGACTCTCCTTCCATTGAACATCTCAACATGATATTAAAAATGAACATGATTCAATTACAAAGCGAAGAATGGAAGGAAGTTCATGATAGGATGTTTGTTATCTCTGATAATTTTGAAAATAGTGTTTCTTTTCCTACTCATGCAACTAACACTGAATATGAACCTAATCTAGAGGTAGATAAGTATACTGGAAATGCTCAGATTTTGAATAGGGAAATGCAGTGTTGTTATGATGATGATGATGATGAATATGATATGTTAGAAGAGCATGTGTATTTTGAAAATATAGTGGAATCTTTAGGTTCAGAGACGTTAAACGTCTCTTCTGTGAACCCTATGAATGATGCTTCTTCTAATATTCATACATGTGATGCTGATTTGGGGTTTGAACAAGTGTTCTGTGAAAATGAGCATGCTATACCACCTGTTTGTGACTTAGGGAATGATGAAATTTTTGACACAGATAATTCAATGCATGAAATTGATGTGTCTGATTCCATGCCTAGGTTACAGCATGATGTTTCTCCTGGTTATCTTATGCATGAGGTTGAAATTTTGGATAGTGATGAGTATGACATGGAGATTGATGAATTGTTCTATGCAAGTGAGCATGATTTACCTTTGTCTGACTTTAGGAAAGTGTGTAATGGTGCAAATGATCTTATACACGAAAACAACTTAGATGTACCTACTTTCTTTCCTAAGTCACGTGATTGAAACTCCTCCACCAAACCTAGGTGTAGTTTGTAACAAAATTGCAAAACCAACTTTTCTGAAAATGCCTAATTTAGGCCTAGAGCTTTGTGCTTCCCAAGTCCTCTTGGACCATTTTGCATCAAAGTATAACACCTTTAAGGAACCACAGTTGAAATATGTATGTCTGCCTGTTCTTAGCAAAACTCATTTTGAGTTAGACCTTGTGCATGATGTACCTTTAAAATTGCAAGATTTTGTGCTCAAAAACACATCTGCTGACAAGTTTAGGTTTGGGGGTAATTTATTCACATATGCAGTCTTACATGCGCTCTCATGTTATATTTGTGTAAGGCTGTTGATGTTTGTGCATATCTTATTTTGGGTTGATCCTCAACTCTTTAGATTGTTGGTGTATGGTGAATTTTCATTGTATATAATCCAGTAGGACTTGTTAAATTTTCTATCTTGATTCGGTTGAGTCTTCTTTTTATTGTGTTAATCCGATATGATCTCCGCTGAGAATGTTGGATTCTATCCTTGACTAATGAAGCTCTAACCTTGCTCTGCCAACATACCGGTAATCTCTTCCCTTTTCTCTACTCAACTTAGTTCTCATGGTATGTGACTGTTTAAGTTCTTATCATCTGTTGACACATTGAGGACAATGTTTGATTTAGGTTTGGGAGTGCATTTGCATATAGAGTTTTTAGTCTTTTATTTAAATAAAAAAAAAAAAAAAAAATTCAAAACTCTTTGTAAATACTTGCATAAAAACCTCCAACTTTTAGAGATCTTAGAGTCACTAGCATGCTTCTAGCTATGTTTACATAGAGAGTCTGACCGAAATAACAGAACTTGGAAGTACTGGAGAACACAATCGGGTTTCTTAGTTGATTAGAGCGTTAAAGTTGGATTTAACCATACCGGAGGGCGAATTAGGTGCTCTATAGATATTCGGTAGTAGAATTGTGATCACCCATAGTGGAGACTACCCATTTTTACATCAAGCGAGGCACCGACCTTCATTTTTGTGACTTTCTAGAAAAGTCAAGTTAGAGTGTGTGTCACCACAGTCAATTCCGGTAGGAATGGTGAGCTACCCAACTTCGCACCACTTTCAAGACTATTTTTGATCTCTAGAGTGCTAATTTTGTCAATCATGAGGGTGACGTTTAAAGATGAAAACTCCTTCTAAATATCGATTTGCAGTTAGCATCACTCTCTCCTCTCAACAACATCAACAGATTCATAGAAACACATCATCGCCGCAAAGCGGAGCATCATCAGAATATTTGAAGAAAAGTTGAAATAGTCCAAGGTTTACATGCAACAAAGAAAAGAAAAGGAAATAGGATGAGAATTAGTGAAGTTTACGAAATCAAGACAATACAAGTTTTATTGTTTTATTGTTATTTTCATTTCATGTAATTATTAAAAAAAAAAAAAAAAAAAAAAAATGTTTGTCAAGTTTTTGTGAAGTTCAGAAGTTCATCATCAGCTATTGAAGACCGAAGACCGAAGATTGAAGACGTTTCTATGAATGCTAGGAGAGAGTGATATTAATTGCCGATCGGGTGAGAAGGTAAGTGAGTACTCCGATCCTTGCTAATGGTTGATTTCCTTTCTTAGAGATCATCGTAAAAGATTCTTTTTGTCCACAACTCGTGGAGTCTCCGTAAATTATTTCTAAGGTTATCCTTCTTACCTTCAACGTGTGCGGGATTTCTCTCTTCATTCCTGCCTGCAGACATGAGAGACTAAAAAGCGATCTTTTTGAGTGCAATTATCATAAAACCCTAATGGTGAGGCAGAAGTCGAGGCTTATGGTCACAATCGAATCCGAATTCTTTCATATCGTATGGTTATTTCTCGCTCAGCACTTAAGGATGAGAATGCGTTCTTTGGTAGTTCTAACCTCTTGTTACTAGCATGCAGAAACTCTATGTCCTCATAGCTCCTTGAATGCTTGAGACTCTTTTAGACTCTGAAATTGGAGAAGGTTTTGTGGGTACACCTCTGTAAACCCTCACGAGACTACAACTCGTCCACTAGGGACACCTAGGGGTTTAAAGGCTTAGTGCATACGCTAAATGCATTCGAGAGACCAGCGACAGTGGTATAGTTAGGATTTCCTAATTTCTGTTTCACTTGAGGACAAGTAAAATTCAGGTTTGGGGGTATTTGATGAGTGCCAAATATTGCATATTTCTACATCTATTTATTGGCATTTAACTCATCTTTTGTGCTCAGAAATCGATATTATCCCATTCTCGTATTTTCTTTGTTTTCAAGAATAAATATTTGTACTAATTATTTTTGTGTTTTTAGGTAGTAAATAAAGCTCAAGAAATTGAGGAGCCAAAAGAGCGTAAAATTGGAGGCAAGCGTCTATGGAGCAGAAAAGCCAAAGCTCCGCGCGCACATCGCCGCAACCCCACAAGAGGCAACCCACTTACAAGACGTGGGCTTGAGCTAGCCAAGAACCGACCCATGATACGGATCCAAGCCCGCACCATTTGAGCCGTTAGATCTCACCCATCTACATCCTACGGCCGCATCGACCCACGCATCGGGTTCCCATAAATCCAACTGTCGGTCCAATCATCCCATCAAGGATCGCTGCTCCCGCTCCACACCAAAGACATCTATATCTTCACCAAACCAAACACAACCCAACCTCTTTTATCTTTCTTCTCCCTCGACCCCGACAGTTGCAGAGCTCCCATCCCTCTTCTTTCTCTCCCGACCAAGCTCGAGCAGCCACCTCCTCCTTCTCCCGACACCAAGCAGCCGACAACCACAGCCGCCTCCGCCATCACCTCCTATTTGCTCTCTAGCTCTTTCTTAGCTTCTTCCCTAGAAGCTAAGTGAGAGATAGAAAGAATTAGGGTTAGGGTTTTTAATATTTGGGGAAAATCAAAGTAATGGAGAATCAGAGCCGAAATAGCATAGGAGACAACTGATTCGGTTTTGGGTGAGAGTGTATTTATTTATTTTCCAATTTGAAGTAAATTAGGGTTTGGGGGTTTGCATGTATAAATAGAATTGAGGAGTGGATGTTAGAACTTATGCCCGGATTAGCCGGTGCACCAAGCTTAGTTTTAATTGTATGCTAATGATATTTAGCATGTTCTAATTACATTTGCTAGGGTGTAGATGAAACTCATAATCATATGTTGAGTTAACTCATGTTCAAAATTTGTGTTCTTGTTGTGCTTAATTGAAATGAGTAATTGTATGTTGTATTGATCAAATGAACTTGTGATAGTTTTTATTGTAAGAAGACAAGCTATACTAGGGGTGAATTAGTGAGATCAGTTGAATTACTTTAGGAGTAATTAGTTATCTAACAAGCCAAATGATCTTGTGATAGTTTGTACTGTAAGAAGACAAGCTATACTAGGGGTGAGTTAGGAGAGTTTGCTAAAGAATTCTTCCACCCGAGGCCTTCAAAGGTAGGTACAAGAACATAATTGGAGTGTGTTTTGCCTTCGCATAGGGTTATGAGGTGAAGTATATCACCCTAGTGCTCTCTAGCACTTTCTTTGCAATCAGATTTCATTTGTCACTTGTTCACCATCCAAATATTGTCGTAAAGACACCAAAACAACCAACTTGTGTCACTTTAGGTCAAAAGTCAGTTGTAGTAAAGCCTCGTAATCAACATAACACTCCACAAGTCTCGAGGGATCGACCCGTATTTGCCCTTGCCTCCAATAGACGCTGTGCACTTGCAGTAGACATAGTCGTAGGAATCTTTCCCAGCCTACCATAGGGATAAAACAAACCCAAGTCAATGGTTCCCTTTAGGTATCTAAAGATATTCTTTATACCATTCCAATGACGCTGCGTTGGCGCTGAGCTATATTTGGCTAACAAGTTCACTGAGAACGAGATATCTGATCGAGTACATTGTGCTAAGTACAATAATGCGCCTATTGCACTTAGATAGGGATATTCAGCTCCCAATACATCTTCGCCATCTTCCTTTGGAGGAAATGGATCTTTATATACATCTAAAGTCCGAACAACCATGGGAGTGCTAGCAGGGTGCACTTTGTCCATATTAAATTGCCTGAGTATCTTTTGGACATCTGCAGACTGGTGGATTAATATTCCACAAGCTCGATGTTCTAGTTCAAGTCCTAAACACATCCGAGTTTTCCCAAGATCTTTCATCTCAAATTCGGATTTCAAATAGCTTGCGGTTTCTCTTATTTCATCAAGAGTACCTATTATGTTCATGTCGTCGACATAGACAGCTATAATTGTAAATCCGGAACTTGTTTTCTTTATAAACACAAAGGGGCACAATTCATTATTTGTATATCCCTTCCCAATCAAATAATCACTTAGACGGGTATACCACATCCGCCCGGATTGCTTTAATTCGTAAAGTGAGCGCTTCAACTAAATTGAAAACGCACCATGTGGTTTAGAGTTACTTAATTTGGGCAATGGAAGTCCATCTCGGCACTTTCATGAATATCTCTCGTATCAAGATCCCCATAGAGATATGCGGTAACCACATCCATAAGTTGCATTTCAAGTCCTTATGAAACTACTAAGTTCGACTAAGTAACGGAACGTTATGACATCCATTACAAGAGAGTACGTTTCTTCATAATCAATCCTGTAGCGTTGTGAGAAGCCTTGCGCCACAAGGCGAGCCTTATATCTCAAGACTTCGTTATTCTCATTACGCTTTCTGACAAATACCCATTTATGTCCTACAGGCTTTACACTTGGTGGGGTTAGCACTACCGCACAAAATACCTGTCTTTTTGCCAGTGAATCTAGTTCAGCCTGGATTTCATCTCTCCATTGAGGCCAATCTGCTCTCTTTTGACATTCTGCAATAGGGCGTGGTTCGATATCATCGTGCTCTATAATCTCTCGAGCAACAGTATATGCGAATATATCATCAATATGCGTGGAGGATCTTTCCATCAACACGTATGAACTTTCACAATCCATAGAGATTTCTTTGTTCTCTGGAATGAATTCAATCTTCGGGCGTCCTTACGCAATGATTCATGGACATAATCAGAATCGTAGACAATCTCATGAGATGGATTATCTGTATTGATGATATATGGATCGGTTTGTGCCTTATTCGCCCTTTTCTTCCTTGGCTGAGTATCGACCGAACCAAGTGGTCTCCCCCTCTTCCTTTTGGGGGCCACGGATGATGTGGTTTTCAATTGAGTTGTAGTAAATAGTTCGTTCAAGACTTGTGAAAGCATATTTTAGACTTTATTTTAAATTAAATTATAACAAACTTAAATACAAGTGATATGAAAAATATGGAGAAGACTGGGGATATGGATTCCACTAATTACCAATATCAAAGTGATTAATATTCTCTAATTATAATTATGCAAATCCTTCATTCAAAATGATTCTTAATATTCCAAAAATTGATTTTTAGAAATAACAATTGTCGATCGAAAGTATGGGACATCAAAACCCTAGGCTAGCATGCTCCATCAATTGAAATAACAATTGTTTAACAAAACCATTTTATCTATTTATTTATCAAGGAAAATAATCATATAATAATTGCATAAATTAAATAAAATAGAGATTACCACTTTTCATTGGAGAAATAGCTTCCTCTGTCGCCCCAGAGGATGGGTTTAGCTCATCATGTTGGAAACACGCTCAAAATTCATTTTTATTTCTCAAAGGAGGTGTACAAATGATGAAATGGAGAAAAACTATTAAAAACCGGGTTTGTAACAATTATATTTGTTACAAATCGAACGGTTACAAAGTACGATATGAATGAACTGTCGTTGGCACCGTAGAAAATACGATCGCCCCTTGTGTGTCTTATGTTCTTCACAATGCTAGAAACCTAGCGATTCTCTCGCAGCTTGATTTTCTCACTTTGTAATCCTCTGTCTCTATCCAAAACCCTCCTTGACCTTCACTGATATACCAGCACCTATTTATAACCCAGCAGAAGCGAAATCTCACGTAATAACTTCCTAAAAATCTCCATTATTCGGTATTATTATTCACGGCCAGTTTCAGATTGTTTTGATCTCTACACGCGTCCTGAAGCTTCCAAGTTGCCATATTTAACTCCTTCACACTCCAAATAGTTGTTAGAGTCTTCCGAACACGTGCAAACTCCTCTCGTCTGCTCGCGTAATCTTGTGAATATCTCCTCTCGGTGTATGTGTTGCCCTGTTTTCCTCTCGCGGAAATTCCAAATGCAAACTGGATCGGATTTAACACCTCTACCATCTCTGTCTAGCCCATAGAAACATACCCAATCAATTCCAGCCTTTTAATCTCCCCGCAACAAGCTCAAATCGTCAACCCTAAAACTGCAAGTTGAGAGTTTGTTTTTTCCCGCCAATTCTAAAATTTGAACGGTGAAGATGGGTGCGATGGATAAATGGGCTATATACAGCCGTGGGTGCCCCTTAGCAAAAGTGAGGGTCTGTATAGCAATTGTCCTCCGGGGGTCCAAAAAGCACTTTTCGAGCAACTTTTTCCGCATAAGTGTAATTCTCCAATAACACCTAAACAAACATAAAAACACCAAAATTAGTACAAAAATCGAGACTAACAATAGAGACACTGAGGACAAATCAGACACAAAAATGTGTCTATCAAATACCCCCAAACTTATTATTTGCTAGTCCCGAGCAAATCTAATCTAGAAAATAAAAATACTACACTTAGCACGTGCAGCAAGCCGTTAAGCCGCTAGGTGGCCCTAGTGGCGGATTGTTGTCTCCGGAGGGTTTACCATAGGTGTACCCACAAAACATTTACTCCAGACACTAGCTATCTACGCAGAACCTTGGACGGCACTAAAGAATCTCCTTTGTTGGCGTACTCTCATTGACTATAGGAGGAAGAACCCTGATGCAAAATTCCAATTGTTGTACACGAGTTTGCACTCAAGCATACTAAAATTCATATAAAGTGACGGAGCGCTACTCAGATAGTTTCTGGACATCATAAACCGGAGTCAACCAATCACATGGATACATTAAGAAGATGGATGTAGAGAAAAACGTGGATGATGTTGACTAATGTGAACCTATCCTAATGGACCGAGATATCGGTCCTGACTAATATCAACACACCGGCAAATACAAGGGAACCAAAGGGTCGACAATCCTAACTCTAGGTCAACTCAAATGGCATATACAAAGGTACCAAAGGGTCAACTTTATTGTATTTATTCCGGTTGGTCTAGTGGTCCTGGTCTCTTTTTTTTCTTTTTTTTTGGATCTCAGTCACTCTATTTCACCCTAGCAATGGTAAAAAGAAAAAGAAAAATAAGTGATCGGGATTCTTTCGATGTTTCCATCACGAGGATATGGCGAAACTACCATGTTTTCTTTTCTAACACCTGGGCTCTGTGCTTTTATGAATAGACTCTTCTAGATGTTTCCATCTAATCAGATTGGTTCCTCAACTCCTGCAACCAAAATGTTTCCATCCACTTAGATTGGTTAGTGCCGACCTTAATAAATATAAATTTCTAGGCTCTGGAGTTTATTTATTGCAACTAAAAGCTAACAAAAAATTTCTTCCCCACCCCCAAACTTAAATCTAACATTGTCCTCAATGTTTCTAATGAAAGAGCAATACCAAAAAGTAAAGTAACATGAGGAATCAGTAAAGAGAGAAGTCGGAAAGACAGTACCTGGGTGATGAGATAAATCAAAAACTAATATACAACATACAATCGCCTCGATGGTCAATCAAGGGTAAACAGGGTCCTCCAGAGGGACCTCCTCAACATCACCTGTAGGAAAGGGCTCTAAAAAGGGTTTCAATCTCTGACCGTTGACCTTCGAAGAACTACTACCATCTGGTGTCTCGATCTCAACAGCTCCATGAGGAAAGACAGTGCGAACAATAAAAGGACCCGTCCACCGAGAACGTAACTTCCCAGGAAAAAGATGCAACGGGTATCATACAGAAGAACTTTTTGACCTGGAGAAAATGACTTCCTTCAAATATTTCTATCATGCACAAGTTTCATTTTGTTCTTATACTCCTTAGCACTATCGTAAGCATCTATACGAATCTCTTCCAACTCATTGAGCTGGAGTTTCCTATGGGCTCCCGCCTTGTCAAGTTAAAAATTTAGCCGCTAATGAGCCCAATAAGCTCTATGTTCTAACTCAACAGTAAATGACATGCCTTGCCATATACAAGACGATAAGGCGACATTCCAATGGGGGTCTTAAACGCAGATGCGGTAAGCCCATAAGGCATCGCAAGCCTAGACGGCCGCCTTTTCCGATTAGGATTAACTGTTTTCTCTAATATACGTTTTATCTCCCTATTGGAAACCTCTACTTGACCACTAGTCCAGGGATGATACGGGGTAGCTACCTTATGTGTAATACCATATTTCTTCATCAAAAGCCTAAAAGGTCCATTACAAAAGTGCGACCCTCCATCACTAATTATAGCTCGCGGTGTACCAAAACGTGTAAGTATATTATTTTTCAAGAACTCAATCACAACCTATGGTCACTGGTCATACACGCAACCGCCTCAATCCACTTAGAGACATAGTCTATAGCGACAAGGATGTATAAGTTACCAAAAGAATTAGGAAACGGACCCATAAAGTCAATACCCCACACATCAAAGACCTCAGCAACTAAAATAGGGTTCAAGGGCGTCATGTTCCTACGGGAAATGGTTCCTAATTTATGGCAACGTTCACAAGTAACACAGTAACTATGGGAGTCTTTAAACAACAAAGGCCAATAGAATACACACTGCAATATCTTAGCAGCAGTCTTCTTAGCACTAAAGTGACCCCCACAAGCATGATCATGACAAAAGGAAATAATACTGGACTGGTCACACTCAGGTATACATCTCCTAATAATCTGGTCTGGACAATACTTAAACAAATAAGGATCATCCCAAAAGAAATTCTTAACCTCGGCTAAAAACCTAGAACGATCTTGTTTACCCCAATATTGGGGCATTCGACCAAGAACAAGATAGTTCACTATATTCGCACACCAAGGTAATTGGGTAACAAAGAACAGTTGTTCATCAGGAAAATTATCCCTAACAGGAGGAGAACCATCAGGGGTATCCACAACAAGCCTAGAAAAGTGGTCTGCTACTATATTTTATGCACCTTTTTTGTCTCTAATGTCTAAGGAAAATTCCCGTAAAAAGAGGATCCATCTAATCAATCTAGGTTTAGTATCCTTCTTGGAAAAAGATACTTCAAAGCAGCATGATCGGTGAAGATTATGACCTTAGAACCTAAGAGATAGGGTCTAAACTTGTCTAAGGCAAACACAATGGCTACGCTTCCTTCTCTCAGTAGTGGTATAGTTAAACGGGCATCATTCGTAGTTTTGCTAGCATAGTAAATCACATGAAGTAATTTATTTTCTCGCTGACCTAGCACAACACCAATAGCATAATCAAGCATCGCACATGATCTCAAAGGGTAGGTTCCAGTTAGGTGACTGGACTATGGGGGCGGTAGTGAGTAAAGTCTTAAGCTTCTCAAAAGCCTCTAAACAAGAATCATCAAAGACAAACTTAACATCTTTTGCAATCAAATTGCAAAGAGGTCAAAAAATCAAGCTAAAATCCTTAATGAATCGACGATAAAAACCTGCATGCCCTAAGAATGACCTAATATCTCTTACGGTTTTCGGGACCTGTAAAGTCTTGATAAGGTCAAGTTTGGCTTTATCTACCTCTATACCCTTAGAAGATACGATATGCCCTAAAACAATTCCTGATCAAACCATAAAATGAAATTTCTCCCAATTAAGCACTAGATTCTTTTCCTTACACCTAGTCAACACTAATGACAAATGATGCAAGCACTCATCGAAAGACGAACCAAACACTGAAAAATCATCCATAAAGACCTCTAAGAACCGTTCTACCATATCTCGAAAATATGCTCATCTTGCAACGCCGAGAAGTCGCAGGGCGTTACATAGCCCGAAAGGCATGCGTCTATACGCAAAGGTACCAAAGGGACAGGTAAAAGTGGTTTTCTCCCGGTCTTCTGGGAAATAACGATCCGATTATAGCCGTAGTAGCCATATAAAAAGCAAGAATGACTATGTCCATCTAATCTCTCTAGCATCTCGGGTCGATGAAGGGAAGGGGAAAGTGGTCCTTCCTAGTGACCTTGTTCAATTTCCTATAGTCAATACAAACACGCCAACCCGTGGTCACCGGGGTTGGGATTAACTCATTATTATCACTTTGGACTACAAGTAATACTGCATTTCTTGGGAACAACCTAAACCAAATGACCCACTTGCTATCCGAAATGGGGTAGATAATGCCTGCATCTAACAACTTAAGAACCTCTGGTTCGAACTACTTCTTTCATATTTGGATTCAGTCTACGTTGCATCTCCCTAGAAGGTTTGGTGTCACTCTCTAAATAGATCTGATGCATACAAACAAAGGGGACTTATACCCTTAATGTCTCGCTATGGTCCACCCTAAAGCTTCCTTGTTGTTTTGAAGGACTAAGTTACTAGCCTACTTTCCGATCACTATCCAAGTCTACAATTACAGGTAAAGTTTCGATGGGCCTAAAAACACATACTTCAAGGTATCTGGTAGTTGTTTAAGGTCCAACTTAGGAGGCTCTTCTAACGAAGGAACTAGGGTCGACTTAGAGACTGGTAGCGGTTCGAACTTAGGTTTCCATCCATTACTAGTGTCTAACAAAGGGGTTGAATCTAACAAAGCATTCACCTCATTAATCAGATTATCATCATCAAAATCAATGCCAAAGTGAGCTAGGCATTTCTCTAATGGATCTTCTAACAAAGTGTTTGGTAATGACTCCTCGACTAATGTTCCTATCATGTTCACCTCTTCTATGTTCGAGTCATCTAGTTCGTAGGGTAGCTTACTAATATTAAAAATGTTCAGCTCAATAGTCATATTACCAAAAGAAAAGTTCATAATACCATTTCGACAGCTTAATGATCGCATTGGATGTAGCTAAAAACGGCGACCTAAAATTACCGTATCCGGTTCTCTCGGGTCGTGACAAAGTTGGGTATCTAGGATAACAAAATCCACTGGATATATAAACTTGTCGACCTCTATGAGAACATCCTCGATCACACCCCGAGGAATTTTAACGGACTTATCAGCTAACTGGAGTGTCATCTGGGTAGGTTTCATCTCACCAAGTCCTAGCTTAAGGTACACATGGTATGGGAGTAAGTTTACACTGGCTCCTAAGTCAATCAATGCTTTCTCAACACGGTATTTACCTATTGTGCAAGAAATGGTAGGGGACCCTGGGTCTTTATACTTGGGAGTAGTGGTATTCTGAATAATAGAACTCACGTGACTAGTTAGAAAGGCTTTCTTCTGGACACTAAGCTTCCGCTTTCGTGTACACATGTCCTTAAGAAACTTGGCATAAGCGGAAATCTGCTTAATTGCATCTAATAATGGAAGGTTGATAGTTACCGCTAAAACCTCCAATATATCATTAAAGTTGGACTCCCTCTTAGTTGGAACTAGCAGATGGGGGGAACGGGGCTCTGGGAACAAAGCCTGGCTCAATATGACCCTCATTGGTCTCTTTAGAGACTCTATCGATCTCCTCGGTTTCGGTTCTAAGGGTGAACTACAAAGATGTTCACTATCAAAGTGGAAACCTTGTTGTCTATCACTCTACCACTCCTAAGGGTTTTAATAGCATTCACATGATGGGATGGTCCTTCACTTACTTGATGAACTCCTCCAGGATTGGTCTGAGTTTGACTAGAAAACTTACATTTTTCCCTCAAAGACTCATTTATCTGACTAACCTGGGTTTTCAACTCGGAAATAGCCTGAGAGTTAGTATAACCTATACTCTTACTTTCTTATATCCCTTGCGCAACCATTTGGTTGATCTTTTCAGATCTTTTAATAAACGAGGCGAGAGTCTCTTCTAAACTTGTGATCTTTTTATCCGAAGGGTTCTGAAACTGGGGTTGACCTCGAAGAGTTCTTAGCATAACCAAAACCTCGGGGGAGGCCGAGAATTACTAGACTCGACCTTGATTCTCGCCCTTAGACCAAGAAAAATTAGGATGGTTTCTACAACCAGGGATTGTAGGTCTCCGAGTATGGGTCAAACTTCCGACGGTTCTCAAACCTAACATTGTTATAGACAAAGCATGAGCTTGCTCTTCACTAACCTGACCTTCCCAAAATGAGTTATTGGGCTCTATTCCACAACTAGAGACTTGAGAGGTTCTATTAGGTTCACCAAGAGACCTATTTTTAGACTGACCCATTTCCAAAGCTTCTAACCTTCTAGACAAAGAAGCAAACTTAGCATCTGACGCAAAACTCGTATCTACCAAATTGGTGCTACTTCTATTAACCGAGAGTCTTTTAGGGGGTTCAACACAAGACTCCCACTGTTGGGATTTCTCAGCAACAACTCCTAAGAAGGTAAAGGCATCCTCAGCACTTTTATTAGTGAACTCACCATCGCACATAGACTCGACCATGGCTTTGGTCGAATAGTCTAAACCATCATAAATAATCTCTACAAGTTTCATCTTATAAAATCCATGGTGAGGACACTGGGATAGGAGATAATTGAATCTCTCTAAAAACCTATAAAGAGACTCTCCTCTTGTTGCACACTAGAACTAATTTTCTGTCTAATGACTACGAGCTTTATGCTTAGGGTAGAATTTCATATAGAAAGCAAAGCAATAAGTTCCCGCCATGTTTCAATGGATTCGGATGGTAGGTTGTTTAGCCAGTCTTGGCTTTATCTTTCAAGGAAAAGGGGAACATCTTAAGTTTCAAAACTTCATCAGTAAGGTCTTTCATTCTAACTGTCCCACAAATTTCCTCAAAGTCCCTAATATGACAATAAGCTTATTATAACAAACTTAAATACAAGTGATATGAAAAATATGGAGAAGACTGGGGCTATGGATTCCACTAATTACCAATATCAAAGTGATTAATATTCTCTAATTATAATTATGCAAATCCTTCATTCAAAATGATTCTTAATATTCCAAAAGTTGATTTTTAGAAATAAAAATTGTAGATCGAAAGTATGGGACATCAAAACCCTAGGCTAGCATGTTCCATCAATTGAAATAACAATTGTTTAACAAAACCATTTTATCTATTTATTTATCAAGGAAAATAATCATATAATAATTGCATAAATTAAATAAAATAGAGATTACCACTTTTCATTAGCGAAATAACTTCCTCCGTCGCCCCATAGGATGGGTTTAGCTCATCATGTTGGAAACACGCTCAAAATTCATTTTTATTTCTCAAAGGAGGTGTACAAATGATGAAATGGAGAAAATTATTAAAAACCGGGTTTGTAACAGTTATATTTGTTACAAACCGAACTGTTACAAAGTACGATATGAATGAACAATCGTTGTCACTGTATAAAATACGAATGCCCCTTGTGCGTCTTATGTTCTTCAGAGCAGAAGAAACCGGCGATTCTCTGCAGCTTGATTTTCTCACTCTGTAATCCTCGGTCTCTCTCTAAAACCCTCATTGACCTTCACTGATATACCAGCACCTATTTATAACCCAGCAGAAGCGAAATCTCACGTAATAACTTCATAAAAATCTCCATTATTCGGTATTATTCTTCACGGCCAGTTTCAGATTTTTTTTGATCTCTACACGCGTCCTGAAGCTTCCAAGTTGCCATATTTAACTCCTTCACACTCCAAATAGTTGTTAGAGTCTTCCGAACGCGTGCAAACTCCTCTGCTGCTCGTGTAATCTTGTGAATATCTCCTCCTGTGTATGTGTTGCCATGTTTTCCTCTTGCGGAAATTCCAGCCAAACTGGATCGGATTTAACACCTCTACCATCTCTGTCTAGCCCATAGAAACATACCCAATCAATTCCAGCCTTTTAATCTCCCCGCAACAAGCTCAAATCGTCAACCCTAAAACTACCAGTTGAGAGTTTGTTTTTTCCCGCCAATTCTAAAATTTGAATGGTGAAGATGGGTGCGATGGATAAATGGGCTATATATAGCCGTGGGTGCCCCTTAGCAAAAGTGAGGGTCCGTATAACAATTGTCCTCCGGGGGGGTCCAAAAAGCACTTTTCGAGCAACTTTTTCCGCATAAGTGTAATTCTCCAATAACACCTAAACAAACATAAAAACACCAAAATTAGTACAAAAATCGAGACTAACAATAGAGACACTGAGGACAAATCAGACACAAAAATGTGTCTATCAACGGCCTCAACTACACTTCCACCAAGTGCAGCCTTGGTACCTTTTCCCTTGTCAGGAATTTCCAACCTTGCAGGCACGTTTGCAGCTGGTATATGTGATCTCGTCACTTTAGCGATCTCAGTAAATGCATCAGGCATTGAATTTGCCACATTATGAAGATCGATAATTCTTTTCACTTCACTTTCGCATTGTGGAGTACGGAATCAAGATGAGACAACGTGGGAACACACCACGACAATTCCTGGCGTTCCCTTTGGAAGTCCTTTTCCATACCTCCACTTAACGACGGGAAGGTTGTCTCATCAAAGTGAAAATCCGCAAATCTAGCAGTAAAGAGATTGCCTGTCAAAGGTTCTAAGTAGCAGATAATTGTTGGGGATTCATATCCAACACAAATACCTACTCGTCTTTGTGGACCCATATTTAGTACGATGTGGGAGCGTAATAGGCACGTATACGGCACAACCAAATATGCGTAAATGTGAAATATCAGGCTCATATCCAGTTACCAATTGGTACGCAGAAAATAGTTGGCTAGCAGTGGGTCTAAAGCGAATAAGTAATGCTGCATGCAATATGGCGTACCCCCATGCAGTAATAGGCAGGTTGGAACGCATAACCAATGCCCTAGCTATCATCTCGAACCTTCGATGGTAGCTTCTGCGAGACCATTTTGAGTGTGTACATGGGGTACGGGATGCTCTAGTCAATTCCATTAGACATACATAAATCATCAAATCCTTTAGATGTGAATTCTCCAGCATTATCAAGTCTGGTAGACTTGATTGGATAATCGGGGTGAACCATAAAATACCTTAATGGTCCGCATTATGGAGAATGAGCGATATGCCTTCGATAAGGACAACAAAGAAGAATGGGACAGGGGGTGTGCTTCAATTACTTTAGAAGACGAAGGTTGCGCTTCTCTTACTTTAGAAGGCATAAAATTTGCATCATTTACTTTAGAATGCACATTGTTACTTTGCATTGTAACAATATTTTGTCCCATTTTATTTTCCATTCGAAAGAAGGGATGTCTCAATGAGTTCTTCAAAACACGTATCATCATATCACGACACTGGTGCCCTAGTCGATCGTGCCAAAGCTTATATAAGTCACTCGTCAACAGTTCATCGTTGGTAACAACATGGGATTCGGTAATCCTAATAATAATGATATACAATCCACTAGATTTACTCATTAGTTTCTCTAAGATGCGCTTCCTTCCGCATTCATTAGAGGTCACGTATATGTACTCAATTCCATTTTCACAGTGAGTTTCCAAGTGATAACCATTTGCACGGATATCCTTGAAACTCAACAAAGTGCGGTGAGCTCTTGGTGCATATAGAGCTTCTGTGACTTTAATCATTGTGCCGTTTGGCAACAAGAATTGGGCAGTACCTGGTCGGTTGTCAATCCGTCAAATATAATTTCACTTTCTCAATCAACTAAATATAAATATAGTATGCGATAAGAAAGAGTTCGTATCCACAGAGAGGCTTTCGTTGTTATAAAATTTTAGTTTCTAAGTAACCACGGGGAATGTTTGTTGTATTTAAGCAAATAAGAGTAATTAAAAGCAAAGTAAGTAATTCGAATTATCAATAAGGAGAAGATATTGGTCACGGGATAGTATCATTCGCAAACATGTATTTTCATCAATGATTAGAATTGGTATTTTAATCTCGTATTTATTAAAAGTCCTAGGATACCTTGATCGCAAGTATAACCCGTTAATTCCCTATTTTCATCACAACCACATTAAAAGATGCATATGTGAATTCTTCGTAGAAAGCAACCTAAAGTGTAAAAGCACAATTAAGTTTAACTCCCTAAAAGCATTAAGTTTTATGGAATAAGACTCATCAATGCAAACGAATGTGTAAAAGCACTAAACGTTTTAACAAAAGTTATGATTCACATGTGACTAGTAGGATATATCACTACAAGCACTAACCACAATTATGCTACTTAGAATCAGGGATAAACAACGTTTTCGTATTGAAAACCCTAATATAGCTCTAGAGATGAACACAAATCGGATTGGTTCCGAGCTCAACCTAACAAGTTTTCAAATCTTATAACACTATTAATTGTGAATCACAAACAATAATTACTGAGACAAAACTAATTCATTGAATCAAAAGCATGTTGAGAAATCAACTTTTATCCCATAAACAATAATATGTTTAGCTACTCATAGCTATGGAGTTCATCATCATCAATATTCAATAATAAAACAAGGAAGAAGAAGAAGAACAAAACCAAACCCTAGAAGCGTAAACAAAACGGCTCTCCAAAAATTCCAAGAATAAGATATATTCTATGTTGTAGAAGACCTTCCCTTTATAGCTTTTCTCCAACTTCTAAAATTAGGTCTAGTCTTCAAAGTCCATTAGATGAAAATCCACCAAGCCCATAAGAATGAGAAACCCATGTAGAAAATATGACCCAAAAGTCGTCGCCGGAAAACTGGTATTGTGGCCGGAAAAGTCGCCGGAAAACGCTTCAGGTGACCGGCAAAGTCCGCCCGGTCACCGGTCAACGGGTCAACTCGGGTCAGCGATCCAACTCGGCCGAGTCAACTCGGTCAAGCACCGAGTCATTGAGTCGATAAATTGTCGACGAGTCGGAGTTGATTCGAAGGTGAGTCGGGGCGATTCAGGGGTGACTCGGGGCGGTTAGTTTGGCCGAGCCAGGCTATTGCATAAGCCCGGCTCTTGTGCAAAGACAATCATTGTGCATCACCACTCCTTGGCCAGCCATTACATAGCACCAACCAGTCTTCTCCTCCTGTAACATCTCAATCTTCACCATCGATTTGCAATCCCATCCACCACCGCCTCGAGGCCAAATTCTACAAAGAACACCACCACCAAAGATCTCCCCAGAATTGCTCAAGCTTAGCACCACCAATGGCAACCTACACCGCATCAATCCAAAGCTTCCTTGTAACTTCCTAATTCCATTCTCCTCCACTACGCAACACAACTATGATACTCTTTACAATGCCCAGACTCAACTAAAATAACACCGGTTCCATTTGCGGTTTCACCACTCCCTTCATCATATGTGGCTTCCCCACCAGGTTCGGAGCCATTGTTTCCTCTGCCGATACCTAACATTCATCTAAAGTAACACATTCCTCACTCCGCACTGCAACTCTTTTCTCGGGCTGTGGTATTAACACTGGTTCAAGCCGTCTTACTTCACTACAACCTCGGGCCGAGTTCCTGTACTAGCCAATGTCTCATATTGCTCATGGATCTACACTCAATCACGACCGCAACCAACTCAGCATGCACCTGCTCAAGACATTGCCACTGCAGCTCATTTCATGTTCTCCTCGCCATTGCGACAACGCCATATCCTTTGGCTCCACACCATCTCAGTTCATGGTTGCCTTCCATTCTCGCTTCTCCCTTTAAGCTTTAATAAACCATCACCGCACTGATTACCATGGCTTGACCGCATTCTTGGCAAGCATCTACTTAACTTCAACACCGCAACCTCTTCTCACCTAACCGTGACTCTCCAATCGCATATTCATCTGAATTATGAACCTGCTCAACCAACAGCATCTCAGCTGCAATCTAGCATTGCTCTTTCATACTCTGCAAAGCACATTTCATCATCATTCCGCTTCAGTTCCTGCGATACCAATCACCTCCAGCTGCATCATTTCAGTTCACTAGAGCAGCACTCATTCTTGCGCATTCTTCCATATGGCTCAGCTCTCATTAGCACCGTTAGTCATTCTCTACGAGCACTGTCCTTAATCGGTGTCATACACAGCCAACACCGGACTCTTCACATCACTTGCCATCCACCAAACCACTGACCACCAAGCTCTTCACTTCTTCTATCAGACTACACTCGGAGACAAAACCATTCATTCACAGATCGCAATTCGGTGCCTTGTAACTCTCGGCTCAGAATAAAGACCACCAGACCTAATTCATCTCGAGCCACAAACCCATCCAAACCTTGAGCTTCAAGACTTCATTCATTCTACATTTTGCACATCGCTCATCATCACTGCTAGCCACCACTAGAACTCGCCTCTGCCTTTTTAATCAACCAGACACCACCATCAATTGCAGCTCAGCTCCTTTCCTGCATTTACCCTAACAATTCCCATCTCAGTTCACGTACTGCTTCCATTGACCCTTGCAACAACAACTTCTTAATTCATCCCACCTGAACCTCATCAGCCATCTCAACCCAGGAATCATCCGTTTGCAGCATCCCATCTGAACTACTCCATTTGCCAATCCCTTCTTCATGTTCCACTCCTTGTGTCAACACCCACAAATTCAGCAGCAACAGCATCGAACCCATTTCTCACTCAGCATCATCATCGTCAATAAACCAACAAACCCTTGATTCAAACCCCTGTAATAGCAGACCTAATCGCCTTTCGATCTCAATCTTGCTCAAACAAACCCTAATCGATCTCTCAGTCCTCCTCTGAATCTCTGATTCATCTTCTCCTTGAGCTTCATCAATCTTACAGCAGCCGCTGTCTGATTTTGCTTCTCAACCATCGGTTTCATCATCTCGAGAAACCCATCTTCATTCTTTCTCCATCAATCTCCTCATTCAAATCTTGCTCTTGGCAGCTATACATTTCTAATTCCTATGTTACAGTGACCATCGTCTACATCATCACTGCCATAATTTCTCGGTTTTTAATCAGCAGCTCTCAGTCTCATTCTCGGCTCTCACTTCGATCTCTCGGATTCAACAGCGACAGCAGCCATGTTCTTAGTTTCAGGTGAATAGAATGAGAGTGAAGAAGAGAATGAGAGCAATATCTTAATTCTAGGGTTGTAATGATTTGGGTGGATATTTGCACCCAAGTGATAAGGACCACCATCTTATTAGATAAGGGATACCCCAAAGGGACAGGCCCTAACATGTAGTTACCCCTTAACATCACCGGCTACTTTTAATACTCCTCTCGAGAGAGTTGCCCTTTAACCGTGGCTCGTCTCCCGATAGTGTTTTCCTGTGAAATGACAATCCTGCCCTTTTTGCTCAATTTGGATCATTTATTCTTCTTTTCCTCCGTGCGACTCCAGAGTACCTAATAACTCAAAAAAAGCATAAGATACATAATTCACACTAAAAATAGCAAAGAAAGCATAAACTCTAGATAGTAAATACGGTTTTTAACAACACCTATCGTATTCCCCCACACTTAGACTTTGCTAGTCCTCGAGCAAATCAAACAAAACAATAAAATACAACAACTCCGTGTCGTTGAGGCTACGGTCACTTTTAGCATAAATAACAAGCCTTTAAACCCCTAGGTGTCCCTAGTGGACGAGTTATAGTCTCGTGAGGGTTTACTAGAGATATACCCACAAAACCTATTTCCAACTTACTAGTTCTCCGTAATGATAGTATCCAACGCGCTAAGAAGACATAGAGATTCTGCACACTAGTCATAAGAAGTTAGACACATAAATGAACATAATCTCATTCTTAAAAGTTGAGAGAGAGATAACCATCCCTTCTCGACTAAAATTCGGGTTCGTGTGATCAAAAGTCTCGACTCTACGCACAAGAAAGGGTTTTATGATATTGCTCTCAATAATAAACAGACTTTTTATGGGTCACACATGTGTCCAGGTTGGAATGAAGAAAGAATCCTGCGACACGTTGAATGGTAGGAAGGCAAAACCCTCCGAAGTATTTTGAAAACCCACATCTTTTATATATTTTTGAAAACCCATTTTTCTGACGATCTCTTCGAAAGGAAATCAACCTTTTAACGAAGGTTTAATATGCTTACTTACCGTGTATCCGTTCGGCGTGCAGCTAGCACCACTCTCACAGCATCCATAGAAATGTCTTCGGTCTTCTATCGGTGTCTTCATCTTCGTCTTCGGTCTTCAACTCTTGATGATAACTCTCGAACTTCGTAGAATCTTGACAATGTGATTCTTTCCCTCAAATTCCTTGTCGCTTGAAACTTCATTATAGATATTCCTTCTTTCCATAGGCTTTATTGAAAGAATATAAAAATAAACTATACAAACCCAAAATAATATTTATTTTTTTTTATTTTTTTTCTTCTTTCTTTTTTTTTATTTTTTTTTTTTTTTTTTTGAATAAGAAAATACAAAATAAAAATAAAACAAAATAATAGCTATTAACAAACCTAAAAATTTTCTCTTGTCTTTTTTTTTTTTTTTTTTTCTTTCTAATTTTCGTTTTTTTTTTTTCTTTTTTTTTTCTATTTTTTTTTTTTTTTGAGACAAGAGAAAGTAAAATACAAATAAAATAAAATAAAATAACAATGTAAGTACAATGCCATGGTGTAAGTACTTTACCGCTTGAATCTTCACAACTTATATGTCTTGATATCATAGACTTCTCGAATTCTCATCCTTTATAATTTCCACTCTTGTATAATAGTCTTCAACTTATAAAAAATTCTCGCTCCCTGTTTTGTTGCTTTACTCAAATCAAATCTGCCCATTTAAATACAGTTGTTTGTAAACCTCGAACGTGTTCAACTTTCCTTCGAATTTGTGATGCTCCTCTTGTTGATGATGATGGTGTTTCTATGGACCTGTTGGTGTAGAGAGAGATAAGGTGGATGGTGCTAACTGCGAACAAGAACACAAGTGGTATGTAAGTTAGCAATTCGATGTCACCAACATGGTTGATAAAAATATCACTCAAGAGATCAAAATAGTGCTTCTATGGTGGGAAATTGGACAGCTCACCATTCTGCCCGGAATTTACGTACGGTGACACACACTCTAAAAGCACAATTTAGACAGGTACAAAGAATTGAAGGTCGGTGCCTCACATTATGTAACATGGTTAGTCTCCACTATAGGGGATCACTGTTCTAATACTGAATTCAGTCTGCACCTTATTTGCCACTGGCATGGTTAAATCCAACTTTAACTCTCATACAATTAAGAAACCCGATCATGTTCTCTGATCATCTCTAAGTTCAGTCACTATTGTGAGATTCTCGATGTAATCTTAGCGACATGTATACTATGTGACTCTAAACAACTACAAGTTGGAGGTTTCTTATTCACTAGTTCACAAAAAAAATGTTGAAAAATTGCAAAAATTTACAACATAAACCACTCCCCCACACTTAAACTTTACATTGTCCTCAATGTAAATTGAATCGTCCAAAGTAAGTCAAGGTGGGAAATCCTAGCAAGAAATCAGCAAAAACAAAGTAAAAACAAAACAAGAAAAAACTAAAAACAAGAAAAGAAATAAATACAAGACAAGAAATACTCATCCTTTGGGTTGCCTCCCAATTAGCGCTTGGTTTAAAGTCGTCAGCCCGACTATCTCCTTGCTTTCTATGACTCCTCCAGAGGGAGCACATCCACAAAGTTAACTCCTTCCACCACTTCGGAAGTGAAATTCTCATAATATGGTTTCAATCGGTGCCCATTAACTTTAAGTTCTTTCCCCGTAGCTATGCTACAATTTCTCTTGCACCATGAGAAAACACATTAGTAACAATAAAAGGTCCGATCCATCGTGACCTTAATTTACCCGAAATAATTGCAAGCGAGAATTAAACAAAATCACTTTCTGCCCAATGCAAAATTGTTTCCTAGAAATCATGTTATCATGGAATGCTTTCGTCTTTTCTTTATAAATCCGTGAGCTTTCAAATGCATCATTGCGGAGCTCCTCTAACTCTTGGAGTTGTAACTTCCTTTGCTTTCCAGCCCCATCCATCTCCATGTTGCATTGTTTAATAGCCCAAAACGCCTTATGCTCAATTTCCACGGGTAAGTGACAAGGTTTACCATACACAAGCCTAAAAGGAGACATTCCAATAGGTGTTTTATATGCGGTTCTATACGCCCACAAAGCATCATTAAGTCGCATGATCCAATCCTTCCTTGTTGGGTTCACCGTCTTTTCTAGAATAGATTTCACCTCCCGATTAGACACCTCGGCTTGTCCATTGGTTTGGGGATGATAAGGTGTTGCAATCTTGTGCGACACATTGTACTTCGTCAACAAGCTTTGTAAAATCCTGTTTTTTGAAGTGAGAACCCCCATCGCTAATTATGGCTCTTGGAATTCCAAACCTTGCAAAAATGTGAGCTTGCACAAAATCAAAACCACTTTAGAATCATTAGTTGGGGTGGCTTTAGCTTCCACCCATTTCGAGACATAATCAACCGCAAGTAAGATATAAAAATTCCCATGGGAGTTGACAAAAGGCCCCATAAAATCAATACCCCATACATCAAAAACTTCAATAAATTGAATAAAAGTTTGTGGCATTTGATTTCGGCACCTAGATTGCTAAGTTCTTTGGCACCTATCACAAGTTGTACAAAATATATGTGCATCCTTAAACAAAGTTGGCCAATAAAAACCACTTTCAAGTACCTTGTGCGCGGTTCTCTTACTCCCAAAATGTCCTCCGCAAGCATAAGAGTGACAAAAAGACAAGATAGAGTTAAATTCGGATTCGGGAACGCACCTTCGTATTACTTGGTCACTACCATGTTTCCATAAGTATGGATCATCCCATATGTATTGGTTCCCTAACCTCTTAAGTTTGTCCCTCTCAGCACGAGACAAGTTCTTTGGGATTTGTTTAGAAACTAAGTAATTGACAATATCGGCATACCATGGTTCTCCAAAGGCAATTGAGAAAAGTTGCTCGTCCGGGAAACTTTCACACAACGGGATAGTCTCCTTGTCCACACAAGTCGGCTCAAATGATCCGCAACGGTGTTCTCAATTCCTTTCTTGTCTTTGATTTCAATATCAAACTCTTGCAAGAGTAATATCCATCGTATGAGCCTCGGTTTCGCCTCTTTCTTTGTAAGCAAGTATCTAAGTCTTGCATGATCGGAAAAGACAATAACTTTTGTACCAATTAGATAAGAGCGAAACTTTTCTAAAGCAAAAACAATGGCTAATAACTCTTTTTCAGTGGTTGTGTAGTTTTGTTGAGCCTCATTTAACGTTCTAGAAGCATAATAAATAGCATGAGGAAGCTTCCCCACACGTTGCCCAAGCACCGCACCAACCGCATAATCACTAGCATCACACATGAGTTCAAACGGCTTACTCCAATCCGGTGGTTTAATGATAGGGGCTGAAATCAAAAGTTCTTTCAAACGATTGAATGCCGCCATACATTTCTCATCAAAGTTAAAAACCACATCTTTTTGCAATAAGTTACAAAGTGGTGATGCTATCTTGGAAAAGTCCTTGATGAACCTACGATAAAACCTGCATGACCAAGAAAAGAACGTATCTCCCTCACCGTAGTGGGAGGGGTTAGAGCACGAATAAGGTCTATCTTAGATTTATCAACTTCCAAGCCTTTAGAAGATATTATATGGCCTAAAACTATGCCATGAGTTACCATGAAATGGCACTTCTCCCAATTTAGCACAAGATTTGTTTCAACACATCGTTCAAGGATTAGAGACAAGTTGTTCAAGCAAAGGTCAAAAGAATTACCAAAGACACTAAAGTCATCCATGAACACTTCGATTATGTTCTCAACATATTCCGAAAAGATACTTACCATACACCTTTGAAAAGTAGCCGAGCATTGCATAAGCCAAAAGGCATCCTTCTATAAGCAAAAGTACCGAAAGGACAAGTGAAAGTGGTTTTCTCTTGGTCCTCCTAGCGCTATCACAATCTGATTATAACCTCGAATAGCCATCAAGAAAGCAATAGTAAGAGTGTCCACTAAACGTTCAAGCATTTGATCAATAAAAGGTAATGGAAAGTGGTCTTTTCTAGTGGTGGCATTCAATTTTCTATAATCAATACAAACCCTCCAACCGGTTTGCACACGAGTTGGGACAAGTTCATTCTTATCATTCTCCACCACCGTCACACCCGATTTCTTTGGTACTACTTGTACCCAGGCTTACCCACTTGCTATCGGATATGGGGTAGATAACACCCACTTCCAAAAGCTTGAGTATCTCCTTTTTCACAACTTCCATCATGGGAGGATTCAAACGACGTTACGCATCCCTTTTAGGCTTTGCATCATCCTCCAAACGAATTTTGTGCATACAAACGGCAGGGCTAATACCCTTGATATCGGCAATTGTCCATCCTATGGCCGTCTTGTACTTCCTTAGCACCCTCAAAAGTTTTTGCTCCTGTAAATCACTAAGCTTGTTAGAAACAATCACCGGTAACTCTTCATTATCACCCAAGTACAAGTACTTTAAGTGACTTGGAAGAGGTTTCAATTCTAAAATCGGAGATTTAATAATTGAAGGTACAAGCTTTTCATCACTGCATGGTAAAGAAATAAAAGAGATATTATGAGTTTTCGGGCATTCTTGTAGTGAATTAAGATCACCAAGAGCTTCCTTGACTTCATTACCACACTCTACACCATTATCTATGGATGTAGTTAACACGGTTTCCAAAGCATCATCACCGTTTAATTCAAACATTTGTTGTGCCAATGTATCCATCACATCAATGGAGAAACAAGAGTGGACATCGCTAGGATATCTCATCGTCTCGAAAATGTTGAAACGTATTGTTTCTCCATCAAACTCCATGGTTAGCGTTCCCTTATCCACATCAATTATGGTTTTCGCCGTTTTCATGAAAGGACGCCCAAGAAGCAATGGAAGAGACGAGTCCGAGAACCTTTATCCATCTCTAACACACAAAAGTCTGCTGGAAATACAAGTTGATTAACCTGCACAAGAACATCCTCAATAATACCCATTGGGTAGACATTAGAGCGATCGGCTAATTGCAATACAATTTCAGCCTTTTTAAGAGGACCAAGATCAAGTGAATTATACATTGACGCAGGGCATAACATTAACGGATGCGCCTAAATCCAACATAGCTTTGTTAAAAGTTGTGTTACCAATTGTGACGGGAATGTCAAAACTACCCGGATCCTTGCACTTAAGTGGGAGTTTGTGTTGTAAGATTGCCGAAGCATTCTCCCCCACACTAAGCACTTCATTACCTTTGAGTCTTTGTTTATTGGTACACAAGTCCTTCAACACTTTTGCATACTTTGGAACTTTCTTGATAGCATCAATGAGTGGTATGTTCACATGGATCTTTTTAAGAACGTCTAAAATCTCCTTTTCTAGTTCCGCCTTCTTAGAACTTGCAAATCTGCGAGGAAAAGGTAGAGGAGGAACATAAGTAGAAACCGGAGTTTCAGAGTTAGGAATAGGTACCTCAGAAGTTTGGGGAGAATCCTCATTATTCTCCTCCAAAACAGGTTCCTTTGGTGGCTCCACCTTGCCCGAATCAGAACTTCGGGTTGCACAAGTTGTGTACCGCTTCTCAACGGAATAGCATTGACACCCTCTTTTGGGTTAATAGGTTGAGAAGGGAGTTTCCCACTATTTTGCGCCTTCAATTGGTTCAACTCAATAGCCATGGAGCCCATTTGTGTTTGCAATTCCTTAATAGCACTCTTAGTCTCTTGTTGACTTTCTTTGAACATGGTGGAAATGCCTTGCATCATTGTTTGAAGCTTTGAATCAATATCGGCACCTTGATTTTGCATGGATTGTTGTGCTTGAGGTTCTTTGAAATTGTTGTCTCATTTGGAATTGTTGTTGTTGAGGTTGAAATCCACTTGAAGAGTTGAAGGTAGGTTGTTGAACCGCTCCTTGCTTGTTGGCATAGCTAAAATTGGGGTGATCTCTCCATCCCGGATTGTAAGTGTTGGAGTAGGGATCATACCGTCTTGGTTGATTTGGAAAGATCGCATTAGCTTGCTCGTCTTCATAAGATTGAGGAGAACTTGGTATAACCGCGGATGCAACTTGTTGGAACATTGCTGTCATGTTACCCATTTGTTGACGAAGTTCCTCCACCTCGCTCACTTCACTCACCCTTCTTAGAATCACATCCAACCACGACTCAAGAATTGTTGTGAGTTCGCTGCCATGTTTTCAATCAACTCTCTAGCTTGTGCCACCGTTTTGCTAACTAGTGCACCACCACCCGCAGCGTCAATAAGATTCCTATCACTTGATTGGAGTCCTTCATAGAAGTATTGGATGATCATAGCGTCACTAAATTGGTGGTGAGGGCAGCTTGCAACCAATCTCTTTTACCGTTCCCAACATTCATATAAGGATTCTCCCACGTTTTGCTTCATTCCACAAATTTCTTTGCGAATTTGAGTAGCCTTGGATGCAGGAAAATATCTCTCCAAAAGAGTTTCTTCAACCCATTCCATGTTGTGACACTTCCGGGAGGTAAATAGTACAACCAATCCTTAGCACTATCCATTAAAGAGAAACGGAAAACTTTCAACATTTCACCATCCGCCTCAACATTTGCTGGAAGCATAGCCGTGACAATGGTGTGTAAGTCCAAAAGATGTTTGTTAGGATCTTCATTCACCATGCCATGGAATTTTGGTAATTCTCTAAGCAACCCCGGCTTTATCTCAAAAGTAGAGTTCGTTTGAATACACCCCTGTTGTGTATCAAGCCTATGAGAAGCCAAGTCCTTGAGTGAACGATTTGCATCACCCATTGCTTCTTCTTCGTCCACGTGTGGTTCGTCTACGATTGGAACCTCTTTTCCTTCTTCTTGTTGTCGGAAAATCTCTTCTCCTACTTCCAACTCGTGCTTGTCCGTTGTCTCTTGACTTGGTTGGAGTATTGTCAAAGTCGAGTAGCTATCCCGCACCTTGGATAATTCTAATCCTTAGAAGCCGAGATTAGGTACCTGCAAACAATTCTCCAAAACAAGTGAGAAACAAGACAAGAACCGAAAAGCAAAGATAAAAGCAGAAATTGTAAAAAGAAAAAAACTTAATAACAAGCCATGTGCCTCCCCGCAGCGCCAAAATTTGGTCGGTTGTCAATCCAAATCAAATATAATTTCACTTTCTCAATCAACTAAATATAAATATAGTATGCGATAAGAAAGAGTTCGTATCCACGGAGAGGCTTTCGTTGTTATAAAATTTTAGTTTCTAAGTAACCACGGGAATGTTTGTTGTATTTAAGCAAATAAGAGTAATTAAAAGCAAAGTAAGTAATTCGAATTATCAATAAGGAGAAGATATTGGTCACGGATAGTATCATTCACAAACATGTATTTTCATCAATGATTAGAATTGGTATTTTAATATCGTATTTATTAAAAGTCCTAGGATACCTTGATCGCATAAGTATAACCCGTTAATTCCTGTTTTCATCACAACCACATTAAAAGATGCATATGTGAATTCTTCGTAGAAAGCAACCTAAAGTGTAAAAGCACAATTAAGTTTAACTCCCTAAAAGCATTAAGTTTTATGGAATAAGACTCATCAATGCAAACGAATGTGTAAAAGCACTAAACGTTTTAACAAAAGTTATGATTCACATGTGACTAGTAGGATATATCACTACAAGCACTAACCACAATTATGCTACTTAGAATCAGGGATAAACAACGTTTTCGTATTGAAAACCCTAATATAGCTCTAGAGATGAACACAAATCGGATTGATTCCGGAATCAACCTAACAAGTTTTCAAATCTTATAACACTATTAATTGTGAATCACAAACAATAATTACTGAGACAAAACTAATTCATTGAATCAAAAGCATGTTGAGAAATCAACTTTTATCCCATAACCAATAATATGTTTAGCTACTCATAGCTATGGAGTTCATCATCATCAATATTCAATAATAAAACAAGGAAGAAGAAGAACAAAACCAAACCCTAGAAGCGTAAACAAAACGGCTCTCCAAAAATTCCAAGAATAAGATATATTCTATGTTGTAGAAGACCTTCCCTTTATAGCTTTTCTCCAACTTCTAAAATTAGGTCTAGTCTTCAAAGTCCATTAGATGAAAATCCACCAAGCCCATAAGAATGAGAAACCCATGTAGAAAATATGACCCAAAAGTCGTCAGCCGAAACCGGTATTGTGGCGGGAAAAGTCGCTTGAACGCCGGGTGACCGGCAAAGTCCGCCGGTCACCGGTCAACGGGTCAACTCGGTCAAGGATCCAACTCGGCCGAGTCAACTCGGTCAAGCACCGAGTCATTGAGTCGGATAAATTGTCGGACGAGTCGGGTTGATTCGGGGGTGAGTCGGGCGATTCAGGGTGACTTCAAAGGGTTAGTTTGGCCGGGCCAAAGCTATTGCATAAGCCATCTCTTGTGCAAGACAATCATTGTGCATCACCACTCCTTGGCCACCATTACATAGCACCAACCAGGTCTTCTCCTCCTGTAACATCTCAATCTTCACCATCGATTTGCAATCCCATCCACCACTGCCTCAGGCCAAATTCTCTGACAACACCACCACCAGCATCTCCCTGTAATTGCTCAAGCTTAGCACCACCAATGGCAACCTACACCTGCATCAATCCAGGCTTCCTTGTAACTTCCTAATTCCATTCTCCTCCAGCTGCAACACAACTACGATACTGCAATGCCCAGACTCAGCTAAAATAACACCAGTTCCATTTGCAGTTTCACCACTCCCTTCATCATATGTGGCTTCCCCCACCAGGTTCAGGCCATTGTTTCTCTCCGATACCTAACATTCATCTAAAGTAACACATTCCTCACCTGCACATGCAACTCTTTTCTCAGGCCTGTGGTATTAACACTGGTTCAAGCCGTCTTACTTCACTACAACCTCAGGCCAGTTCCCTGTACTAGCCAATGTCTCATATTGCCTGCGGATCTACACAGCTCCAATCTGCCAGCCTGCAACCAACTCAGCATGCACCTGCTCAAGACATTGCCACTGCAGCTCATTTCATGTTCCCATCGCCATTGCGACAACGCCATATCCTTTGGCTCCACACCATCTCAGTTCATGGTTGCCTGCCATTCTCGCTTCTCCCTTTAAGCTTTAATAAACCATCAGCTGCACCAGTTACCATGGCTTGACTGCATTCTTGCCAAGCATCTACTTAACTTCAACACTGCAACCTCTTCTCAGCCTAACCGCCAGCTCCAACTGCATATTCATCTGAATTATGAACCTGCTCAACCAACAGCATCTCAGCTGCAATCTAGCATTGCTCTTTCATACTCTGCAAAGCACATTTCATCATCATTCCGCTTCAGTTCCTGCGACACCAATCACCTCCAGCTGCATCATTTCAGTTCACTAGAGCAGTACTCATTCTTGCGCATTCTTCCATATAGCTTAGCTCATTAGCACCGTTAGTCATTCTCTACGAGCACTGTCCTTAACTGGTGTCATACACAGCCAACACCGGACTCTTCACAACACTGCCATCCACCAAAGCACCAGCCACCAAGCTCTTCACTTCTTACTGTACTACACTCAGAGACAGCAGCCATTCACAGACTGCAATTCAGTGCCTTGTAACTCTCAGCTCTGTAACAGCACCACCAGTACCTAATTCATCTCAGAGCCACAAACCCATCCAAACCTTGAGCTTCAGCACTTCATTCATCTACAGCTGCACATCGCTCATCATCACTGCTAGCCACCACTAGAACTCTGCCCTGCCTTTTTAATCAACCAGACACCACCATCAATTGCAGCTCAGCTCCTTTCCCGCATTTACCCTAACAATTCCCATCTCAGTTCACGTACTGCTTCCATTGACCCTTGCAACATCAACTTCTTAATTCATCCTACCTGAACCTCATCAGCCATCTCAACCCAGGAATCATCCATTTGCAGCATCCCATCTGAACTACTCCATTTGCCAATCCCTTCTTCATGTTCCACTCCTTGTGTCAACACCCACAAATTCAGCAGCAACAGCATCGAACCCATTTCTCACTCAGCATCACCATCGTCAATAAACCAACAAACCCTTGATTCAAACCCCTGTAATAGCAGACCTAATCGCCTTTCGATCTCAATCTTGCTCAAACAAACCCTAATCGATCTCTCAGTCCTCCTCTGAATCTCTGATTCATCTTCTCCCTGAGCTTCATCAATCTTACAGCAGCCGCTGTCTGATTTTGCTTCTCAACCATCGGTTTCATCATCTCGAGAAACACATCTTCATTCTTTCTCCATCAATCTCCTCATTCAAATCTTGCTCTCGGCAGCTATACATTTCTAATTCCTGTGTTACAGTGACCATCGTCTACATCATCACTGCCATAATTTCTCGGTTTTTAATCAGCAGCTCTCAGTCTCATTCTCGGCTCTCACTTCGATCTCTCGGATTCAACAGCGACAGCAGCCATGTTCTTAGTTTCAGGTGAATAGAATGAGAGTGAAGAAGAGAATGAGAGCAATATCTTAATTCTAGGGTTGTAATGATTTGGGTGGATATTTGCACCCAAGTGATAAGGACCACCATCTTATTAGATAAGGGATACCCCAGTGGACAGCCCCTAACATGTAGTTACCCCTTAACATCAGCTGGATACTTTTAATACTCCTCTGAGAGAGTTGCCCTTTAACCGTGGCTCGTCTCCCGATAGTGTTTTCCTGTGAAATGACAATCCTGCCCTTTTTGCTCAATTTGGATCATTTATTCTTCTTTTCCTCCGTGCGACTCCAGAGTACCTAATAACTCAAAAACACGCATAAGATACATAATTCACACGAAAAATAGCAAAGAAAGCATAAACTCTAGATAGTAAATACGGTGTTTAACAACACCTATCAGTACCTCGCCCAATGATTACTTGTGATGATCCAATCATCGTAGTCACAGATGTATTATAAGGAGTAAAACTTGAAAATGCGGGGGTCTAACAACCACACCCAACAATTCGTTTGGAAATCTGAGAGGACTTAGTCCAATACACTTTCTAGAGAATCAACTAGTCAGTCAGACTTAATCTAGAGTAAAGTATATCAAAGAGTTTTAATATCTCTGTTTCACAATGTAATCGACAAATCAAATGAGATAGAAATCCGCGAGCCTTGATTATTATGTGAAACAACTTGAACGGTACCAAAGACCAATGTTCAAGTGTCAATCAATGTAAATCAACAAACAAAGGTTGGATATTCTAATTGATTGATCTTAACGCACAACCTGTGATATTTCAATTATATAACAAAATATAATGCGGAAAAGAAATAACACAGACACCAAAATTTTGTTAACGAGGAAACCGCAAATGCAGAAAAACCCCGGGACCTAGTCCAAATTGAACACCACACTGTATTAATCCGTTACAGACACTAGCCTACTACCAATCACTAGTGGATAATGGGGCTTTCCTGACCCACATCCGTGACCCTCAATGACGGTCAACGGACCGTGGACCGGTGAAGACAGTCATAGATATAAAAAAAAATGGAGCACGGGTTAGAGCGTTAAAAACGGTCGTTCTACAAAAATTTTAATTACGGTTATATCCCCGAGTCATCAACTCATACAACGACCGATGAACTCAGCTGAATCAGTGCTGGCGGGAAACCTAACTCGTCCCCCCCCTTCCACCTCGTTATTAACGATGTTATATATATATATATATCTCCTCCACCTCCCCTCCCTCTCTCCATCAGTTCATTTACAGAGAAACTCTCTCTCTCTCCATAACCAGACCACCAAAATATCTCCCCACTCACTGAACTCTACCATTGAGAACCAATTAACCTAAACATCACTAAGATTTCACTAGTAGAAATCAGCAGTTTCTCGACCGCTGAAGCAAGTCATTTAACTCGTTTCTATGACTTGCTTTGTCGGCCGAAGAAAGGGTCATTGTTTGAGCGTCTTTTTCAACTGTGACGTGGCTAAGCGGGTCGCGGTTCAACGACCGCATTAACGGTCAAGGTCTTATGACTGATCCCAAACGGTCCTTGATATACATTTTAATATAAAAAAAAATAGGCTCAGATTGCTTGACTGAATCTTTCTGGCCTGACTGAAAACCAAATTAAACCCAAATGACAACCAAATTAAAGTCAAATTAAAATAAAATTTAACTCAAATTGAAACCAAATTATACTCAAATGAGAATCAGATTAAACTCAAATAGAAACCAAATTACATTCATTGATTCATGTTCAAATTACAAACAAAAAAAAAGTATTCAAATTACAACAAATAAAAGGTTCGAGCAATACAAGTTCTTACAACAATAAAAGTAACTAAGTTCTAAGATTCGGTTGTAGAATGATAGATTAATAATGGTGTACCCGCTTTGAAAAATAAGTTCCCCCATCGAGGTCATAGTACTCAACTGAAAAATTGACAACTTTTATCTTATCATTAATCAACTAATAATCTGAAACATCAAAGAAAGACATACCACGATAGTGAGATAATCTTCATGTGTAGCATCCTTGGTAAAGCGGAGACCAATAACGCAAACAAAAAATCAATAGATCATTTTCAGTTTCACAAACAAATGTCAAAACCTTGATTCTGCACCAGCAGTTTTGATCAAACAGTGTACTAACATAAGAAATAACCCGACGACGTCTAGAGAAACTAAGCACTTTAACACATAAATGTGTCTAAATCGAAGACGCATAGCAAACTTTAAGGTCCTTAACAACCAAGGAGCTGAAATATGATGGCAGCACAACATACAATATGACACACGGGATGGCAGACATTCAAATTTATATCATTCACCAAATTAAACCAATTATGGAAAAGTATAATAAGGTATGATATGCAAAGTAATCGAACACCTCCAATGCTTACCACATTACGGATGCAATTTTCGTGAAAAGAACACCACACAACAGCTGTTTAACACCTAACACACTGGGAGTCGATTAACACTAAGGAGATGTAACTCGAGATGACGACAAGTCGGTTTTGCGGGTTTAATGTTCAAGAGCTGGTAACCGAATTCTACAAATCAGTAACTAACCCAAATGTTGAGTTAAAGCAACAAGTAATTAACAGAGAAACAACACACAACACTTATAAACGTAATCCTGGTTCCCGATCTTTGGATTGGGTATCTCTTTTACGATGAAAACTATGAGCTGTAGTAAACTAGCGAATCAGGCCTTCCACTATAATCACTTCTACAACATGTATTAATCAGGAATGGCTAGCACAATCAAAAAGTTCAGCAGTCTAAAGATGGTTATTTACAGATGTTAGTGAAATGCTAAACTGAGAAGCACAATAGAAGATTTACTATGCGAGAATACATGACTAATCTTATTTTTCTAAGACAATGATGATGGTATGAAAATGCAGGTGAACAAAATAACATAAGTTAAAAGAAAAACTACAGCTACAATAATTTAACAAATTATATACAAGATTGAGCTAAAATCAGCAAAGTAATGAAGAGAATTGCGAATATACATACCTCGACAAAACATTATGATTCCATATATTTCATGATCCACATTCAGGTAGTTCCACGACAAACATAAGAATTTGAATAAATGCTCAAATCTCAATGTACATAAACAATGTAAAAAAAATAAAATCAAACTATACAAGTACCGAATATCAATTTTGTACCTGAAAATCTTCATCCAAATACTCATCATTTAACGGAGCATCTTCATTCCAAAACTCATCTTCTCCAAAAGTTGCCAAAATTGACAGAGCTTCACTTGCGGCTCGGTGAAGACAAATGGATCTTCTAAAGCGTTCTTGTTGGGGTCTGATCTTATTGGAGACTCCAAAACCAAATTCCAATGTGCCTTGTCACATCTCGGCAGTAAAAGACTTGTCTAGCTTGAGAAGCATGGATGATTGGCCTGCGTCGACCTCTCTTGAGTTGTTCATAAACTTCCTAAAGTTGACAAACCTTAACTTTGTATCTCGCATCCACGTATGATCCGTTTACTTTGTCTGCCATTCGCACCCAATCACGATTGAAAACAACTTCGTAAAAATTCCATAGTCCACTTCAAATATGTCTTGCAGAATGCCATAGTAGGTAGTATCATCATCAACCGGGTTAGTATCTCTGACACTTGCTCTGAAGCTAGTAGAAGCATTCATGGTAACTCCACTGTTTTGTGTAACAAAGTGTTTTTCAGCTTCGGATGTATAAAAAAGATAGCCATTAACAAAATATGCATTGTACGAAACTGCCGAGAAGGAAGGACCAATTGCCAGCCTACGGAAATCTGTCATGGTAGTGCCTTCAAGTTCCTCAAGTTGGTCATGTAGCCATGGAACGTAGTCTAAAGGCTTCATCCTTCCCGCACAAGTTTGGTTAAAATTATGAACATATGTATCGTATTTCCTGTCAAACAAAAACAAAGAAAAAGAAAGAAAGCGACAAGTGAGAAGGTTACTTTTCCTTCAAGTTCCTCAAGTTGGTCTGTAGCCATTGAAATAGAAATCAACTTAGGATTTACTTCGTTTCCCATTCGGTATTTTCATCCCCGAATGTCTCAATATCCACAAACGGATTTGTTCATACTGTAAATTGGTTAGTGAACATTGTTTTCCTTGCGAATCAACTGGGTATGGACCTTCGTAAGCATCACTGGGCATTGCTATCTTTCCACGACACTTAAAAGACTTTCGATTTGCCTCGGGAAGAATCTCTGCACAATGGCGCGCTCCTTCATTGACAGAATACTGTTTTGTAATAGACCCTTCTATATAATTTTTGTTGCGACCAAGAACCTTGTAGTGCCTCATCATCCTGCACATGTAATCATTTAACAAATATTTGTAAGCTTACTGAGTTCATATATAAAATAATAAACCAAAAGGATGCTAATGACTAAAGGATTGTACCTCTCGAAAGGGTACATCCACCTAAATTGAACAGGCCCCAATTGATGTGCCTCTTCCGCCAAGTGTACAACAACATGAGTCATACTAACAAAAATGCAGGTGGGAAGTACATTTCAAACACGCATATCGACTCTACAACACGATCGTGCATTATACGAAGCTCAAAGACGATCAATAACCTTAGAGGTTAGGACTTTGAAAAATAACGATAAGTTTCTAATCGCCTCACGCAATGGCTTATTTCTTGAAACAATGCATCATAAAAATAGGCATTAAACCTTGCATAAGAATGTGATAATCATGCGACTTAAGACCCTTCAATTGGAACTCTTTCATGCATACTCTTTTCTTCCAATTACTCTTTGTAACCAATGGGAACTTTAAGTGTTTTAAAAGTTTCTACGACAACTTCCTTTCTTTCTTGGACATCCAATAAGGTGCGGGAGGGAGTATCTCTTTTCCATTCCTTTCTTTCAACCACAAGCTTAGCTTTAACTTTTAGCAACTTCAAATCTCTGCGTCTTTGGAGCCCCATCCTTGGACTTATCCTTATGGCACATAAATGTTCCAAACAAATTCTCTGCAAAATTCTTTTCCACATGCATGACATCCACATTGTGCCGGATTTGTAGAAACTAATAAGATTTATGAAGTTAGAATGACAAACAACAAAACTTATTAAACTAAAGTAACTGCAAGATATAATAGGTCAAGCTAAACTTACCTTCCAATATGGGAGGCAAAATAAGATTGACCTCTTCGACCAAGGAGACTCAATTGCGGCCGCTTTACCAACTTTTCAAATTCTTTATCGCCATTCTTTGTCTTGTTGAACAATTCGACGCCACTCAAACGTCTTGGTGCAACCCTGAGATCCTTTGATCCATTGAATTGAGATGTTTTTCGTCTATAAGGGTGAGACCGATCTCTTAAAAACCTTCTATGACCCATATAAGCAAACTTTGAACCACATTTAAGCCACATTGCCTCTGTATTTTCTCCACACACAGGACAACCATATCTTCCAGAGTTCGCAAACCCAAACATGGGAATACGCAGGAAGTCATGTATACACCACAACAACATCGCTTTCATTGTAAAGTAAGTCTTCATATGAGCATCGTAAGTTACCTTTCCGAGTGACCATAACTCACTTAACTCGTCGATCAATGGCTGCAAATAAACATCAATGTTATGGTTGGGACCAAGTGGACCAGGAATCAGCAGTGTTAACATTGTGAAATCTTTGCAGTGCATTCGGATGGTGGAAGGTTATAACAAACAAGCATAACAGGCCAAATCAAATGCGTGCTCATCATTCCAAAAGGATTAAAACCATCCGTCGCTAGTCCTGACGCACGTTTCTCTTTTCAAGCAAACTCAGGCCACTTCATATCAATAGACTTCCATTGTGCAGAATCCACCGGATGTCTCATGTGTGTAGTACTTTCTTCAACTTTAGCATACCACGTCATCAACTCGGAATCCATTGTACATACATACGTTGCAACCTTTCCGTGGATTGGAAAATACCTTAATTTCTTCACTGGAATCTTTCTAGCGAGTTGGACTACTCCCTTCTGGTGGTTTTTTCCATCTACTTTCACCATATTTAGGACATTTATCTTCATTAGCATAATCCTTGCGATAGAAATACAATCGTTAATACAAGCATGAATAATTTGCACCGGCAATTGAAATGGTTTAATCATATTCTTAGCTTTACTACAAGTAGATGGTAACGTGTTCCCATCTGGTAGAATTGTTTTCATATATCCCAATAACTCAGTCATGAAAACATCGAACATTGATACCTAGCTTGCATATTGAGCAACTCAACTGTTGTTGACGCTTTTGTATGTTCTTTGTCACATCCAGAAATAAGGGTAGCACTGCATCCTCCAACCTCTTGATGCAATTAACGGTAGCCCTATCTTGAACATTACCTCCGAAACATCTTCAACAAAGAACACTTGGCAGGTCATCGTAATCATTAAGGCATTCTTCGGGTTATCAAGACCAACTACATGTCCTAGTGAATCATTGAACAAGTCATATATTCTTGAATGAGATGCGAGATCATAATTAGCAACATTATTTGCGGGTAAGGTGCGAGCATTAACATTATTCACCCCGAGGTTGCTCTCCATGATGAATCCACGTCCGGTATGACACATCGAACCCATGATCTAGGATATGCCCATGTACAAAATCCGAGAGATTTTGGTAAACTACCAAAGTTCTTACACTTCATGCAAGGACATCTAAATTCTTTGATACCTTCGCCAAGACTCTCTGTTGTAAATTGGATGAAAGATTCGACACCTATAATCCATCTAGGTGAACCCTTGGGTGTGGTCATCCATTCTTTATTTGGAGTAGTTACATGATGCTGAGACATCTGCAAAACAAAGAAAATACGCATATAAATCAGAACCCAGAATTCAGATGAAACTACATTAAAGTACAATGATCTACACTATAGAATGGATGCGAGATATCATCAAAGAAGAACAAGGGTTAAGAATGCTTACACTCCAAGGAGAAATGGCCAAACCTCTGCCCTAATGCTTGGATCAACACCCTGCACCGATAACGACAAGTGAGAACTTATAGCAACAAATATGAATAACATAAGTGGTCTGCATCAAGGAAGCTTATAACATAAGGGTCTGCATCAATGAAGCTTAAAATAATGAAGTCTATACGAAATGACTCGCACCACTCAAACTTTTTTCAAAACTTAATTCCACCATCACTGAATTTCCCATCTTCATCGAATAGATTTTTCCAAACTTGAAGTAACTTCATAAACAACTTTTAGGAAAATTTCAACTTTTGGTTTATTGGGATTACTTCTGAGTTACCGGAAAGCTTTAAGTAATGCAATGTTAAAAAGCAAAGCAAAGATATGGAAGAAGTGAAATAACTCACACCACTGCGAACTTTCTTTAAAAAACTTGACTCCACCATCCCCTGAATTTCCCATCTTCGTCGAATAGATTTTTCCACCGTTGATTCAAAAGTGGATGTTTTCTTCTCCTAAAAGACCATGGTGATCTTAGATGCCCCAGAAAAATGAAGAATGTTTAATTACAACCGCTAATCATATAAATTGGACTAAGAAAGAATGAATAATAACCAAGTAATTAACAATGAACAACAAAACCCCAAAATTCACATACAAATCTATGATAACAGAGTAATCAAATCCTACAACAAGTTACTACTCATCAAATTCATCACTTACTTACTTATTTTGACCTAATTAAGCAGACCCCTCCCCCCAAATTTAAGATACATACATAAAGCAGTTAGAAACTCGGAACCCTAACTTTCCAACTGAAGTTCAAATCAATTAGGCTAGACCCAAACAAATTTTGACTAAGAATGAAGTGTTTACCGTGATAGCTTGTTGAGATGGATATTTGAGTTATAGAAAGGTTTTCAGAAGTTCATAGAGAATAATTTTACGAGTTATGAGAGATGATACGTGTAGAGAGAGCTTTACCTTTTTCGGATAAGAAGCTTGTGGTCTAAAACGAGTCGCTTTTGTAGCTTACTCGACTAAATGGGCTGAATTGCTGTGTCGGTTTGTAGCTTACTCGGCTAAATGGGCCGAATTGCCTCTCGGATGGATACTTTAGTGCAAACGAGTCGGTTTGTAACCGACTTAGCCGAATGGAAGTTTTGCTCAAGTTCATTATTTGAATTTTCTGCATTCACATGTCTTGTGATTGAAAGCTAAAAAGCTAAGATTATAGAGTAGAAAACGGAAACAGAAATTAAAAGTTATGTAATATGAAGATTTAAGAGTAGAAAACAGGAAAAAAAAAAGAGTTGGTGAAACTGAACTAGATTGAAACAAGATTGCAAATATAGTAAAATCAAAAAAAGATTGAAAATTTAGTAAAATCAAAACTGAACTGAAAATGATTGGTGATACTAATATATTTTCAATTAGATTATAAAAGGAGGTTTCAAAACTCTCTTTGAAGCTACAAATCCATAAAAGTTGCAAGACACTTCTTTACATGTTTTGAGTGTCTTCTTCATCACAAAAAAAAGAAGAAGATGAGACTCAAAACCATACAAACTTGCAAGTCTAACTCAAAATACTTACATCTCAAAAAAAAGAGATTCCTATAACTAGTTACATATCTGCCGATGTACGTAATATATCCAAAAACTTACATGTATACCAACCATGTATATATACCCAAAAAAAGTCCCAAACCTCCACATAAAACCAGAACTCCAAATCCATTAAATGCCGGCACCACCTGCACACAACTGAAAACAAACTGTTGTGGCCACATAACCTTGTCACCTATGGAAACATCTCTAAAGTTCCATCACCTTCATAGAGATTCTCGAGGAAGGTAAACAGACTTCATCAATGAGGACCAAATGACATTCATCATCTATTGGAGGCCTATTGGTAAATATATTGCCTACTGCAACAGCTCTCTTTCTCATGTTCTTCAGAATTACTCGCTGAGATCCAGCTGGTTGACAACCACCACCATTCATACCCTGCAGAAGATATAAGCACACCTAAATAAGCAATAAGGTTTTACTGGTGTACAGAAAAAGATGCTTTATGAAAATGGAAACAACACCATGTATACAGAACACACTCTTGAATCCAAACTATTATCAACAATCAACACATCTATTATGGCTAATACAACTGATCAAAAGTAGATGAATACAAATATGTAAGTATATATGTGGCATCCTTGTCCAATCTCATCTCACTGTATAACATACTTCAAATTATTTTTAAACAACCATATCCACCAAGTTCTTCATCTAATCGCTCCCTAGCATACAAATAAGAATTAAGCAAAATGACCACTACCTACTGAGATTTTAAGTAAAAATGAATATTCCTTTTGCTAGACAAAAATTTTAGAACAATGTTTATGAGTTGCAAACTAAAAAACTAGTTATAGAATGTTATTACCTGAGCATTAGAAATCTCTGGGGTTAGGATTGCAACTTAAACCGGCCATTAGTGTCTCAACAGTTTCTTCAAGAGTACGGACACGATCTTCTACAGCTCTAGTCTTCAGCACTTGTTGTCTTAATTGCTCCCTAGGAAGTGTGGAAGCAAGCAGTTCAGTCTTTGATATCCCACCTCCCATTCCTCGAACACATCCCCTATCATCAACTCCAAACACCTATTAAGAAGTAAACAAAATTTGTTAGCTATAACTAACAACATTTTTTTGCAAACAACAATACAAATTAATCTGCACCCACCTTGGCAACTGCATCTCTGTCCAAGTGGGTTTCCTCTCTATACTGCTCGGTTTCATGCAGCTCTCTTACACCCATGCTGCAATGTACATCGATTATATGTATAAGTGGAAATCATAACTACAAGGAAAACCAACAAAGAAAATATATGCTAGTCAATATAAAACCAACAAATAAAACTGGACTTACGAGATATTGTCTGCATTTTACTTCGTAACAATCAGGGTCCATTACATCAAGTGCTTCTTGAGGGAGTTCTTGGTAAACATGTGTTGCCAAGTATACAACGATTCTTGACACACTTCCGGTTGGACTTTGTTTTTCCATAATATGACGACGACGTGCAATGCCATCTCTTCCCGAGTAGTATGCAAAACCTTGAGTAGCTTCCTTGATTCCTTACCTATCTCCTTAGTTTCTTATCTTCTTCTGAATCATGAAGTTTCACAAATTTCACCCAATCCTCGCTCTTCACACCTTGTGGTCTATTGTTCATTCTTTCGGAACAGTAGCAAATTGGTCACACCATTTCCTTAAAATTGTCTTTCTATTCTTCCATGACTTATTTGCCATCCTCAACGCCTTACACTTGATAATTTCAGGTACCTTGTACTCATTCTTGATGGCTCTCCAGATTTCTTCCTTGAGACCACATGGAACAGACCTCCAATCCTCGATACATTGTGGGACAATATTCCTGGCTATTATTCCAACTCTAGTAGCATATTTCTTAGAACCATCCTCTATTGGTTGTCCCAGAGCATTGAATTGAATGACCAAACGGTGATCATCTACAGAAAAACAAAACAAATGGAAGGTCAATTGATAGCATTATATATATATATATATATGACATAAAGGAAACTGAAATAGAATGTCGTATGTTACCATTAATCCCGCTTTCCTCTGTATTGTCAGCTTCAATATTTTCTTGATGAAAAGCCGCATGCCATCCATTTCCCTCAGCCTGATTCTCATTGCCATGGATTGGAGAATGATCACCATTTGACGAAGACACACGATGACTCCCTTCACTTGGACTTGCAGCAGCATGACCACCATCAGTTGATGGAAACCCTTGTGAATTGAGCAAAGCCCTCGGCCAGTTAGCTGCACTTGACCTAGGGGTAGTACTTGCAGACCTAGTATTTGCGAGACCAAGGAACGGCTACTTGCGGGGATGTCTCGGCATAGTTACAGAAAAAATATCAATTTGAAAAATTAACCACCAAAATACTGAGACCTAGCTAGCTTGGAATAAAAACAACATCATTCTAAATCATAAAGTATACTTGAGAGCATTGAAGTCATTCAACAACATTACAATCTAAAACCGAACTATCCGGAGGAATCATGTTGCCAATAAGATATAAAATCATGTAAAATACATTTAACACATGCCAAACTATAATGAAACTAGAATCAAATGACTTGGACCGATGGGGCTTAACAAAATTATAATTAGGACATCCAAATATTGATCTCAATAAAGAACTTAAACTTAAGTCTTGAGTCTACAATGGCATGGGGTAGTTTTAGGTCTACAAACACTAGACAAACACTACTACAAAGTCACCTTGAAGTTTCACATGACATCGATAAAAGGCTATATAGAATAGCAGGCATTAACACATGAGTATTATCTAAAACAATATAAGAGAAGCCTTAACACATGGGTAACTATAGTAAAAAGGGTTACAAACCTAAAACATAATTATGTTCAAGCAACACAAAACCCAAAACATGATACACAAACCAAATCAACAACATAACTTAACTAACCCTAATACATGATCCACATACTAGATTTAAACTCATAAATTAACCAACTATCAAATCAGCTATACGATGAAAAGCAACTATGACCTAAGTTGTAACTACACGAAATCAACCAAGAAAACAACAATTGTTAAAACCCCTTGAACAAAATCGACCGATAAAAGAAAAAGAAAACTTAAATCCAAATCCAAATCCAAATCCCTAACCACACATGAAGATTTGAACTACAAATGAAAATGGTGATATTTACCTCGAAATCAAAAAATAAAACACTAATTGTTAAAACCCCGTGAAGGAAATCGATCATTTAAAAGAAAAGAGAGGAAAAAGAAAACTTCAATCGAAACCTAACTATACCTTGTTTGAACTACGACTGAAATTGTTGAGATTTACAGAAATCAACAAACTAAACACTAAAAATTAAAACCCCATGAACGAAATCGTTCATTAAAAGAAAAAATAGAAGAAAAAGATAACTTCAATCAAAAAACCCTAACTGTACCTTATCTCAACTACAACTGAAACTGTTGAGATTTACCTGAAACAAACAAACAAAACATTAATTGTTAAAACCAGTGAAGGAAATCGATAGTAAATGAAAAAGAGAAGGAAAAAAAGAACTTCAATCGAAAAACCCTAATTGTAGATTTACCTGATGATTTTGAAAATCAAACCTAGTTGCTACACAAGATGTAAAAGGTTAATCTAAATGAGGTTTTCTAATATAAGGGCTTAATCAGATTTCATTGATGGAGTTTGAGAGAAGAAGAAGATTTTAGGATGTGTGGGTTTTTTTCTCTGTGAGTGAACTAATGGAGAGAGATAGAGGATATGGGGAGATATATATCCATCGTTACTAACGAGGTGAGAAAGGGAGGGAAACGGGTTAGAGTTCCCGCCTAACTAGAATCACTGATTCAACTAGGTCTAGCCGTCTCAGTGTCGGTTAATAATTCGGGGACATGAGTGTAATTAAAAAATTTATACAGCGACTGTTTTTAACCATCTGGGTTGTGCTCCGAAAAATTATTATATCCTAGACCGTCTTGACCGGTCCACGGTCCATGGACCGCTGATGAGGGTCGGGGTGGTGGGTTGAGATTACCCCCTTTTCTACTAGTGTTTACCTTTTACATCTCTTAATTAGCAGAATTATCAGGTACATCTACAGTTAGGGTTTTTGATTTAAGTTCTCTAATTCTTATCTTTTTCTTTTACTAATCGATTTTCTTCATGGGTTTTTAATGATTATTGTTTTGTTTGTTGATTTCAGGTAATTCTCAAGAGCTTTAGTTGTTTGATTAGCAAAATCATCAAGAACATGTACAGTTAGGGTTTTGGATTGAAATTTTATTTTCTCTTTCTTTTACTGATCGATTATCTTCATGGGGTTTTAATGATTATTGTTTTGTTTGTTGATTTCAGGTAAATCTCAAGAGCTTTAGTTGTTTGATTAGCAAAATCATCAAGAACAGGTACAGTTAGGGTTTTGGATTTAAGTTTTATTTTCTCTTTTTTTTTATTGGTCGATTTTGTTCATGGGTTTTAACGATTATTGTTTTGTTTGTTTATTTCAGTTAAATCTCTAGAGCTTTAGTTGTTTGATTAGCAAAATCATCGGGTATATATGATTTCATTTGATTTGGATGATAGTTCTTTAGTTTATGAGTTTGAATCTAGTCTGTGGATCATATATTAGGGTTAGTTAAGTTAGTTTGTTGATTCGGCTTGTGGGTTATGTTTTTGTTGCTGAAAAGAATCATGTTTAGGGTTTTATAAGCATGTGGATTTATGACTTGAATGATTTTTGATTGGGATATTTTTTATGTACAAGCATGTGGTTGGGTTTTATAATTTCATTTATGTGTTTGTTGTTAAGTTAGTTACTGAAATTGAATAAGTAATTGATTGTATTAGTGATTACAACATGATTTAGAATCCAGCAAGTATACCACTAGATTTGGAATGATAGCTAAATAAGTAAATTGATTTATGTGTTTGTTGTGAAGTTAGTTACTGAAATTGAATAAGTAATTGATTGTGTTAGTGATTAAAACACATGATTTAGAATCTGATTACAACATGATTTAGAATCCAGCAAGTATACAACTGGATTTAGAATGATAGCTAGTTAGGTTTTTGTATATGTAGTTAATTTTTCAAATTGATTTTATTTTAGGAAACTATGTCGAGACTTCCTATTCCAAGTAGCAGCCGATCCCGGTCTGCAAGTACTACTCCTAAGTCAAGTGCACCTACCTGGCCGAGGGATTTGCTCAATTCACAAGGGTCTCCATTAACTGATGGTATTTACACTGCTGCAAGTCCAGGTGAATGGAGTCACCGTGTGTCTTCGTCAGATGGTGATAATTCTCCAATGCATGTTAATGGGAATCAGGATGGGGGAGATGGATTGCATGAGGATTTTCATCAAGCAAACATTGAAGCTGACAATACCGAGGAAAGCGGGATTAATGGTAACACACAACATTGTATTTGAGTTTCCTTTATGTTATATATATATATATATATATATATATATATATATATATGTGTGTGTGTGTGTGTGTGTGTGTGTGTGTGTGTGTGTGTTCTATCAAGTTGCCTTTTAATTTATTTATTTTTTTGCAGATGATCACCTTTTAGAAATAAAATTTAATTCTATGGGACAACCAATAGAAGATGGTTCTAAGCAATATGCTACCAGAGTTGGAACGATATCTAGGAGTATTGTCCCACCAAGAATTGAAGATTGGAGGTCTGTTAATTGGGTTCTTAAGGAAGAAATCTGGAGAGCCATCAAGAATGAGTACAGGGTACCTAAAGTTATCAAGTCCAAGGCTCTAAGAATGTCAAATAAATCTTGGAAGAACATGAAGACTATTTTAAGGAAATGGTGTGACCAATTTAATATTGTTGATGAGATAAAGAACAATAGACCACAAGGTGTGAAGAGAGAGGACTGGGAGAAATTCGTTGACTTGCATAATTCAGAAGCTGATCAGAAACTAAGGGAGATAGGTAAGGAATCAAGGAAGCTTCTAAAAGTTTTGCATACTACTAGAAGGGGCGGCATTGCACGTCGTCGACATGTCATGGAACAACAAAGTCCTACCGGTAGTGTGACGAGAACTGTTGTATACTTAGCAACACATGTTTACCAAGATATTCCTGAAGAAGAACTTGAATCAATGGACCCTAATTATTATGAAGTAAAATGCAGAGAATATGTTGTAAGTTCATATTTCATTGTTGGTTTTAGATTGACTAGCATATACTTTTGTCTTTGTTGCTTTTCTTAATAATTTGTTTTCTACTTATACATATAATCTTGTGTACATTGCAGACAAAGGTAAGAGATCTGAATGAAATGGAGCAGTATAGAGATGAAACCCATTTGGACAGAGATGCAGTTTCCAAGGTGGGTGCACATGTACTTGTATTGTTGTTTGCAAAAAAAAGAAAACCTTGTTAGTTACTAGCTAACTGATTTTGGTTGCTTCTTCGTAGGTGCTTGGAGTTGATGATAGGGGTTGTGTTCGAGGAATGGGAGGTGGGATATCAAAAACTGAACTGTTTGCTTCTGCAGTTCCAAGGGAGCAGCTACGGAAGCAAGTGCTGAAGACTAGAGCTGTGGAAGATCGTGTCTGTAGTCTTGAGGTAACTGTTGAGACACTAATGGCTGGTTTGAGTTGCAATCCTAACACCAACAATGATAATGCTTAGGTAACATTCTATAACTAGTTTTTAGTTTATAACTCATTCAATAACTAGTTTTCAGTTTGTAACACCAGCAATGTGTCTGATAGCTCTTTATCTGAGTTTAATTGAATTTCTCTATTCCTATTTTTCTTGCATTGTTTTTCTTATGGACATCAGTAATTGTTATTGTCATATTGGATGGGATTATGATTTGCAGGGAATCAATGGTGGTGGTTGTCAATCTAGAACTCATAGAGTAATTGTGAGAAATATGAGAAAGAACCGCATTGATGAAATTTGTTTAGCTTCTGAGAATCTCTGTTATGGAGATGGAACTTTTGGTAATATTATCATAGGCAGCAAGATTTTGTGGCCTCAACACTCGGTTTGTCTACTTCCCACTGATGATGCCGATTTTTAATGAATTTGGAGTTCTGTTGTTTATTGAGGTGGAGGTACTTATGACTTTTTGGGACTTTTTTGGGGACTTTTTTGGGGTATATACATGGTTGGGATACACGTAAGTTTTTCTGATCTATATTTACGTACTTGGTTTATATATGTAACTATTTTGGGAAGCTTAGTTTTCAGATGTAAGTATTTTGGGGTTTAGTCAATCTTGCAAGTTTGTATGGTTTTCAGTCTCATCTCTTTTTATGTAAAGAAGAAGACACTCAAAATATGTAAAGAAGTGTCTTGTAACTTTTATGGATCTTTAGCTTCAGCAGGTTTCAGAGCCTTTCTTTTATCTAATGAAATATATATTAGTATCACCAATCTTGTTCACTTTTATACATTATTTTGATTGCCAGTCTTTGTGAATTGTTCACTATTTATCAAGGCATTGTAGCAGGATAAGAATGGACGTGTTAGAACTATGAAGTAACATGTTTATGCTCTGCAGTTCCTCTTTTTTTCTATTTATACAGGCCTAGAGCATTGATATCTATTTTTGCAACGTTAGAGAATACAATCGTTGCAGTCTTAGTTTCTGCACTGCAAACTGCTCCACTCTCAGCAGTCTACTAGATTATTGCCCTGTAAACTAGTTTTTGCATCTGTAGTAGATTTCAGTCTACCTGAAATGGTTTGCAAAGAGGTGTAATATGCAGAATCATTGGATATGTATCAGTGGTAATAATCTTGTAACTGGCTTGGCCTTTTTCATTTCAATTTAACCTTTGGATATGTACTTAGAATCAAAAAATTTAGAAAATTGCAGATACACATAAGTTGAAATAAACTTCAATTTGTCTAAACAATAAACATTCACTTGGAGGCGATTCATACAATTAATCTGTTGCTGACTTAGGTTTAAATCTGACTCCAAGAAGTTTGTATAAAAAATAAACATTCCCCTGGAGGCGATTCATTCCATTCAGTTGTTGCTGACTCTGTGATAGACACATTTTTGTGTCTAATTTGTCTCGATTCTATATATTGATAGTGCTCATTTTTGTACTTATTATGGTGTTTTATGTGTGTAGGTATTTTTGGCCAATAAACATTTTTGGAAAAATCGGCTCGAAAAGTTGCGCCGGAGGACACATGCTATTCGGACCCTCGGATTGGATAAGGGGTATCCAAATTACTAAGGGCACCTTCAGGTCACCCCCAAGACACTGCTATAGGCACCCCCTACTGCGGATAGGGGCACCTCATCTTCAAGAATTCAAAAAAAAATAAAAAAGGGGGAAAAATGGCAGCGACGACAACAGATTTGGAGTTGATGATTTGGACCAGATTTTAGCGAGATTCAATCGCTGATTTTTCATGGGATAGGCCTGTTTTATCAATACAACATTTGGTATGGATGTTTAGTTGGGCTGGATTTGGCTAAAATTCGAGTTGCATAAAAACAGAGGTGGAGTTATACACGGGTCTGTGGGGTTTGTTTTTGGAATTCCAGGGAGATTAAAGGCGAGATATTGTTTCCAAAGATATGTATCTATCTAAGGAAGAGTTTGGGAGGAGATGGAAAGATCAGAAACGCGTGAAACAAGTAAGGGAACAAATTATTGCCGTGACTTGCACGGAAAGGAAGAGAAGAAATTTACTCGGGTTTGTTAGGGTTTTCTGGCTATATATAGCCTGGGTATGAGTCAAGGAAGGGTTAGACACACTTTGGGAAGGTTTAGAGGCGCTACAGAGCATAAACAATCGAGTTGCGAGAAGCTTGCTGCTTGGTGCGAGAGGAAGAACACGAAGAACAAAGCACCTTGAAAGATCGTTTTGGGGTCGAGGATTCAACGACACGACAAACAATTGCATAAGTGGCTCTTGTAACGATCTATTGTAACCGCTTTGTAACGCCATTACAGCGTTATGCAAGCAGTCTGTTTAATTAATTTTCATCCTTTTAATCATCTTTTGAGCCATAAACACATATTTTGAGACCATGATTAATATGAGGAGCTAAACCCCATTGCCGAGGCGACGGAGGAAGCCAATTTTCCATGATGTGTGTGGTAATTTCTATTTTAATTAATTTTTGCAATCTCTTTTAAGATTATTTGCCTTGATTGAAAATTGATTGAATGATTTTTCCTAAGCAGTTGTGATTTCTCTTGATAGACTATGCTTAGACCTAGGTTTTTGATATTCTATGCTTTCGAAATACAATTGTTATTCTAAAAATCTACCTTTGCAAAATATTAGAATCACTTTAAACGTAAAGAGTTGCACGAATATTGATTAGATTAAATCACATAAAAATTGGAGTTTGGTGGAATCCACGAGTCTCGGTGCTTCTTAAAATCTTGACAACAACCTTCTTTGAGTTTTCTAGTTTTATTTGAATCTAAAATCCTTCACAAGTCCGAGAGGAACGACATCTTTCTTACCACTTTTCTACAACAACATAAAAACCACATCAATTTTGGCGCGCCGACACGGACTTGTTTTTAGGGTTTTAGATTTTTTTTTTTTTTTTTTTCTTTTGTTCTATTTTACGTTTTCTTGGGTATTTGTCTTGTGGTTACGGTATTGGATTTCGGATCGAAAGAAAGCTGAGCCAAAGATTTGGTGAATAATTAAAGACTTGGAGTCAAAGACAAAGCGAAAAGAAACGAGGAAGAGACAAAGAATTTTATTTTTATTTTTATTTATTTTTTAGGTTTTTTCGGAAAAACTGTATTAGGGTTTATAATTATTTTTGTAATTTTTCTTTTTATTTTTGGACTTTTGGACATTTTTGGGACTTTGGACATTATTTTTAAACCCTAAAGAAGGGTAGTCTTAAATATAAACTGTTTGCAGAGAAGGAGGACAATTACGATATTTTCTCTGCACCTTGGGTTTGTCACTTTGACATAGGAGTCGGTGGCCCGGAGTCGACTACAACCGATTCATCCCCCGTCCGAACGCAGGAGGTAAGATCTCAACACTCGCGAATCCCTGTCGTGAGTTCTTGGACTCCTTCGTTTGCATATATCTTTGAGGACTTGAATACTACTGTTTTATTTTTCTAGTAAAGGGCAAGGCCTGGCCATACAAGATAAGGGTTCGGATTTCATCACCGTTCTCTTCTTGCCCGCCTTAGGAACACGTAACCTACGCGAACCTAAGCCTTAAAATTTTGACTAGAACAAGACCGATAGGTAACGAGCTTAATAGGAAAGTCATTCGAAAAATATTGGTTACTCTTTTAAGCACACTTCAAAGTTCATAAGGTTTACGTGAGTTGAATGCGTGACTGCGCGCATTGTAATTCCGGTGAGGCCTTGGGTATCAAAGCTCCACCGAGCTTCCCTCGCCTCTATTCAACTTACTTTGACTCGGATTGATTCCAGAGGGGTTTGCTTAAATTGTAACGAATTCCCTTTCGAAGGATTAGAAGCTGGTCTAGAAACAATCTAAGTGGAGCCATCATGCTTTTTGTTTGCTAGAAATCAATAGGTCTGATTTGGTTGAGTCGGCCTTGATTTGTGATTGCTTAGAATCCTTCTAATTCTTTTGTATGCTCAACGTAAAAGAGACGCCTAGGTAGATTTGTTAAAGAGAAACCTAGTAGTTCTAAGCGTCTCGATTACCTCAATTTAGAAAGTCCGATTTTTGAAGAGTCCGTTTTTGAACGTCCGTTTGAGGAGACAATCCCTAATATTCGATAGTGCCAGAAATGGAAACTTTGAAAGCTTTATTGAACCCGACTAGGACTACTCGTCCCTCGTGTATCGGAGTTAGGCTGAAAGCAGGAAGCAACTTATGAACTTAAACACGAACCTTCTGTTGCTCCCAATCTTCTTAGGGAAAGAAAATGAAAACCCCTATTTCCATGTTAGGGACTTTGAGGAAATTTGTAGTACCCTAAAGATTAGAAACCGGGATGATGATGCTTTGAAACTCGGGTTATTCCCCTTTTCCTTGAAAGATAAAGCCAAATCGTGGCTATATAGTTTGGCTTCGGTTCAATTGAAACATATGAACAACTTACATCTGCCTTTTTAAACAAGTTTTCCCTAGGCACAAAACATCGTCTATTAGGACAAATTTGCACGTTTTCTCAACGGAGGGGAAAATCTTTGTATAGGTATTTGGAAAGGTTCAATGATTTATTAGCCCAATGTCCTCATCATGGTCTCGAGAAGGTTAGGTTAGTTCGGATCCTTTACGAGGGTTTAGATTATTCCACTACGACCACAAGTAGAGTCTATGTGTGCAGGTGGGTTTGAAAACCAAGCAGGTTGATCGGCGATGACATATTTGCACGAAATCGCCGAAAAAGACCCAGCAATGGGAAAATAGTAGGGAACCCAAGAAAACAATTCTTCTAGGAAGAGGAAACGTTAATAGGGTAGAAGGAGGCCATGAATCGGATGCCAAAATTCTTTGCTATAGCGAAAAGGTTAGAAGCTTTAGAAGTGGGTCACACTAGTGGTAGATTGGAGCCTTTTTGGGAAGGCCAGAATAATGAAGAGCAAGCCAATGCTCTGTATAATAACACTAGATTCGACAACCGTCAGAAATTTGACCCATATTCAGAAACCTATAATCCTGGTTGGAAAAACCATCCGAACCTTTCGTGGTCTAAGGGCCAGAGTCAAGGTCAGCTTAGTAATTCGAATGTTCCCCTAGGTTTTGGTTATAATAAGAACTCTTCAGGTCAAGCTCAGTTTCAGAACCCTTCAGAGAATAAAATGACTAGCCTAGAGGAATCTCTTAGTATATTAAGAAAGAGCCAGGATGTGTTAGCACAGAGCCAGGAAATGTTAATAAAAAGCCAAGTTAGTTTTGAACAGAAACCAAGCGAGAACTTTCAAACTAATGCTCGACTCTTGCTAAGTTAGAACTTCAAATAGGTCAAATAGCTAAGACTTTAAGTGAAAGAGATAACGGAAGGTTCCCTAGTCAAACTAATCTCAACCCTAGAGGAGTTCATGAAGTAGGTGAAAAACCATCACACCAGTTGAATTCAATTAGAACCCTTAGGAGTGGTAGAGTAGTAGACAATCAGGTAACCATGCCCGATAGTGAGCATACTGTAGTTCACCCCTCAGGACCATCCATAGCTGAGGGGACTGATAAAATCTCTGATGATGCCGATTCGGTTCCTGAGAGGCCCTATTTTATGCCTAGAGCCCCATTTCCCCAGCTATTAGTACCAACAAAGAATGAATCCAACTTTAATGACATAATGGAGGTTTTTAAGAAAGTTACCATAAACCTTCCGTTACTAGAAGAAATTAGGCAACTTCCGGCTTATGCCAAATTCCTTAAGGATATGTGTGCGAGTGCGCAAGCTTAGTGTCCCTAAAAAGCCTTTTTAGCTAGTCATGTAAGTTCGATCATTCAGAACAACACAACTCCTAAATATAAAGACCCAGGTGCCCCTACCATTGCTTGCACGATAGGAAAACATCGGGTAGATAAAGCTTTACTTGACTTAGGAGCTAGTGTGAACTTACTGCCGTACCATGTGTACTTACAGCTAGGACTTGGTGAATTGAAACCTACCAAGATAACACTGCGGTTAGCTGATAGGTCTATTAAAATTCCTCGTGGTGTTATAGAGGATGTTCTTATTGAGGTCGACAAGTTTATTTATCCTGTGGATTTCGTGGTCTTAGATACCCAACCTGTCCCTGACCCAGAGAACCAGATACCTGTGATTTTAGGTCGCCCATTTTTAGCTACGTCTAATGCGATCATAAATTGTCGAAGTGGTATTATGAATCTATCTTTTGGTAATATGACTATTGAGTTGAATATTTTTAATGTCAATAAGCTGCATTCTGAGCTAGATGACACGTGCATTGAAGAGGTGAACATGATAGGAACCTTAGTTCAGGAGTCATTACCAAACACCTTATCGGAAGATCCATTAGAGAGTTGTCTAGCCCATTTTAGCATGGATTTTGACGATGATAGCAACATTGAACAAGTAAATGCTCTGTTGGATTCTATTCCTATGTTAGATACCGACAAATGGAAAGCTAGGTTCGAACCATTACTAGCTACTGAATCTACCTTAAGCCCTTGTTTCGAAGCGCCTAGAGATCCTCCTAAGTTGGACCCTAACTATGCATTTTTAGGCCCATCTGAGACTTTCCCTGTTGTTATAGCTTCCGATTTGGATAGTGATCAGGAGAGTAGGCCAGTGACCGTACTTACAGAAAATAAGGAAGCTTTAGGGTGGACCATAGAGGATAAGGACATAAGTCCTACTTTGTGTATACATCAGATGCATTTAGAGGATGAACCACCTGATTATAACTTAGATAAAGCAATTGACCTTTTTCAGGAACCCGATGGTCTAGAAATTAGGAATATTGTGACTAGTCTATTTAGAGACACCCAAAATTCTAAGTTTGGGGGTGGACTTGGAATATATGCCTCTACCATTTCACAAGAGTATCTTCATAGAGCGATTCGATTGTTAGAAACCCATCCTCGGTTGATGTGGTTTATCCGGGCTATGATACCCAGATTGACTTTGTTTTCCCACCAAATGTTTCTCAACCAATTGTGGGAATGTATGAGTTCAAAATGTGTCAGTTATTAAGTTCACGAGACCAAACCTAATTACTTTAGGAGAATAGAAACGACACATTTGCTTAAGATTGACCGCCGGACTTCATCGTGGTCAATTGTGTTGAGTCAAAACGATTGACTTTGAGGATCCACGATTATTTAGGTTATTATTATGTGCTTCTAAGTTTTTACTTGGTATTTTCAGACTCTAATACCTGAATCGGATCTTAGCTACGAGCAAATGCAACCCATGAAAATATTTTATTTGGACCCGAGTCATAGAGCACGAACTTTGAACCACGGCTAGATGTAGTTGTCTTAAACGAAACTAGACAAGGGTGTGCTATTCTTGGCAAGTTGGAGATTCCTTTTATTTGTGATAGCTCTATTTGGTTTTGATGACCCATGATTTTTCGGCTATTACTTTATGATTCTATGAGGTGACTAATCCTTTGTTAGTCTGGTGAAGACTTTAAACTTAGCACTTCTTGGGAGGTAACCCAATATTCATGCGACACGATAATATCTTTCCTTATCTCTTTTGCTTCAAATGGTAACATTTCTCCTTGTTCATGCTTTTAATTTTATCTTTAGAACATTGAGGACAATGTTAGATTTAAGTTTGGGGGTATGGGAGAAAGTTTTAGTTGCATTGTTAAACTCCGAGCCTAGAAATTTATGCTTATTAAGGACGGCACTAACCAATCTAAGTGGATGGAAGCATTTTGGTTGTAGGAGTTGAGGAACCAATACGATTAGATGGCAACATCTAAAGAATCTATTCATAAAAAAGCACGAGCTCGGTGTTAGAAATAACATGATAGTTTCACCAATCTCGTTGAGTCCTTTTCACTTCACTTTTTTTTTATTTTATTTTGTTTTTAAACTATGTTTCTCTAAGTGATTAGGTGGGGCCCACGAATCAAGTTGTTACCAATGCTAGGGTGAATTAGAGTGATTGAGATACAAAAAAAAAAAAAAAAAAGACTAGACCAATTAGACCAAACGGAATAAAATTAACACTTGGGAATAGCAATATGTGTGTGTTTTCCCTGTCTCAAATCCTAAACAAGCGTGGAATGCGGGATCCACGGGAACTATCATGTAATCTGGCGACAAGAAGCATGCGCTTGGATCCAAAAGATCTAATCATGCGATTAAAAAAATATTAATGTTCGGTGAATAAATCGACACATTTGGTTCCCTTGTATATGCCGGACGTGTTGATCTAGAATTAGGATTGTCGACCACTTGGTTCCCTTGTATATGCCGGTTGTGTTGATATTAGTCGGACCAGTATCTCGATCCATTAGGATAGGTTCATTTTGGCAGTGGCCTTCAGACAGATATGAGAAACATCGATCACTTAGTAAACATCAAAACCATCTATGTTTTTCTCTATATCCATCTTCTTGATCTATCCATGTGATTAGTTTTGACTCCGGGTATTGATTTCCATAGTGCGACTATCCGAGTAGAGCTCTCGTGACTTATATATGAATTTTAGTATGCTTGAGTGCAAACTCGTGTACAACAATTGGAATTTCGCATCGGGTACTTCCTCCTCGGTCAATAAGTATGCCAACCAAGGAGATTCTTTAGTGCCTTCAAGGTTCTGCGTAGATAGTTAGGTGCAGGTATAAAAGGTTTTGTGGGTACACCTCGGTAAACCCTCCGAGAATATAACTCGGCCACTAGGGCCACCTAGGGGTTTAAAGGCTTATTGCATATGCTAAATGCAATCGACGATGCACCATGACATGAGTTAGGATTTTATTTTTATTTTATTTTTGCTCGAGGACTAGCAAATAATAGGTTTGGGGGTATTTGATAGACACATTTTTGTGTCTAATTTATCTCGATTCTATATATTGATAGTGCTCATTTTTGTACTTATTATGGTGTTTTATGTGTGTGTAGGTATTTTTGGCCAATAAACATTTTTGGAAAAATCGGCTCGAAAAAGTTGCGCCGGAGGACACATGCTATTCGGACCCTCGGATTGGATAAGGGGTATCCAAATTACTAAGGGGCACCTTCAGGTCACCCCAAGGCAGCTGCTATAGGCACCCCTACTCTGGATAGGGGCACCTCATCTTCAAGAATTCAAAAAAATAAAAAAGGCGGGAAAAATGGCAGCAGCGACAACAGATTTGGAGTTGATGATTTGGACCAGTTTAAGCGAGATTCAATCGGCTGATTTTCATGGGCTAGGCTTTGTTTTATCAATACAACACCGGTATGGATGTTTAGTTGGGAGGTGATTTGGCTAAAATTCGAGTTGCATAAAAACAGAGGTGGAGTTATACACGGGTCCTGTGGGGTTTGTTTTTGGAATTCCGGGGAGATTAAAGGCGAGATATTGTTTCCAAAGATATGTATCTATCTAAGGAAGAGCTTGGGAGGAGATGGAAAGATCAGAAACGCGTGAAACAAGTAAGGGAACAAATTATTGCCGTGACTTGCACGGAAAGGAAGAGAAGAAATTTACTCGGGTTTGTTAGGGTTTTCTGGCTATATAGCACAGGTATGGAGTCAAGGAAGGGTTAGACACACTTTGGGAAGGTTTAGAGGCTCTACGAGCATAAACAATCGAGTTGCAGAGAAGCTTGCTCTTTGGTGCGAGGAAGAACACGAAGAACAAAGCACCTTCGAAAACGGTGTTTTTGGGGTCGGGGATTCAACGACACGGCAACGGTGCATAAGTCGCTCTTGTAACAGTCTATTGTAACCGCTTTGTAACGCCATTACAAAGACATTGCAAGCATTCTGTTTAATTAATTTTCATCCTTTTAATCATCTTTTGAGCCATAAACACATATTTTGAGACCATGATTAATATGAGGAGCTAAACCACATTGCCGAGGCGACGGAGGAAGCCAATTTTCCATGATGTGTGTGGTAATTTCTATTTTAATTAATTTTTGCAATCTCTTTTAAGATTATTTGCCTTGATTGAAAATTGATTGAATGATTTTTCCTAAGCAATTGTGATTTCTCTTGATAGACTATGCTTAGACCTAGGTTTTTGATATTCTATGCTTTCGAAATACAATTGTTATTCTAAAAATCTACCTTTGCAAAATATTAGAATCACTTTAAACGTAAAGAGTTGCACGAATATTGATTAGATTAAATCACATAAAAATTGGAGTTTGGTGGAATCCTGAGTCTCGGTGCTTCTTAAAATCTTGACAACAACCTTCTTTGAGTTTTCTAGTTTTATTTGAATCTAAAAATCCTTCACAAGTCTGAGAGGAACGACATCTTTCTTACCACTTTTCTACAACAACATAAAAACCACATCACTCTGGTAGAAATCTGATTCAGATTAGGTCTATACTTTCCCATCGAGAAAAAAGAAAAATATTATCGTCTTTATCTCTCTTTTCATTCTCTTATTCTGAAAGGCGGCTCTCTCAGACAAATTTATTACTCCTCTCAAGCAAATTCATCACTGCGCTCAAGCAAATTCATTACTCTCTCAGACAAACTAAATCATCGACATGTACTTGCGACAAATTTATGATGGTTGGTGTATTAACTAGTTAGGGTTTCAATCATCAACGTATTTATCGGGGTTCAACAACTTTCAGAGGATTTATTAATGCTAGCTGCATTCTGATATGAGGTTTCATCATATCACATACTATTGGAAGGGTAATAAGCAAATTTTAACTTCTATTTCATCTTGAGTTACAATTTATTAGGGTAATAAACAAAAAAAAATTAATAAAATCAGGGGTTTTGTTTAATTAGGTCATTTAAATATTTCATCTTGAGTTACAAATAAGAAATTTCAATAAAATTGGGGGTTTTGTTTAATTAGGTCATTTAAGTATTTCATCTTGAATTACAAACTGGGGGTTAAATTGTAAAATTGCAGCTAACAAAACTTTCTGCACTTACATACTCTAGGTAGCAGATGTGGGTTTTGGTATTTTTGTTGTCTTAACTTTACAATTTAAGGATTGAACAACTTGCTTTTTGTTTCTTTTTCTAATTTGTATCTTTGGAGTTTCTGCAGAGAGCCCTCTTTTAAGTTGATGATTTTAGTTTCAAGTTACTAAAAGTTTTACACAGGAGGATCTATACTTTAATATTGTCTGAACTTTGGGTTATAAAACGTATCGAAATTTAGTGGATCTTCTATGTATTTCTGACTCCTGTCTAGCCCACTAATTTGGCTTACTTAGTGCACAAATACGATGCTAGGCGTAATCTTGTCCTCAAATACCATGCTAGGTATAACTTGTCTTAATAGGAGTAGCTTATATGTTATTCTTTATTTGATTTACCCTTGTCACATAATGTGGGGGTTCCTTTTTAGTTCTTTTAAACCTTATTTGTTGCCATAATTTTCCAATGCTGATCATGTAGGTTGACAGAATTATAAGTGAATACAATTATAACTTGTAGTTAAAACCTGTTCTGGACATGCATACCAAAACCTTATGTGTGTATTTGCTTTTGCAGATGTCTCAACGTCGGATAGTTGTTCCATGTAAAAATGGATGACTGCACCGAATGGTTCGCATCGATGGGTTGTAGGTGTTCAATCTTTCATCCAATTTACAACAGAGAGTCTAGGTGAAGGTATCAAAGAATTTCGATGTCCTTGCATGAAATGTAAGAATTACAGGTGTTTACCAAAATTACTAGATGATGTACATAAGGATATTCTTGATCGTGGGTTTGATGTGTGATCGAATTTAGAATAGTGGTAAGTAGAGTTGTCGTTCACTCGGACTTGTCGAAATTGATTTTAGGATTTAATAAAGAAAAATAATAAAAATAGAGAAAAGATACAATTTATGTCACAAGATAAAGAGAGTTACTGGGACTCGGGATTCCACCAATTCTCACATTCATGCGGTTCATCTATTAATTTCGGACAATTAAATCTCATAAAATAACAAACATCGACTCTAATTTTTTGCCAAGGTAGATTTTATAAATAAATATATGTAATTCACAAGCATGACGCATCTAAAGTACCTAAGACTAAGCATGCGACATCTAACGAATTCACAAATATTCAAGAAAAATCATAAATCAATTATAATAGTGCAAATAGTCATAAAGGAATTAAATAGAATTACCACATGGGTGCAGAACAGCTTCCTCCGTCGTCCCGGTGATGGGTTCTAGCTCATCATGTTGGAAACACGCTCAAAAATCATTATTAATGCTCAAAAATGGTTTACAAATGATGAACAAGGGAGAAAAGATGAAAAGCCAGATTTGTAACAGTTATAATTGTTACAAACGGACTGTTACAGAGAACGATAAATGTAAATTATCGCTGTTGCTGAAGTTTTAAGACTATCTATGTACTACGACCCACAGCTGTGAATTGTTATCACTGTAGCTTTTACGATGGTTGCCTGTGGGTCTTATGTTCTTCCCATGCAGCAGCAGAAGAGTTTTCTCTGCAACTCGATTCTAGCCTCTGTTCTCGTCCCAACTCTCTCCATTCCTTTATGTGATCCATAAGCACATATTTATATCGCATCAGTACCCAAATCTCTTGAGTTGAATGCGAATAATCCTCTCTTCACTCCTCTGCAACACCCGGAGATATTATTTCCCTTTTTATCTCTTGGTTTGATTTTCACGCGTCTGCAGCTGTAAATCTTGAGAAGGGTTTCCTTATTTATCTCATTTAGACTTCGAGCTCTCCCAACACGTTGAAAACTCTGTTATTCATACGTCTGACTATCAAAAATATAACCGAGAATATTTAGTTTCCCTGAATAATGAAACGAACACGTGACACTCCTATTCTTTCGAATTCAAACCTCATATCTTCCCTGTTTTGATGTAACACGTCAATGAGAATTTAATTAGACAAAAATTCCAACAAAATCTTGTCGATTCAATCCGGTGAAAACCATGATGAGAAACACTTTCCCGCCAATTCTTTATTCAAACCGTGAAGATGGTGACTGCCCCTTATCCTCTGTGTGGGGTGCCGATAGTGATTGAGGTGCCCCTAGTAATGAGGTGCCCCTTAACCTACATTGAGAGTCAAATAACACGTGTCCTCCGGGGTTCCTTTTAACACTTTTAGCCGAATTTTCCAAAAAATGTTTATTCCCCAAAAATACCTACACACACATAAAACACCATAATAAGTACAAAAAATGAGTACTAACAATATGAAACATTGAGGACAAATTAGACACATAAATGCGTCTATCAAATACCCCCAAACTTATTATTTGCTAGTCCTCGAGCAAAACTAATAAAAAATAAAATTCTAACTCACTAGGTGGCCCCAGTGACCGAGTTAATCTCGGGAGGGTTTACCAGAGGAGTACCCACAAAACCATTACTCCAGACCCTAGTTATCTACGCTGAACCTTGGAAGGCACTAAAGAATCTCCTTGGTTGGCATACAATCATTGACTATAGGAGGAAGTACCCCGATGCGAAATTCAATTGATGTACACGAGTTTGCACTCAAGCATACTAAAATTCATTTAAAGTGACAGAGCTCTACTCGGATAGTTTACGGACATCATAAACCTGAGTCAACCAATCACATGGATAGATTAAGAAGATGGATGTAGAGAAAACGTGGATGATGTTCACTAAGGTGAACCTATCCTAATGGACTGAGATACTAGTCTGACTAATATCAACACACCGGCATATACAAGGGAACCAGTGGTCGATAATCCTAACTCTAGGTCAACTCAGCTGGCATATACAAGGGTACCAGTGGTCGACTTTATTGTATTTATACCGGTTGGTCTGATGGTATGGTCTCAATTTTTTTTTTTTTTTTTTTTTTTTTTTTTGGATATCTCATTCACTCTGTTTCACCTAGCAATGGTAAAAAGAAAAAGAAAAAGAAGTGATCAGGATTCTTTCGATGTTTCCATCACGAGGATATGGCGAAACTACCATGTTTTCTTTTCTAACACCCGAGCTCTGTGCTTTTATGAATAGACTCTTCTAGATGTTTCCATCTAATCAGATTGGTTCCTCAACTCCTACAACCAAAATGTTTCCATCCACTTAGATTGGTTAGTGCCGACCTTAATAAACATAAATTTCTAGGCTCTGGAGTTTAATATATTGCAACTAAAAAGTTTCTCCCATACCCCCAAACTTAAATCTAACATTGTCCTCAATGTTCTAAAGATGAAATTAAAAGCATGAACAAGAAGAAACTGTTACCATTTGAAGCAAAAGAGTAAGGAAAGATATTACCGTGTTGCAAGAATATTGGGTTACCTCCCAAGAAGTGCTAAGTTTAAAGTCTTCAGTCAGACAATGGAAGAGATTAGTCACCTCGAAGAATCATATAGCAACAGTCGGAATAACTGCGGGTCATCTGGATCAAAAAGTGTTAACCACAAGAAGAGGAGACTGCAACAAACCAGGAAGATATCCAACACACCCTTATCTATTTTTTTTTGTTTAAGACAACTACATCTAGTTGTGGTTTGGGTTCAGGCTCTATAAAAGGGTCTAGATAAAAAGTTTTCATCGGCTGGATTTCCTCAAAGGAAGGATCCTGAAGATCAGGTTCTAGAGTCTGGAAATACTCAATTAAGAACTTAGAAGCACATAACAAAAACCTGAATAACTGGGGATCCTCTAAGTCAATCAGACTTGGCTCACACAGTTGACCACAGTAGTAATCATTCTTAAGCAAATGTGTCGACCCTAATCTCCTAAAGTAATTAGGTTTAGTCTCAAAACTTAATAATTGAAACATCTGAAACTTATACGTTCCCACAATTGGAAGGAAGGTTTTTGGTGGGAAAACAAAGTCAATCGTGGTATCATAGCCTGGGTTAACCACATCAACCAGATGATGGGTTTCTAACAATCAACTTTTTATGGACACAACTAGGTTCGGGAAAAAGTGTATGAAGATAATCTTTTAAAATGGTTGAGGCACATATGTCAAGTCCCAAGTTAGGGACCTTTCTAAGAGTTAAGGCACATGGAGAATGATAATCACCCCCAAACTTAGAGTTTTCAGTGTGTCTAGAAAGACTAGTCACAACTTCCCTAATTTCAAGGTCATCGATTCTGAAAATGGTCAATTGATTCTTCTAAGTCAGGTACATCCTCACTCATCTCTACGAGTTCATTTTCTTTTTCTAAGTCTTTTGTTTCTAAATCGCTAGACTCAAAATATACTTGTTCCTCTAAACCATCATTGGCTTCGTAATCAAAAGGAAATACTACATCGTCTAAAACGGGGGTATCTCTAGTCAAATCCTCATCCTTTTGAATAGGTGAATAATTATTAAAATTATTTGGATTTGAACTAGAAACATTATCATTAAGCTCAATTGGAGTAACAAATTCCCGATCACTATGCTTACTGATTTCAAATTCTTCATCAACACTATCCTCATCATAATCATCATTATAATAACATGAAAATGGTTAAACCTCATCTAGACAAGTAGTGTTACCAATTTTATCCTCGTCATCTTGATTATGTAAATAACTATCCTCATTTCCGAGGGGTACTATTGGAAACACTAAGATTATCTCGGCGGTTCCGTTACGGGCCTCTAACAAAAGCTTTCGAATCGACTCATATGACTTCATTATGGTATCGTGACTCGACTCACATGACTTCCTTATTGTATCGTGACTCGACTCACATGACTTCCTTATTGAATCTAGGAAAGAATTTCTCTCGTTGCATTGCTTTCGTCCATAACTAAGTTATTCATTTCTGCGAACTTACGTGTCGACTCAGCTAACTTACGTGTTGACTCTAGTAGAGAGGAATTTTGCTCGTACGACCGGTTGGTGTATGGATAGTAATTGGGATCACCATGGTATGACCCATAACCTTCAAAAGTTTGGCGTTCCTAACCACTATTCACACTATGGTCATAAAAAGAGTGATGTCCATATTGTTCAGTTGGATATTCATATTCATTGTGATGGCTATTGTAATACCAGTTTGACATCCTAACTGCAAGGGAATTCTACACAAACACAAACAAGGCTGACTCGACCACAACAAACCTACTGATTTCTAGCAAACAAAAATCATGATGGATCCACTTAGATTGTTTCTAGACCAGCTTCTAATCGTTCGAAAGGGAATTCATTACAATTTAAGCAAACCCCTATGGATCAATCCGAGTCAAAGTAAGTTGAATCAAGGCGAGGGAAGCTCCATGTAGCTTTGTTACCCAAGGCCTCACCGCTATTACAAGGCGGCGCAGTCACGCATTCAACTTCACAGAAACCATCATGAACTTCGAAGTATGCTAAAAGAGTAACCAATATTTTTCGAATGACTTTCCTATTAAGCTCGTTACCCTATCGGTCTCGTTCTATTCCAAATTTTAAAGCTTAGGTTCGTGTTTAGTTTCGTTTTCCTAAGGCGGGCAAGAAGAGAACGGTGATTAGGGGTGTTCATGGTCGGTTTTGGTTCGGTTTCAAGCCAAACCAAAACCGAAACCAATATTATCGGTTTCTAAAAATTGAAACCAAACCAATCCATTAACTATTGGTTAGGTTTCCAAATGGTTCCAGCCGGTTTAGGTTTTTCCCAGTGGTTTTTGGTTAACCAATAATTATGTCAAACCAAAAAAAAAAAATTACACTAATTTAAAGAAAAAAATAGTATTGGTTTACAAAAATTTACAGACAAAAATAAATAAAAAGAATATCAAGAGTAGTTAAAGCTTACTCTAAATCTAGAGATCAAAGAAGATTTAACTAATGGCGGTGACATCTCTAATGAAAATTTAATCAATGATTTTTTTATCAATATTCGGTTAACCATTGGTTATTGGTTCGGTTTCTCTATCATACCAAAATCAAACCATTAATCTCGGTTTTCATCTTTTCTAAACCAAAACCAACCATTAGTTAATGGTTCGGTTCGGTTTCCCCCTAATCGGTTTGGTTTAGTTCGGTTTCTCGGTTAACCAATACCATGAACACCCCTAACTGTGATGAAATCCGAACTCTTATCTTGTATGGCCAGTCCTTGCCCTTTACTAGGAAATTAAAGCAGCCGGATTCAGTTCCTCGACATATATTCACACGAAATCATCCGATAAACCCGCTGGCAGGGGATTCGCGGGTGTTTAGAATTCTTACCTCCCGTTCCAGACGGGGGATGAACCGTTGAAGTCGACTCGGGCACGCGACTCCTATGTCGGTGTACGAACCCGAGGGCGAGACGATGTCATGCTGTCGTCCTTCCCTGTGCAGTTTATATTTAAACTAACCCTTCCTTAGGGTTTTAAAAATAATAATGTCCAATGCTCAATGTCCAAAAATAAAAATAAAAATGTCCAAAAATAAAAGATTACAAAAATAATACCTAATTACAGTTTCTAAAAAAAAATAATAATAATAATAACACTATATACAAAATTTTCTTCTTCACTCCGTTCGGATCTCTATTTTCTTTCCTATTTTGGCTTTGCTTTTCTTTTCAGAACTTTCTCTTTTCCTTTCGCTCCACTCCAAATCTGAAAGCAAACAGAAATACCAAAACGCGTAAAAAAGAACAAAAATAATAGTAAAAAAAAATTTTAATAATAAAACCTAAAAAAACAAATCTATACACAAGTCTGCGTCGGCGGCGCCAAAAATTGATCGAATTTAGAATAGTGGTAAGTAGAGTTTTCGTTCACTCGGACTTGTCGAAATTGATTTTAGGATTTAATAAAGAAAAATAATAAAAATAGAGAAAATATACAATTTATGTCACAAGATAAAGAGAGTTACTGGGACTCGGGATTCCACCAATTCTCACATTCATGCGGTTCATCTATTAATTCCGGACAATTAAAGCTCATAAAATAACAAACATCGACTCTAATTCTTTGCCAAGGTAGATTTTATAAATAAATATATGTAATTCACAAGCATGACGCATCTAAAGTACCTAAGACTAAGCATGCGACATCTAACGAATTCACAAATATTCAAGAAAATCATAAATCAATTATAATAGTGCAAATAGTCATAAAGGAATTAAATAGAATTACCACATGGGTGCGGAAACGACTTCCTCCGTCGTCCCGGTGATGGGTTCTAGCTCATCATGTTGGAAACACGCTCAAAAATCATTATTAATGCTCAAAAATGGTTTACAAATGATGAACAAGGGAGAAAAGATGAAAAGCGGTTTGTAAAATGATTATAATTGTTACAAACGGACTGTTACAGAGAACGATAAATGTAAATTATCGCTGTTGCTGAAGTTTTAAGACTGTCTATGTACTACGACCCACAGCTGTGAGTTGTTATCACTGTATCTTTTACGACGGTTGCCTGTGGGTCTTATGTTCTTCCCATGCAGCAGCAGAAGAGTTTTCTCTGCAACTCGATTATCGCCTCTGTTCTCGTCCCAACTCTCTCCATTCCCTTATGTAATCCATAAGCACAAATTTATATCGCATCAGTACCCAAATCTCTTGAGTTGAATGAGAATAATCCTCTCTTCACTCCTCTGCAACACCCAGAGATATTATTTCCCTTTTTATCTCTTGGTTTGATTTTCACGCGTCTGCGGTTTGTAAATCTTGAGAAGAGTTTCCTTATTTATCTCATTTAGACTTGAGCTCTCCCAACACGTTGAAAACTCGTTATCCATACATCCGACTATCAAAAATATAACCGAGAATATTTCGTTTCCACTGAATAATGAAACAGAACACGTGACACTCTGTTCTTTCGAATTCAAACCTCATATCTTCCTGTTTTTGATGTAACACGTCAATGAGAATTTAATTAGACAAAATTCCAACAAAATCTTGTCCGATTCAATCCAGTGAAAACCGCAGGCGAGAAACACTTTCCCGCCAATTCTTTGTTCAAATCGTGAAGATGGTGACTGCCCCTTATCCTCTGTGCTGGGGTGCCGATAGTGATTGAGGTGCCCCTTAGTAATTGAGGTGCCCCTTAACCTACATTGAGAGTCCGAATAACACGTGTCCTCCGGGGTTCCTTTTAACACTTTTTCGAGCCGAACTTTCCAAAACATGTTTATTCCCCAAAAATACTTACACACACATAAAACACCATAATAAGTACAAAAAATGAGTACTAACAATACGAAACATTGAGGACAAATTAGACACATAAATGCGTCTATCAATGTGTCGTACACAACGTGGATCCATCATGGTGAGCAACCTCGTGTGGATAATGTTAATGCTCGTACCTTACCTGCAAATAATGTTGTGAATTATGATATTTCATGTCATTCGAGAATATATGACTTGTTCAATGAGGCACATGGGCGTCTGGTTGGTCTTGATAACCCTGAAGAATGCCTTACTAATCACGATCACTGCAGGATACTTGTTGTTGAAGATGGTTACGGTGGTAGTGTTCAAGATAGGGATCTTGTCGTTGAAGATGGTTACGGTGGTATTGTTCAAGATAGGGCTATTGTCGATTGCATCAAGAGGTTGGAGGATGGATTGCTACCCTTATATCCAGGTTGCGATGATGAACATACAAAACTATCAACAACAATGGATTTACTAAATATGCAAGCAAGGTATCAATGCTCTGATGTTTTCATGACTGAGTTGTTGGGATATATGAAAACTATTCTACCAAAAGGGAACACGTTACCAGCTACTTGTAGTAAAGCTAAAGATATGCTTAAGCCATTTCAGTTGCCGGTGAAAATTATTCATGCTTGTATTAACGATTGTATTATCTATCGCAAGGATTATGCTAATGAAGATAAGTGTCCTAAATATGGTGAAAGTAGATGGTAGAAACCACCAGAAGGGAGTACTAAAATTACTAAAAAGGTTTCGGTGAAGCGACTAAGGTATTTTCCAGTCACAGAAAGGTTGCAACGTATGTATGGCACAACGTGGATTGCTGAGTTGATGACGTGGTATGCTAAGGTTGAAGAAAGTGCTACACACATGAGACATCCGGTGGATTCTGCACAGTGAAAGTCGATTGATATGAAATAGCCTGAATTTGCTTCAGAAAAGAGAAATGTGCGGCTAGGACTAGCAACAGATGGTTTTAATCCTTTCGGAATGATGAGCACGCACAGTACTTGGCCTGTTATGCTTGTTTGTTACAACCTTCCACCATCTGAATGCACGGAAAAAGATTTCACGATGTTAACGCTGCTGATTCCTGGTGCTCTTGGTCCCAACCATAACATTGATGTTTATTTGCAGCCATTGATCGACGAGTTAAATGAGTTATGGTCACTCGGAAAGGTAACGTACGATGCACATATAAAGACTAACTTTACAATGAAAGCAATGTTGTTATGGTGTATACATGATTTTCCTGCGTATGCCCATGTTTCGGGTTTGAGAACTTCTGGAAGATATGGTTGTCCTGTGTGTGGAGAAAATACAGAGGCATTGAGGCTAAAATGCGGTTCAAAATTTTCTTATATGGATCATAGAAAGTTTTTAAGAGAAACATCCCAATTCAACGGATCAGAGGATTTAAGGGTTGCACCAAGACGTTTGAGTGGCGTCGAATTATTTAACAAGACTGCAACTTGTAACGAGCACGAAGCTCGTCAACGCTATTAGACCACTCAAGAGACAAATTAATCGCTAATGACTCGATTAATTAGAGACGAACGTTAATTAATAGAAATTAATCTAACAATGATCTAGTTAGGAAATTAATATCACTAGATAGGTCTCGAAAAGCTACGCGAAATAGACTACTCGAGCGTGTCATTCGGATGCATGACCGTGGAAGATATCATCAGATTAGTGTGAGGGGCAGAAATTACTATTTTGCCTTAGAACGACCTGGCTGCCCTTATCCGTTTCTCGGGTGCCTTTAGCATTTCTGTTGGCTTTATCACCACCCAACGTCTCGAATAGAAACTCATTTCTCTTTTATTCTTCTCTTTCCTTTCTTCTTTCTTCTGTTCTTCCTCTGTTGAATTCAATTCACAAAATTGAGTTGAATCTGGTGAGTTGTTATTAGGAAGTTGGTTAAATTGATTAGTTGGAGACGAAGGTGATGGCGTTGTGGTTGTTTGAGCATGGGAGAAGAATGGTGATGTTATGGAATCGAATTAGGGTTCTGTTCTTGATATGGGTGAGAGATTAAGATGGGTTTCGATATCTAAAGAAGATGATGAAGATTATGGAAGTGTTGTTGAGAGGGGTTTTGATTGAATTGGTGATTTCAACTTCACAGAAAAGGTAAATCGTGAATTTAATTAGGGTTCTTTATCTATTGTAATTTCTTTATGAAATTGAGTTTGTTACGATGAATTATTTCATGGGTTTGTTCTTATTTGAAGTGTAGATGATAGTATGAAGTTTAATTTTAAATTCTTAGAGAGTTCGAGTTTTTTTGTTCTTTCCCAATTTTGGAAATAGGGTTCCTGAGTTCGAAGCTTTAAATGTTATTAAAGATGTTGATGTTGCTGGTGGAGCTGGAGATTTAATCACTGGTAGTGATAATTTTGAGTTAGTATGGTTGTGGTTTTGGCTTGAGACTGTGATAGTGTTATGAATCACACGGGATGGAGATGAATTAGATAATGGCAGTTATGATGGTGGTGTAGTTATGAAATGGTTTGGGAATGAATATCTCAGTCGGATGAAGATCTCAATTGTAATTGGTGGATGGTCATGGTAGTGGTGGTGGTGCTGCTCAGTTGATGAAGGTCATGTATAGAACTTAAATGGGGATGTGAATTGAATTGCAGGTGGAAATGTTTGATGACTTCGATTGGTGGTGCTGGTGGTATTAGTTAGGAGATGATGTTGCTATGAGGGGAATGTCGAGGAAGAAATAATGCTAGGCTTCTGATTTTGAAGTTGAACTGTTACTGAAGATGTTCATGGAGATGAGATGATGCAGAGATTGAACTTTAGGGATTGGTATTGAAGTGAATTACAAGGAGGAGAGGATGTGTTGTTACTGCCACTAAACCATTTTGGCCGATTAGAAACAGATTTTACATGTTACAAAAACAGGGTTGTAACATGCAGGTTCTGTTTCAAAACATGGCGTGACAAATATTTGTAACGGCCCTGTAGCTATTATGAATTTTGGGTTGTAACAGCGGTTGTAACAGACGATGGCTGTTACTACGTGGAATTTCGTAACAGACCCCAGCTGTTACGAATTATTTGTAACAGAGAGTTGTAACAGGAAAGCGCCGTTACTACGGTCAGGTTGAAACAGTTCCTCGCCGTTACGATTTTTTTTGTAACAGCAAAAAAAAATACTGCTAGTCAACATTGGCCCGGTCAAAACTAGTCAATACTGACTAATTTTGACCAGGTCAATATGATTGCATTCATTCTTCTTAGGAAACAAGCCGGAATTCCAAATATCCTACATACACCTTTCACTCCATTCATCATCCACATTCAACAGTGATTTTCCAAATCAATTCATATCAAATTCTATTAATTAATTCATATAAAAAAAGAACTGAAATTTTTCTAAGTAGCAATTTTTTTTTGTTAAAGGAATACATAGAAACTTCATAAGTTCAGTTCATTCTCACTTGAATCATTATAGGTTCATTCCTATGTCATAAGGGAACACAAATTCGTGTATTACAAACATCATGAACATGTTAAGTAACAAAGCATACCATGAGAGCGGATAGGTTATCTTTGTTCTCCTCGGTACGGATAGGTTATCTTTGTTCTTCTCAGCTGCTTTCCTTGATCGACAAGAGAATTTCTTACGCAAGTGCCTGCAAGTGTCAAAAGAAACATATAAACCGCGGGTAAGAGAAGACGGGCATGATGTACAACAAACCAATTTTCCCTATGCGGAAAATGCACAAACAAGTAAGACTGCAAACACCACCGGTAAAATCACTCAATTACTGTTTAGATTCTTTCGAGCATGCTCACCTATCGCTAACCATTTTGGTTGCGGTTTTAGAAGAAGCGAGAAAGAGCTTGTTTTTCGGCAACTTCATAGCATCCATAACCACTTTTGTATTCAAGAAAAATACTTGAATGATTTTGTGAACGTTAACAATATTGCATTTTCTGAATATGTGTGCAAGTGTTTTACTTACTGAAAGCGTCTAAGAGGACCTTCCTACAAATCGTACAATCAGAGCAAAAATTTACATTGGGCGACTTTTTGAGATTGCGGCGGTGACCGGAATCAGGAGAGAGTCGGTGGCTTTTCCATATTCCTTGAGTAGCGATGCACATTGGATAGAGAGATGGATCAATCGGGGAAGAAGGGACCTCCTTTCAATAATTTTACGCCAGTTTTTTTCCCTATCAGGCTTATCTGAATAATGCTACCACTAAATGGAACATGGAAACAACTCAGTGATTTTACGAAAAAAAGAGGGAAGAAAGCATTGAAATAAATGCTTGACTAAACAACATCTTAGTATTTCATTAATGAGGGAACTACCTCTGCTTTGAGGTCACGATGAACCACACCTTGGAGATGACATGAAACAACTTTAAGAATATGACTACTTCCCACCCCTATTAAAATGATAATAAAGATGCAAGTTACTAAATATTGAACAGACAAATTTTTCGCAACTAGTGCCAATGTATGACAAACAAAATATGTGGACAATATCCTACCCTGGGGATATCTATTTGGCCCTCCAGAAGGTCGTTTTCCATAGAGGTAACTAGGTCCAGCATCCATTGGTGGTTCTAGGATGTGATTGGACAGAATGCTAGATTAGACGAAGACCTCCATCTTTGTTGTGGGGGAAGTGGTAGCAAAAAAAGGTGAGTTTGGACTAAAAGTATATCGAGATCAAAAGCACGGTATTTCACAACATATAAAAGCGAGGTGGTGATGCGGTAGAACCTTTTTGGGTCACGGGACAAAGGATCGGCCCGAAAATACTGCGTCAAGTGCATCCTTAGTAGATATTCTCTAAGAAAAACAAAAGGGGAAGAATAAAGAAAATCCATTAGTGACACATTATAAAAATCTATTATATTTAGTTGCGAGAAAATATAATTGGATACGAGTGGAAGGATGATTTCCTTGTCGACATCTAAAAATGAAGCGAAAACAATAGCGGGGCTTGTGAATCATTATGCCACTCAACCATTATAACATGAAATATATAAAAAAAAAACATTTATGTACAAATATAGCTTAGGTCCTTTAGGCTTTTTAGCAAATTAGATTGTCTCAAAATGAAACACATAGATACACTATCGTTCCCAATGACATCTCAAGGAAACTTCTGTTAGATTTACCAACTACTCAGCATTTCTTTCGGAAAACAAGGTAACATTAGGCTGCTGCACAATCATGGATACTAAATAATCATAATAATACAAGAGCCAAACAAGTAACTAAGTTAATTGTCTAACCGTGATTATCATGCTCAAAAACAGAATCAGTAATGATTGCACTCAGCCTCGAGAACATTTGACACATATATTTAAATTATTGGATTGTCCATCATGATACATGTAAGGTTTTGATATAAATTACAGGAAGAGAGTATATTCTGGTGATCACACCAACGGCAGGATAACAACCATCACATTAAAAGCTAGGAGATTGTCTTTTCGAGAGAAAAATCAAAAGCCCACTGAAAAAGTGGAACTTCAATTACAAAAAAAAAGGTTCAAGTGTGTACAGGTCTCTATTTCAAACACGAATTAGTATATATATCCAAAATGCATTAAACCCCGGTAGCATCAAAAATATTCGAGCACATCTGTGATGAGATCGAGTAAGCATTATCTCCAGCACACCCGACCAGTGTTGTCGAAGTGGCTATAAAATCAAGTTATCGATGTATGCATCACAAAATCTATTACAAAATATGATAAATAATAGAAGGGCTTTGTTAAATTACCTGGTTGGAAACAGCCTTAGCCATTATACTGAATTCCTTTTCATGACAGTTTTGTGCACCAAAGTTGGAGGGTTCTTCTGTTTGTTAGTCTTAGTAGTAGCAAGAACAACATTTGAATCTTTTCCAGCTTGAACCAAAAAAGTCTTTGCATTCAACTCTCTCCAAAACCATTATCAACAAACATATTAGCTGAAAATCAATCAAATAGAAATTAAACCATCATACTAACTGAAAATAAAACCATTAAACTACCTGAAAATAGATCAAATTGAAACCTTAATGATTCAAAAAAAAAATCGAAACCCTAATCACATGAAATAATACATAAAATCAATGAAAACATTATCAAATCGAAAATAAACAACATGCTAGCTTCTATTATAAAGAACATATACCTTCTCAAAAAACCCTAATGATTCAAAATTGAAAATCTAAACCCTAACAAAAAACCAAAAATTTTCGGATGAAATCGATCGGTAGATCTAAAAGATGATGATTGAAATCGAAAATCCCATATAAAATCGAAACCCTAATCAAAATATTTTGTTACTAATCAGAAACCCTAATTAAAAACAGATCGACAACTTAATCGTAACCCTGATTGAAAACAATATCTTCTGATTGTTACTTACATCTTGACTTCAAAATCTTGGTGAACGGTGAAAACCTAATCGTAACACTCAAATCTTCAGTTTTTCTGGAGGAGAAAGAAAAAAAAATGAAAGAGGAATAAGTGGTCGAGAGTTGGAGAAATGGAAGCAGAAAAGAAAGTTATGGATGAGAGAAGGTCTGATCGAGAGGAACTGGCTAAGTCATGTGTGACCGTGGGAGTAAATATCCTCAGTTCTACCTGGCTTGGGTGGAAAAAATATCAAGGTGTGACCACCCACGCACACGGATGGCACATGTGCTGTCATATCTAGTTACAATTTGTAACTGCTATCGGACAGTTACGAATTCTGACAAGTTTTGTAACAGCTGTTTCCTATTACCAAGGTGGGTGCACATGTACTTGTATTGTTGTTTGCAAAAAAAAAAAGAAAACCTTGTTAGTTACTAGCTAACTGATTTTGCTTGCTTCTTCGTAGGTGATTGGAGTTGATGATAGGGGTTATGTTCGAGGAATGGGAGGTGGGATATCAAAAACTGAACTGTTTGCTTCTGCAATTCCAAGGGAGCAGCTACGGAAGCAAGTGCTGAAGACTAGAGATGTGGAAGATCGTGTCTGTAGTCTTGAGGTAACTATTGAGACACTAATGGCTGGTTTGAGTTGCAATCCTAACACCAACAATGATAATGCTTAGGTAACATTCTATAACTAGTTTTTAGTTTGTAACTCATTCAATAACTAGTTTTCAGTTTGTAACACCAGCAATGTGTCGATAATTTGTTTATCTCAGTTTAATTGAATTTCTCTATTCCTATTTTTCTTGCATTGTTTTTCTTATGGACATTAGTAATTGTTATTGCCATATTGGATGGGATTATGATCTGCAAGGAATGAATGGTGGTGGTTGTCAATCTAGAACTCATAGAGTAATTGTGAGAAATATGAGAAAGAACTGTGTTGCCTTGGGATGTATTGATATGAGTAGGCCTCCACCTACTGATGAATATCATTTGGTCCGCATTGATGAAATTTGTCTAGCTTCTGAGAATCTCTGTGATGGAGATGGAACTTTTGGTGATATTATCATAGGCAGCAAGATTTTGTGGCCTCAACACTCGGTTTGTCTACTTCCCACTGATGATGCTGATTTTTAATGAATTTGGAGTTCTGTTGTTTGTTGAGGTGGAGGTGAACTTATGACTTTTTGGGAATTTTTTGGGGACTTTTTTTGGGGTATATACATGGTTGGGATACATGTAAGTTTTTCTGATATATATTTACGTACTTGGTTTATATATGTAACTATTTTGGGAAGCTTAGTTTTCAGATGTAAGTATTTTGGGGTTTAGTCAATCTTGCAAGTTTGTATGGTTTTGAGTCTCATCTCTTTTTATGTAAAGAAGAAGACACTCAAAACATGTAAAGAAGTGTCTTGCAACTTTTATGGATCTGTAGCTTCAGCAGGTTTCAGAGCCTTTCTTTTATCTAATGAAATATATATTAGTATCACCAATCTTGTTCACTTTTATACATTATTTTGATTGCCAGTCTTTGTGAATTGTTCACTATTTATCAAGGCATTGTAGCAGGATAAGAATGGATGTGTTAGAACTATGAAGTAACATGTTTATGCTCTGCAGTTCCTCTTTTTTTTTCTCCTATACAGGCCTAGAGCATTGATATCTATTTCTGCAGCGTTGGAGAATACAATCGTTGCAGTCTTAGTTTCTGCACTGCAAACTGCTCCACTCTCAGCAGTCTACTAGATTATTGCCCTGTAAACTAGTTTTTGCATCTCGTAGTAGATTTGATCTACACGAAATGGTTTGCAAAGAGGTGTAATATGCAGAATCATTGGATATGTATCAGTTGTAATAATCTTGTAACTGGCTTGGCCTTTTTCATTTCAATTTAACCTTTGGATATGTACTTAGAATCAAAAAATTTAGAAAATTGCAGATACACATAAGTTGAGCTAAACTTCAATTTGTCTAAACAATAAACATTCACTTGGAGGCGATTCATCCCATTAAGCTGTTGCTGACTCAGGTTTAAATATGACTCCAAGAAGTTTGTATAAAAAATAAACATTCCCCTGGAGGCGATTCAGCCCATTCAGTTGTTGCTGACTCTGGTAGAAATCTGATTCAGATTAGGTCTATACTTGCCCATCGAGAAAAAAGAAAAATATTATCGTCTTTATCTCTCTTTTCATTCTCTTATTCTGAAAGGCGGCTCTCTCAGACAAATTTATTACTCCTCTCAAGCAAATTCATCACTGCGCTCAAGCAAATTCATTACTCTCTCAGACAAACTAAATCATCGACATGTACTTGCGACAAATTTATGATGGTTGGTGTATTAACTAGTTAGGGTTTCAATCATCAACGTATTTATCGGGGTTCAACAACTTTCAGAGGATTTATTAATGCTAGTTGCATTCTGATATATGGTTTCATCATATCACATACTATTGGAAGGGTAATAAGCAAATTTTAACTTCTATTTCATCTTGAGTTACAATTTATTAGGGTAATAAACAAAGATATTTAATAAAATCAGGGGTTTTGTTTAATTAGGTCATTTAAATATTTCATCTTGAGTTACAAATAAGAAATTTCAATAAAATTGGGGGTTTTGTTTAATTAGGTCATTTAAGTATTTCATCTTAAATTACAAACTGGGGGTTAAATTGTAAAATTGTAGCTAACAAGACTTTATGCACTCACATACTCTAGGTAGCAGATGTGGGTTTTTGTATTTTTGTTGTCTTACTTTTACAATTTAAGGATTGAACAACTTGCTTTTTGTTTCTTTTTCTAATTTGTATCTTTGGAGTTTCAGCAGAGAGCCCTCTTTTAAGTTGATGATTTTAGTTTCAAGTTACTGAAAGTTTTGCACAGGAGGATCTAGACTTTAATATTGTCTGAACTTTGGGTTATAAAACGTATCGAAATTTAGTGGATCTGCTATGTATTTCTGACTCCTGTCTAGCCCACTAATTTGGCTTACTTAGTGTACAAATACGATGCTAGGCGTAATCTTGTCCTCAAATACCATGCTAGGTATAACTTGTCTTAATAGGAGTAGCTTATATGTTATTCTTTATTTGATTTACCCTTGTCACATAATGTGGGGGTTCCTTTTGAGTTCTTTTAACCCTTATTTGTTGCCATAATTTTCCAATGCTGATCAAGTAGGTTGACAGAATTATAAGTGAATACAATTATAACTTGTAGTTAAAACACATTACGGACATGCATACCAAAACCTTATGTGTGTATTTGCTTTTGCAGATGTCTCAATGTCGGATAGTTGTTCCATGTAAAAATGGATGACTGCACCGAAGGGTTCACATCGATGGTTTGTAGGTGTTCAATCTTTCATCCAATTTATAACAGAGAGTCTAGGTGAAGGTATCAAAGAATTTCGATGTCCTTGCATGAAATGTAAGAATTACAGGTGTTTACCAAAATCACTAGATGATGTACATAAGGATATTCTTGATCGTGGGTTTGATGTGTCGTACCGAACGTGGATCCATCATGGTGAGCAACCTCGTGTGGATAATGTTAATGCTCGTACCTTACCTGCAAATAATGTTGTGAATTATGATATTGCGTGTCATTCGAGAATATATGACTTGTTCAATGAGGCACATGGGCGTCTGGTTGGTCTTGATAACCCTGAAGAATGCCTTATTAATCCTGATCACCTGACGGATACTGTTGTTGAAGATGGTTCTGGTGGTAGTGTTCAAGATAGGGATGCTGTCGTTGAAGATGGTTCTAGTGGTATTGTTCAAGATAAGTCTACTGTCAATTGCATCAAGAGGTTGGAGGATGGATTGCTACCCTTATATCCAGGTTGCGATGATGAACATACAAAACTATCAACAACAATGGATTTACTAAATATGCAAGCAAGGTATCAATGCTCTGATGTTTTCATGACCGAGTTGTTGGGATATATGAAAACTATTCTACCGAAAGGGAACACGTTACCAGCTACTTGTAGTAAAGCTAAAGATATGCTTAAGCCATTTCAGTTGCCGGTGCAAATTATTCATGCTTGTATTAACGATTATATTCTCTATCGCAAGGATTATGCTAATGAAGATAAGTGTCCTAAATATGGTGAAAGTAGATGGCAGAAACCACCAGAAGGGAGTACTAAACTACTAAAAAGGTCTCGGTGAAGCGACTAAGGTATTTTCCAGTCACAGAAAGGTTGCAACGTATGTATGGCACAACGTGGATTATTGAGTTGATGACGTGGTATGCTAAGGTTGAAGAAAGTGCTACACACATGAGACATCCGGTGGATTCTGCACAGTGGAAGTCAATTGATATGAAATGGCTTGAATTTGCTTCAGAAAAGAGAAACGTGCGGCTAGGATTTAGGAATGATGAGCACGCACAGTAATTGGCATGTTATGCTTGTTTGTTACAACCTTCCACCATTTGAATGCACGGAAAAAGATTTCACGATGTTAACATTATTGGATTCCTGGTGCTCTTGGTCCCAACGATAACATTGATGTTTATTTGCAGCCATTGATTGACGAGTTAAATGAGTTATGGTCACTCGGAAAGGTAACGTACGATGCACATATAAAGACTAACTTTACGATGAAAGCAATGTTGTTATGGTGTATACATGATTTTCCTGCGTATGCCCATGTTTCGGGTTTGCGAACTTCTGGAAGATATGGTTGTCCTGTGTGTGGAGAAAATACAGAGGCATTGAGGCTAAAATGCGGTTCAAAGTTTGCTTATATGGGTCATAGAAAGTTTTTAAGAGAAACATCCCAATTCAACGGATCAGAGGATTTAAGGGTTGCACCAAGACGTTTGAGTGGCGTCGAATTGTTCAACAAGACTGCAACTTGTAACGAGCCTCAAGCTCGTCAACGCTATTAGACCATTTAAGAGACAAATTAACCGCTAATAACTCGATTAATTAGAGACGAACGTCGATTAATAGAAATTAATCTAACAACGATCTAGTTACGAAATTAATATCACTAGATAGGTCTCGAAAAGCTACGCGAAATAGACTACTCGAGCGTGTCATTCGGATACCCGGCGCAGAAGATATCATCAGATTAGTGTGAGGGGCAAAAATTACTATTTTGCCTTAGAACGACCTGGCTGCCCTTATCCATTTCTCGGGTGCCTTTAGCATTTCTGTTGGCTTTATCACCACCTAACGTGTCGAAGAGAAACTCATTTCTCTTTTATTCTTCTCTTTCCTTTCTTCTTTCTTCTGTTCTTCCTCTGTTGAATTCAATTCACAGAATTGAGTTGAATCTGGTGAGTTGTTATTAGGAAGTTGGTTAAATTGATTAGTTGGAGACGAAGGTGATGGCGTTGTGGTTTTTTGAGCACGGGAGAAGAAGGGTGATGTTGTGGAATCGAATTAGGGTTCTGTTCTTGATATGGATGAGAGATTAAGATGGTTTTCGATATCTAAAGAAGATGATGAAGATTATGGAAGTGTTGTTGAGAGGGGTTTTGATTGAATTGGTGATTTCAACTTCAAAGAAAAGGTAAATCGTGAATTTAATTAGGGTTCTTTATCTGTTGTAATTTCTTTATGAAATTGAGTTTATTCGATGAATTATTTCATGGGTTTGTTGTTATTTGAAGTGTAGATGATAGTATGAAGTTTAATTTTAAATTCTTAGAGAGTTCGAGTTTTTTTTTTCTTTCCCAATTTTGGAAATAGGGTTCCTGAGTTGGAAGCTTTAAATTTTATTAAAGATGTTGATGTTGTTGGTGGAGCTGGAGATTTAATCACTGGTAGTGATAATGTTGAGTTAGTATGGTTATGGTTTTGGCTTGAGACTGTGATAATGTGTTATGAATCACAGGGGATGGAGATGAATTAGATAATGGCAGTTATGATGGTGGTGTAGTTATGAAATGGTTTGGGAATGAATATCTCAGTCGGATGAAGATCTCAATTGTAATTGGTGGCTGGTCATGGGAGTGGTGGTGGTGCTGCTCAGTTGATCAAGGTCATGTATAGAACTTAAATGGGGATGTGAATTGAATTGCAGGTGGCAATGTTTGATGACTTCGATTGGTGGTGCTGGTGGTATTAGTTAGGAGATGATGTTGCTATGAGGGGAACGTCGAGGAAGAAATAATGTTGGGCTTCTGATTTTGAAGTTGAATCTATTCAAGATGTTCATGGAGATGAGATGATGCATATATTGAACTTGAGGGATTGGTATTCAAGTAAATTACAAGGAGGAGAGGATGTGTTGTTACTGCTGGGTCTTGAATAGACATAAGGTTATATGAATGTTTAGGTTGCTGCTTTAAGAATGGATATTTCAGGATTGTTGTTTGACTTAAGAAGTGGTATTTATGAGACTGTTGGTCTTAGCTAAATTGTGGAATGGATAAGGAATAAGTTTAACTAATAAATGGTGGTGTATGATTGTTAAGGCTGAAATTGCAGATGATTAAATTAAAGTTTGAATGAAGTGCTGAAGTTGATGGTATTGGTGTTGGTGTTGGAAATGAACTACATGTGAAGATATGGGTCGAATTGAATTGCACTGAACTAATGTTGATGAGAAGAATGTTTGAGTATTGGTTGAGCTGAACTAATGGGTATTTGGTGTTGGAATGGAACTGGTGTTGCTATTGAAGATGTTATGGATTTCTGGTGGTTGAAGTTATTGAAATTGAGTCAGTTTGTGATATAAATGAAATGAGTATTACAAATGAGAATGGAATGGATATGTAACCAAGATTGCAGTTAGAGCTAGTGCGAGTTAGAACTGAGGAGTTATATTGTTGAATTTGTTGTTAGTGATAACATTTGTATCAATTTTTGTATCTTGGATTATTTGTAGACCTATTAGTCATCCTAGTCCGATTGTCTGACTGACTTTGTGCTTAGCTGACTTAGGATATCGGCGAGGTGAATCGGTCTAACCACGAGTTGACTCATTAACCGATTTGACCCGAGACTTGACTTTCAGTGGACCTTGGCCAGAGTTAACTCTTTGACCATTGACTTGACCTTGGTAGCGTTGACCGTTAGTCCGATCGAGTGACCGGACGTTGACCGTTAGTTGACCAGATTGGACCAGCCTTATTTTAATGGGCCGTTTAGTGGGTCTGCCGGATCGAGCCCAATGGGCTTGGGCTTGGTGCCATGTCGTCTTAGTTTGATGTGTTGGACCCTTTATGGTCCGATTTAGCGTTTGGTTCCTTCTACAAGGTTGTAAATATTTGTAAGACTTATCTAATGGTCTATATAACCAATCTAATTAGATTAGTAAACCTTTAGATGTACTACGAGATAGATATAATGAAAAGGTGTAGAAACATAAATGGGCTTAGAACCATTAGATAGTTCACTTAAACTATAACTAGAGATTTGTATGAAAATGTGTTATGAGCCTTGTATGAGCCTTTTGGCTAATCTTTAGAGTTCTTGTGTAATTAACAGTTAGTCGTTATTAACAATGATCGATTCAAAGGATGTACCAGTGGATTATGGATCTTGAGGTAGGCGAGGCTTGTCATCAAAAGAGGTGGGAATTGATAACGAACTCTCTTGTATTCATTATTGTTTTATAAATATATTTATATTGCGAAAGGCATGCATATCTTTGCTAGTATATGATATGTGTATGCATGTATTATTTGTGTGTAATACAAACTAGTTTTGTTTTACATTTTGGGATGGGGTTGGATCTTCTGAAACAACTAATATTTGTGTTTTGGGAGTATTTACTTATCTTCAAAAAGTGATTCTTTCCATTGACTGGAAAGTGGTTACATTCTTTACTTATTGTTAGCATGAAAGGAGAAGGTTCCTTTTGATTTGTGTGTGATGTGGTTGCCCAAAAGTTATATCTATATTTATGCGCTAAAGGAGTGAAAATTGCTGCCAACTAATAAGCTATCTAGGTGTGTACTCGTGTCACCGAATATTACTTTCCCTATTTCTTCAGCAGGCAACGCATGTCTCATACATGGATGTTTATTATTCTTTTAAATTACTTTCAAAAGCTATTATATTATGTTTTGGTGTTTAGAGAGAATGATGTTGAGAATCTTATGTCTGATTGTTGGATTTGACATGCGAGAGGTATAGGGTTCTTCATGTTAAAGTTCTTCCGTCGGCTATAACGTTAACACCATTAGATCTCTAGAGATACTTGCTATGTAGAGTGCGCGTATAATAAGGTACTGGTAAGGTACAAATCTTATATGACTACGGGGTCGTCAAACCTCAGGGCGCTTTAATGATCATTGAAGAATCCGCAAGAGTCACACCTTACTACTCCGAAGGACTGCGTCGCTTAACTATTATTTTTGTTGTGAATTTGTGCCGCAAGGTTGGTTGGTAGAACTTTATATTTCAGTACAACTTATTATTTTAATATGCTTTATCTGTTTTTCCGTGTTTTATCGGTTTCCAGTAAAGCCTGCATTGTCTTTAAACCATTCTATTACTTGAAACTTAGTTATTATTTCTACTGGGCACCCCTTTTAGGGACGATGTGATACCCATTCCCACTTTCAGTTTCAGAGACAGATCGAATGTGCACGTGGCGATGAAAGCTTCGAGGAGTTGTTTTCGGTAGTTGGTTAGCTTCCGCGATGTTTATCTTTGTGTTTATATTCTATTTGTAAACCAACTCACTACTGAATATGTATCATATGAGAGGAGTTCTTGTATTTATTTAAGAGAGGGTATAGATTCGGGTTAATCTTTGTTTAGAACTTCTTTCTTAATGTTTAAATAGATCTTTTAGATTGTTAGTGCCTCATTTAATAGTTAATCTCATGGATTAGTCAGCTGCTAGCTTAGGGGGCGCTACACAACTGCAGATAAAGAATTTTGGAAGTTGGTAAAGTGGCCGACCATTGATTCTCCTTGGTCGAAGAGGTCAATTTTATTTTGTCTCCCATATTGGAAGGTAAATTTAGCTTGACCTAATCCCTTGCAGTTAATTTAGTTTAATCTATTTTGATGTTTGTTATTCTTTTCTAACTTAAATCTTATTAGTTTCTACAAATCTGGCATAATGTGGATGTCATGCATGTAGAAACAATTTTGCAGAGAACTTGTTTGGGACTTTTATGTGCCATAAAGATAAGTCCAAGGATGAGCCTCCAGCGCGGAGAGATTTGAAACTACTAAACTTGAAGCCTAGCTTATGGTTGAATGACAGGAATGGAAGAGAGATACTCCCTCCTACACCTTATTGGATGTCTAAGAAAGAAAGGGAAGTTATCTGTAAAACTTTTAGCACACTTAAAGTTCCAATTGGTTACAGTAGTAATTAGAAACAATAAAAGTATGCATGAAAAAGTTCCAATTGAAGGGTCTTAAGTCGCACGACTATCACATTCTTATGCGAGGGTTTAATGCCAATTTTTATAATGCATTGTTTCAAAAACATATTCCTTTGCGTGAGGAAGTTAGACACTTATCGTTGTTTTTCAAAGTCCTGATCTCTAAGGCTATTGATCGTGTCGTGGAGTCGATATGCGTGTTCGAAATGTACTTCCCTCCTGTTTTTTTTTTTTTTTTTTGTTATGACCCATGTTGTTTTACACTTGGCGGAAAAGGCAATCAATTGGGGCCTGTCCAATTTAGGTGGATGTACCCTTTTGAGAGGTACAATCCTTTAGTCACTAGTAACCTTTTGGTTTATTCTTTTATAAACTCAGTAAACTTACAAATCTTTGTTTATTAATCATATGTGCAGGATGATGAGACTCTACAAGGTCCTTGGTCGCAATAAAAATTATATAGAAGGGTCTATTACAAAACAGTATACGGCCAATGAAGGAGCGCGCCATTGTGCTGAGATCCTTCCCGAGGGGAAACGAAAGTCTTTTAAGTGTCGTGGAAAGATAGAAATGGCCAGTGATGCTTACGAAGGTCCGTACCCAGTTCATTCGCAAGGAAAACCATGTTTATTAACCAACACACAGTATGAACAAGTTCGCTTATGGATATTGAGAAATTCAGATGAAAATACTAAATGGGAAGCGTAAGTAAATCCTAAGTTGATTTATCTTTCAATCATTTCATTACATTACGTAAAGTAACCTTCTAACTTGTCGCTTTATTTATTTATTTTTTTCTTTATTTTTTTGGACAGGAAATATGATACATATGTTCGTAATATTAACTAAACTGGTACGGCAAGGATGAAGCGTTTAGACTATGTTTCATGGCTACAGGAACAACTTGAAGAATTTGAAGGCATTTCCATGTCTGATTTCCGTAGGCTGGCAATTGGTCATTCCTTCGCGGCAGTTTCATATAATGCATATTTTGTTAATGGTTATCTTTTTTATACTGTTGATGCTGAAAAACACTTTATTACACAAAATAGTGGAATTACTATGAATGCTTCTACCAACTTCAGGGCAAGTTCCAGAGATACTAACCTGGTTGATGACGATACTACATACTATGGCATTCTGCAAGATATATTTGAAGTGGTATATGGAATTTTCAAAGAAGTTATTTTTAACTGTGACTGGGTGCGGATGGCAGACAAAGTAAACGGATCATATGTGGATCGAGATACAAAGTTAAGGTTTGTCAGCTTCAAAAAGTTTATGAAGAACTCTAGAGAAGTTGACGAGCCATTCATCCATGTTTCTCAAGCTATACAAGTTTTTTACTGTCGAGATGTAACAAGGTTGCATTGGAATTTAGTTTTGGAATCTCCAATAAGATCAGAACCCAACAAGAACGCTTATGAAGATTCATTTGTCTTCACTGGAGCCGCGAGTGAAGCTTCGTCAATTTCTATAACTGTTGAAGACGATGAGTACTGGAATGGAGATGCTCTGGTCAATGATGAGTATACGGATGAAGATTTTCAGGTAAAAATTGATATTTAGTACTTATGTAGTTTTTTTTTTCTTCTTTCTTTATGTACATTGAGATTTGACTATTCATTCAACTCTTATGTTGTCAGAGAGCTACCTGAATGTGGATCATGGAATATATGCAATCATCATGTTTTGTCGAGGTATGTATCTTCGCAATTTAATCCCTTATTAATTTGTTTTAGATTTAGGATACGAAACCGTAAAATAGGATTTATCCCAGCATCCCGCTTATTCTTCTCAACATATAATATAATACTTCTACCAATACACTAGTGGTTCATTGAGAAAGCTTTTTAGCATTTAGGATGACATGTTGTTAGAGATATGTCAACAAATACTTGGAAAACACCTCTTATCTAAAAGTAAACTAAGCATGCCTCAATGGAAATGTACTGTGATCTACAACTATAGTCATTGAGTATTTGTCAATGTCAATTGTGTAAATGATGTATCTTGGATGGACCCTCAACAAACATGAATTTATTCTAGGATTAAGTTCAAATGTTGATTGTGATTATCCCATGCCATGATAAAGTTAATGGCACTCATTGTTATTATTTATAAGAACAGAGAAATTGACTTTCTTTAGCTCAAATCAAGAATGACCCGGTACTATGACTTTCTTGTTTGGTGAACTGGTATAAATTCAAATGTCCGTCATCCTATGTTGTGTCATATTGTATGTTGTGCTGCCATCACATTTCAGCTTTTTGGTTGTTATGGACCTTAAGGTTTGCTATGCATCTTCTATTTATATACATTTAGGTTTTACATTGTTTAGTTTCTCTAGACATCTTGGGGTTATTTCTTATGTTAGTGCAGCGTTTGATCTTAACTGCTGGTGCATAATCTAGGTTTTGATATTTGCTTGTGAAATGTAAAATGATTTATTGATTTTTGTTGTTTGTTTTTATTTGCAGTTACTGGTGGCTTTACCAAGGCTGCCACACATGAAGATTACTTCACAATTTAGAGTATGTCTTTCTATCTTTTCCATAAATGTGATTCACTGATGTTTCAGATTATAAGTTGATAAATGATGAGATTTCTGTTGAGTATTATGACCTACCCACATTAATCAGCTGATTGGGGGACTTATTTTTGCATTGCAGGTACACCATTATGAAATATAGGTTAAGTTCATCATCAACGGAGTTCATTGTTTTGCTGTTTAGTCAATCGTTTATTAGTTTATCATTTTGTAATTGAATCTTAGAACTTAACTACTTTTCTGGTCTGAACTTAAGAATTTATACTTTTCTGTGTAATTTGAACCTAATGAATGTTGAATTGAAAGACTATTTGTGTGCAAATTTTCTGTGTAATTTGAACCTAATGAATGGTGAATTGGAAGACTACTTGTGTGAAAGTTTAATTTGATTTGTATTTGATTCTCATTTGAGTTTGATTTGGATTCTCATTTGAGTTTAATTTGGTTTTCATTTGAGTTTAATTTGGGTTTCATTTGAATTCTCATTTGAGTTTAATTTGGTTTCATTTGAGTTGCATTTGAGGAGTAGTCAGATTCAGTCATGCCACACAGATTCAGTCAGGCAATCTGAATCTATTTTTTTTTATTTTAAAATGTATATCTACGACTGATTGGGGTCAGTCATAACACCTTGACCGTTAAAATCGGTCGTTGATATGAGCTGAACCGCGACCCGCAGAGCCACGTCATGACGCTCAAACAACGACCATTTCCGCGACCGTTAAAACAAGTCATTTAACTCGTTTATATGACTTTCCCTCATGGTCGCGAAACTACTATTTTCCACTAGTGAATTAACTTCGGACTGGACTGTAGTTGAACCTTAATCAATCTCACACTGATTCAAGGTACAGTTGCGCTCCTTACGTCTCTGATCCTAGCAGGATACTACGCACTTGATTCCCTTAGTTGATCTCACCCACAACCAAGAGTTGCTACGATCCAAAGTCGAAGACTTGATAGACAAATCTGTCTCACACAAAAAAGTCTATAGGATTGAATAAATCTGTCTCCCACAGAAATACCCAAGTGTTTTTGTTCCGTGTTTTGATAAATCAAGGTGAACAGGAACCAATCGATAACCCGGTCTTATATTCCCGAAGAACAGCCTAAAATTATCAATCACCTCACAATAATCTTAATCGACTAGCGAAAGAAGATATTGTGGAATCACAAATGATGAGACGAAGTGGTTGTGATTACTTTTCTATCTTGCCTATCGGAGATATAAAATCTCGAGCTAATTATTCCAATTGCACTCAACACGATAGAAACAACAAGATCAGATCACGCAACTACAGAGATAATAGTTAGGTCTGGCTTCACAATCCCAATGAAGTATTTAAGTCGTTAACCTATAGGGTATCGAGAAGAAACCTAAGATTAAAGGAGAATCGACTCTAGTTATGCAACTAGTAACACACAGGAGGTGTGGGGATTAGGTTTCTCAGTTGTTAGAGTTCTCCTTTATATAGTTTTCAAATCAGGGTTTGCAATGTAAGTTACCTTGGTAACAAAGCATTCAATATTCACCGTTAGATGAAAAACCTGATTCTCCCAAGTTAATATCTTTCAACCGTTAGATCGAACTTAGCTTGTTACATACAAATGAAATGTACCCTCATTTAGGTTTATGTAAATGTACCTAAACGTGTACACCATGTTGGTTCACAAATAGTTAACCAAGGTTAGCCATATGATTACTCTCATATCAACCTTATTCATCTTAACCATAACTAGTTCAAATGACTCAAATGAAACTAGTTAAAGAGTTGTTCAATTGCTATATTCTCATGGATTATACAAGAACACAATTAAAGCAAAATCGGTTTAATTCACTCGAATCAATACATGAACATTATAGCCACGGTTTACAAAGATTGCATTCCTTATTGATAAATGTTTAGGTTCACGTATAACCGATTTTAGAAAAGTAACACACTTAAGTATGCGTACCGGTATGAGTACTTAAGTAACCGGATTTGAGTTTGTTTTAGTTTTCAAACTCAGCAGAAATTCACGGACGTGAACTTTCTGCCCGATCTGTATCTGAATACGCGCACTTTAGGTAACCGGATGAGTTTGGTTTTGGTTTTCAAATTCAACAGAAATTCACGGACGTGAACTTCCGCCAGTATGCGTATGTGTACGCATACTTACCCAGTCTCCTATAACCTTTTTGTATACACACAAGTATGCATACTTTAGGCTCCCGGTTTTGGACTTATACACTAATGTGCGAACACACTATGTTTATATCCAAAGATGGTTACAAGATTCTAAACTCTTTATTTCAATTATTGAAACATTCTTCTATAATGATAATAGCCGTTTTCACACACTATTAGCATCAAAGCAATTTTCAAGATATTGAAATAATCATTATCAAAACATTCCAAGCCTACATCAAATGATTGTATCACACAAACCATGTAAGATGTTACTCGGAAATTTTCTCATGATATAAGATGAACTTGGTCGAAGCAAAAGCTTACCAACACATATTTCGAGAAATATGTAAGCGAGATATACTCAGCTCGAAATTTCAAATGTGTATAGAGAAAACTATATCTTAACACGACTTATGTCTCAATATAGGAGATAGTAGAAATAGACTTTCCAAGTGATAGATGAGTTCAAGTATCCACATACCTTTTGTCGAAGAAGTTCCACAAGCTCCCTTAGTAGTTCTTCGTCTTCAAATGATGAGCTCTGTAAAATCTAAGCTCAAATACACTATCTATGTCCTAGTCCGAGACATCTATAAATAGGCTAGAAATCAAGACTTATAGTTTTGATCACTAACATTGACAAACATGCTTGAGATAGCAACGCATGCGAGTTTGACCGAGCAGTGCTCTAACAAAACTAACACATAATTGTCTATTTCGTAGGATAGTGTGGGTGGTTACACTATCAGCTAGATATTCAATTTCTCCTTGAGAAATTCCTACAAGTACATTAGGTAGGAAGGTTATAAAAATAAACAGTTTATCTCATTTTCTTTAGAGAAACATGTTCTACTAGAATGGCATCCTTACCATTCTAATATACATGCTAAACAATAGATTATCATAAGCAAAGTAAAATTCTATAGAACATGATAGAAAACAAGTACTCATAGATAATACACACACATAACATAAAGATGCTAAGAACATGTTTAGCAACAACACCACCTACTCAAACCATTAAACAAACGGTAGACTAAGAAAACATAAAGTACCTTAAAGCAACTAACAACCTATTAAAACAACAGAGTCTAGCAAGCCATGAAACAAGAAACTAAATGTTTAGGCCCAGGAAAAGTTAGGCACATCCATTGTTGGGGCAAAGTCCTCGTTTCCCAGGAAATCTGAGATTGTGAGGTTAGCGTCAGGCGTAACAATATTTTCTTCTGCGTAGTTAGCCTATTGTTTGATAGCTTCCCGGTACTTTTTGTAGATTGCAACTACATTGGCGCTAGCCTTGCAATGCTTGTACCAATGTCCGGTGAATTCACACTTAAAACAAGGCGCACTTCCATCTGCAGCCTTTTTAGTGGCGGGATTCGAAGGGGTTTTATCGAACTTAGGATCACTACCACTATGGCCAGAAGTTCCTTCTCTATGCCAGACATTAGCATGAACATTTCGCCCTCGACCTCGATTATGTCCCTTACCTCCTCTTCCACGAGAGGTGTTATCTCCACGTGGGTATGGATCATGGGGATGTGAATCCGAATGTCGATCCCTCTTTCCTTTTGGGCCCTTCCCTTTATTTACCTTGCCATGGTTAGCTTCAGGAACTTTCTTTTTCCCGACAGCTCTGGCGTTGTTGTTGACAAGAATCTCATTGTGCCTTTCGGCCACTTGCAATAAGTTTATCAACCTACTGAATGTGGTGATTCTTTTGTTATCTACCTATAAACGATACTGGTTTGCTAGTATCATGGAAGAGGTGGGAAAGGTCGACAGGGTTTTCTGAATCATTTCCTAATCAGTAAGTTTCTTTCTACAAAAGTCCATACGTGCCTGAATTTGCAGCATGTCTTTTTGGAAATCATTCACATTTACATAATCGAGAAAGCGGATTTCGTTCCACAAGACGTTCAATTGTGGTATTAAGGAATCATGAATGCTCCCAAAACGGCTATCGAGAGCATCCCAAAGCTCTTTTGGTGTATTCAAGTGATGATAACCCCAACGCAGGTTAGGATCGATATGCGTCTTGAGGAACATAAGAGCATTAGCTTTGTCTTTCTCAGTTGTCGGAGCAGCGTCGGCATATGGCTTGATAGTGGAGGTGAATTCCTTTGCCACAAAGGTGGTTTCCACATCAGCTACCCAACGGTGGTACTCAAGTCCTGCTGAGTCCAAAAGTTCGAACTCCGGTCGAATTGGGTCCATCTACATAGACAAAGTAAATGACATTAATATGGTGCTCAAATCCTTTTGAGTCCACAAACATGAAAAATTTCGATACCATTTCTTTATGGCCAAGATGAATATATATAAACCAAGTTTCTTTATGGTTGTATATAGGTAATACGGATATGTCGTAGTCCAATTTATGGTCATAACCCGTCAACAAAAATGACTAACCAAATTTCTTTATGTTTAACAAATTGGTCAACCAAAAATAAGCTTGTTTGGAAAAAATAGAATACAAAAATATTTAATATTTACATGCACATATTCATTAGGATTTAAGTGCTAATACGTTTGCAAATTTATTTTTTTGTTGCAAACCGTTTGAAAAGAAATTGTATTAAGATTTTTTTTTCGGGCTAACTTTAATAACACAAGGAGGATCTAAAATAGTATATATACACTATAATGATTCAATTAAGAACATATGGTAAATAAGCATGGTGTAAAAAAAAATGGTATCAAGGCATTCATGAGGAAAGTCTATGTGCATACAAAGGCAATGAGTAGCATAGTATTTTTCTAATAAGTACTATAAAGTTATGATATGATGCTTTCCAAATTTAAAACATACATACATGCATTATGAGTTTGGAAAGGAAAAGAAATAATATAATATAACATCACATGATAAGAAAAATTGAGACAATCAGAGAGATTCTCAACTTTTGGTCTAAAATAAGGACAAATCTATCATATGGCTTTATCAATACAAGAGAAAGACTACTATATTACCTTTAGTAAAAGTACAAGCATGGGATAAAGAAGAAAGATAAATGTATCATTTCCAAGAGAAGGACAAATCAACAGATTTTTTTTTTTTCAAACTAGAAAAACAAATTTCTACTTTAATCAATCTCATAGTTTTATCAATAAAAACGTATATAATTTTCAAGAGAATAAGATATATGTATGTGATTAAAGAAGAAGACAAACTATTAATATTATGAAGACAAATAATTCCTATCAACAAATATCTAAAAGCATCTAATAAATAAGGGAGACAAACATGCATCATTTATTTAGAAGGGGACAAGCATGTTTAAAAATTTCAATGTTATCAGGAGAGAAAAAAATGGTTAAGATAAAATACCTCTTTGGGAAAGAAGTACTTGATGAAGAACCAATAAAGATGAAGAATTAAATTTCCTGTGAAGGATTTCACCTCAGTTGGTTGTAGCAAGGTGCTGATAACGTGTAGAAGTTTGTTGTATGGAGAGACAAAGCATTAAAGCATAAAAGAGACAAAAGAGAAGGAGGAAAATCAGATGTATTTTCTCATTAGCTTTTACTCTTTAAATACATGGAATAAAGAGAAGGTGTACATGTGTTGATTGAGTTAGAGGAAATGCTACATGTGTCTAACATGGAGAGAGTTGCCCATGCATAGTGACACATGGGGGTGGTTAACCACACCACCAATAATATTCATACAACAATTTATTAAATATTTCAACCTTTTTTTCTCAATGTGTATATCAATATCAAGGTATTTATAAGGTATTAGGTATCTCAACATCAAGATGCATGTTCGCATCCGTAAATACTGACCCATAGCCAACAATTACAAACTAACTTCATATTAATACCTTAATAGTTACAAGATGCATGTTAGTATTTTTTTTTAAGCTGGAAAGATTATATAAATTACGATAACGATTATTTTCGTCCATCTGAACTGTTTGATTGAAAAACCATATTTAAATATTTGAATTTGAATGAGAAAGTTATGGTATATATGTGATGTATCACATATATCATATCATATGTATATATAAGCTATCTATCTTTTATTTTGTTAACTATTTATTTTTTTTGCTTCTGGAAGTATTCTCAAATTTTGTTCCCTACCTAACTTTTGATTTTTTTTGCTTCTAAAAGTTGAAAACTCACAATAAATTTTAGAGGTGTTCAGATATCATATGCAGAAGTGCTTGTTATTCTCTAGAATTATGCCGAAGAATGTGTTTGGATACGCCTTAAGAAGTAACTTTTTGACTTTTAGAAACAAAAAAGTTAGAAGTAATTAGTTAATTGGGAACCCAATTTCAGAATGACTTTTACAAGTAAGTAAAAAAGTTAAATTTTTGTAAGAAAATTGATTGAACTTCTGATTTCTACTACTATATCATGTTTGGATAACACTTCTGAAACTATTTTTCGATTCTTGGAATTCTTGGAAGCAAACAAGCTATAACCAATTTCTCTATCTGTGCCTTTTTAACAATGAGAAAATTAGGCATTTGAGCTATAATTGTTATTTATTTAATATTTCAACATTCTTTTTATCAATATGTATATCCATATCAAAGTATTTATAACGTATTAAGGTATCTCAACATCAAGATGCATGTTCGCATCCATAAAATACTGACTCATAGCCAACAATTACAAACTAACTTCATATTAATACCTTAATAGTTACAAGATGCATGTTGGTCATATTAATACCTTAATTGGACGATTAAAATTACAAATTATTTTCGTCCATCTGAATGGTTTTATTTAACCATTCGGGCAGATCAGGTTGCCATTCTTAGCAATGAGGATAGTTCCTAGCATTTTAGAAATGGAGTCAGAGATGCACGTTCACATTCTTAATATGGATACAGAAATAAAGGGGCCGAGATTGAAGTCAAAGATGGTTTAAAAACATCCCCGTCCACCGGTTCATCGATTGTTGGAAAAGGATGTCCAACTATATATGCTGTCCCGGGGGTGAGGAAGCAAGCAAGGTAGCCTTAGTTATATAGTATTATGCACTGTGACAACTAGAAGTTTCTTCAACAAAAAAAAAAAAAAAAAAAAAAAAAAAAAAAAAAAAAAAAAGGAAAACTAGAAGAATATAACAATTTAAGAAGGAAATCATATCCTAATGTTGTGATGTACTCTTTAATCTGCCCATATTACGGTAGAAACTCTATAAACTAGTGTTATTGGGACCACCAAAATTTATTAATTAAGCGAGATATTAATTAATCGATAATTTAGATGTTAATGAATATCTTATTAACTTATAGATAAATTTATTATGAGATAATTATTTTCTAATACTGTAGAATATTAAATTCTTCAAGACACTCTTTAATCTCCCACTTTGTATCATTGTAAAGTTCGATCAACAGATAACATAAGTTCAAAAAATTCAGATGAAAATCACTCAAGACCTGCAAAATTTGATAGAAAAGTTGGGTTAACGCAACTCAATGATTGTCAAGATATCTTGAATATCCCGAAGACCGAAGTTACGCAATTGTTGACTGATCAAGAAATAATTGAGAGCGTTAGCGGAACTGATAAAGACGGGAACGAAGATGATGAAAGTTTTACAATAGATCCCTCTTCACGAGACGAGGTTGTTAAAGAGCAATCACATTAAATAATTTCTCACTGAGCTACACCTTAAATTCTTACGATGATAAGAAAAATTAGAGATGAAATTCAAAGTGATATTAATTTTAACAAAAAATAGAAGACAATTGAATCGTTTTTCAAAAAAACTTGATAAATCAATAATGTATAAAATATATATATGTAAAATAAATAATTGATTTATATTTCAAATGGGGTCTACATAATTAATCAAAAAATTATTGTTTTATAAGTTTAGCGAATTATTAATGTGGCACGCTATCTTCGACTTGGGACCGACTAAAAATATTATTTAAGAGAGTTTATTAAATAATCGAGTATTAATTTATTAAAAATAATAGAGTATTAATTAATAGAGTTTTTACCGGTAGAAATTCTATAAATTAATATTGTGGGACTACTATAATCTTAATTAAGCGTGACAATAATTAGCCTATAAATTAATAATTATTAATTCATATATATTAATTGATATATTAATAACTTAAAGATATATTTATTAAATAATTGAGTATCAATTAATGGAATGTCTAAGAGATCTTACTTTGTATTGTCTTTTAGTTATTTGTGTTATTCATGCTTCAAAACAAGAAAAGAAAAGAAAATCAGTGACATTATGAGTTGTGAAATTCTAGTTTTGTCGGTGAAAATCTCATATATATAGTTTACTCCAACATTTCTAGTTTTGAAAGAGGCAAAACGAGAATAAGTTAATAAGAGTGACAAGATAACACCCGTCAAAAACTCAAGAAGCGAATAGAGAGTTTACAACCGACTACTCTCTAAAAAAGCGTCCAATCGAAAACAAATTCCTCAAGTTTAAATTTTTTTTTTTTTTTGTTCATTAAAAGTTTACAACTTTTCTCTCCTGATTCGTGCTCTGCAACTCGGTGAACAACTCAGTCCCCGATCCAGCCATTAATGCAAATCAATTAGTTCTGCATGTCAAGATCTGTCTAGTTTTCTAACTGTTTTTCAAACAAATTGATTTCTACTCGTTATGAAAGCGGTTATTTTAAATTCTAGCGGTTGAATTTTCAAAAACGGAATCTTATTGTCCTCTTCCCCAAACTTTTCTTACACTGTCTCTTTCTTCATGTCTGGCAGGTTTTAAAGTTGCCTGAATTTTCTTATCTTGTTTAAGACATTGGTAGTGTTTCAATGACGTTTGTCCCAGTCCAAGAGAGTTTTCTCGAATTTACTGCAACTTCGGAAGATTCGTCAAATAGAATAATCGATATGCAAAATCAAATTGAAGAAAAAGCTCAGTCCTTGATGAGAAATGGTAGCACCGTTATGACAAGGTATACACGTTTCAGTTCAATTTGTACACGTAGAAAGAAAAGAATCAAATTTCACAATATAAATTGGTGGTGGATTGGAGCTTACAGTATCATCAGCATTCTCCTTCTTCAAACTAAGAAAACCAATTTCCAAAAGTTCTTAACTATGGCCTCTGAAGATGTTAACAATCTTGCTAATTAGTTTGATTTTGCTTCAATAGAATCATCTGATGGCATCAGGGAGGTTGTTAATGTAGCCCAAATCAATACAAGGCTGTGTCTTCAAGGTCACGAATACAACATAATTGCCAAAGTCATCACAAGCTTCACTATGAGTAGAGGCTCTGCTGAAATATATGCAAGACTATTGTGGGGAAACAATGTTGCCAGCTTCGAATTGAGAAAGAAAAGCAGAAACTTATTCACAGTCAAGTTTGAAACAAAGGATGAATGGAGGTGGGTACTTTCTGAAGCACCATGGTGATTGGATGGCTTTCTGTGGATCATAAAACCATGGAACCCAACTCAGAATTACAGAGATATCACTTTCGACAAGCAACAATTCTGGGTCATATTCAAAGATCTTCCACGGGAATTCCTTAATGTGTATGTTGCAAAAGAGATGGGCTTGATTCTTGGAAATATTTTGGAAATGGATCCAGAGGATGCAAATCCAGTGGATTCAAATGATGTAGGAGCACTCATCGACATAGACATTGCTGAGCCACTTATCAGGGGAGAGTTGAACCAAAATACTGCAGACTGTACTCGGTGGATTCCTTTCTACTACCAAAAGCAGCCACATCAACTTTGCCCATTGAAAATGCGAGGGTCTAACAACCACATCCAACAACACGTTTGGAAATATGAGAGGACTTACTCTAATATACTTTCTAGAGAATCAACTAGACAGTCAGACTCAATCTAGAGAAAAGTATATCAAATAGTTTAATATCTCTAACTCTTAATTCAATCCGCAATCAGCAAATAGAAATCTGCGAGCCCGATTGAATATAAGATGAGTAACTTGAACGGTACCATAGACCAATGTTCAAGTGTCAATTAATTTAAATCAACAACCCAAAGTCGGATATTCTAATTAATTGAACTTAACGCACAACCTGTGATATTTCAATTATATAACAAAATACAATACGGAAAATAAATAACACAGACACCAGAATTTTGTTAACGAGGAAAACTGCAAATGCAGAAAAAACCCCGGGACCTAGTCCAGTTTGAACACCACACTGTATTAAGCCGCTACAGACTCTAGCCTACTACCATTTAACTTCGGACTGGACTGTAGTTGAACCCTAATCAATCTCACACTGATTCAAGGTACAGTTGCATTCCTTACGTCTATGATCCCAGCAGGATACTACGCACTTGATTCCCTTAGTTGATCTCACCTACAACCAAGAGTTTCTACGACCCAAAGTCGAAGACTTGATAAACAAATCTGTCTCACACAGAAAAGTCTATAGATTGAATAAATCTGTCTCCCAAAAAAATACCCAAGAGTTTTTGTTCCTTCTTTTGATAAATCAAGGTGAACAGGAACCAGTTGATAAACCGGACCCCGAAGAACAGCCTAGAATTATCAATCACCTCACAATAATCTTAATCGACTAGCGAAACAAGATATTGTAGAATCACAAACGATGAGACGAATATGTTTGTGATTACTTTTATCTTGCCTATCGGAGAAATTAATCTCGAGTCAATTATTTCAATTGTACTCAATACGATATAATCGGGAAGGATCATAACATGCAACTACAAAGAAAATAGTTGGGTCTGACTTCACAATCCCAATGAAGTCTTTCAAGTCGTTAACCTACAGGGTCCCGATAGAAACCTAAGGTTAAAGGAGAATCGACTCTATTTTATGCAACTAGTAACACACAGGAGGTGTGGGGATTAGTTTTTCCAGTTGCTAGAGTTATCCTTTATATAATTTTCAAATAAGGGTTTCCAATCCAAGTTACCTTGGTAACAAAGCATTCAATATTCACCGTTAGATGAAAAACCTAACTCAACCAAGCTAATATCTTTCAACTGTTAGATTATAGCCAAACGTGTTACGCACAAATGAAATGTACCCTCATTTCAACTTGTTACACACAAATGAAATGTACCCTCATTTAAGTTTATGTAACCGTACCCAAACGTGTACACCATGTTGGTTCACAAATAGTTAACCAAGGTTAGCCATATTATTACTCTCATATCAACCTTATTCATCTAAACTATAACTTGTTCAAATAACTCAAATGAAACTAGTTAAAAGAGTTGTTCAATTGTTATATTCTCATAGAACTATACAAGAACACAATTGAAGCAAAATCGGTTTGATTCACTCGAATCAATTATGAACATTATAGCCACGGTTTGCAAAGATTGCATATCTTATTATATGAATGTTTATGTTCATGTTCATAACCGATTTTAGAACTTTAACCTTTAAGTATGCAAACGTGTACGCATACTTGAAATACTCGGACTAAGATTGGGCTTCGCCAGTACGCAAACAGGTACGCGAATTTTCAATCCCAGCAGAAATTCTCGGACATGACCATGTATGCCAGTGCGCAAACGGGTACACATACTTAGGTTCCCAGATTTCTCAAACCAACAGCTACACAAACGGGTGCGCATACTATGGTTCCCGGACATGGATTACATATGTGCAAGAGTGCACAACATGACATATCCAATAATGGTTCGATGTTCTAAACTCTTATTTCAATCATTGAAACTTTCTTAGAGGATGACAATAGTCGTTTTTCACATACTATTAGCATCAAAGCACTTTTCAAGTTATTGAAATAATCATAACGAAACATTCCAAGACAACAACAAATGATTGTATTACACGAACCATGTAAGATTTTACTCGGCAATTTTCTCATGATATAAGATAAACTTCGTCGAAGCGAAAGCTTGCCAACACATATTTAGAGAAATATGTAAGCGAGATAAACTCAGCTCGAAATCTCAAATGTGTATATAGAAAACTATATCGTAGTACCACTTAAGTCTTAATATAAGAGATAGAGTAGAAATAGACTTTCCAAGTGATAGATGAGTTTCAGTCTCCACATACCTTTTGTCGATGAAGTTCCACAAGCTCCCCTTAGTAGTTCTTCGTCTTCAAATGATGAACACCGTGAAGTCTAAGCTCAACTACATAATCTATGTCCTAGTCCGAGACATCTATATATAGGCTAGAAATCAAGACTTATAGTTTTGATCACTAACATTGACAAACATGCTTGAGATAGCAACGCATGCGAGTTCGACCGAGCAGTGCTCTAACAATCTCCCCCTTTGTCAATTTTAGTGACAAAACTATCAATACATATGGATTACAAAATAAATAAAACTTTGTAGCTTCTCATCCAAATGCTTGATCTCCTTGGCATATTCAACACGACTTGAAATCTTCGTCACTTCCAAGTACTCGATGATTCTAAACGTGTTCAACTCAGCATCATAGTTGTTGAAGATCCGTAGCGATAACAATGAGAAAACAAATGCTCTCAATCATTGTTATACAATGTCATAGTATTATTACACATCATCAAAGTTCAATTGTATCACAACTTTGACAACAATACTATGGTGATATGTATCACTCCTCCTTAGTCAATACTTCATCTCAACATGAGAACCACTCCCCCTTACATAATGATCCGTAAACCATATGTAGTTGTAGTATGAAACTATACATTAATTCTCCCCCTTATTGTCAATATAAATTGGCAAAGGTACGAAAACTAGTGGGATCCTATGAAATTTTCATAGAGATACTTCATGACCAAAAGAGAATAACATACCAACTTATTTAGATGCAATCATAAAGCCGAAGCTAAATGCATTCATCAAGGAGTTTATAAAGATACAAGATAACCCCTATAATATTCCACAGCCGCACTCCCCACAAAGAATTGGCAATTAAGCAGAAGTTCAATTAAGAACTGTTAGAGCATTGCTCGGTCAAACTCGCATGCATTGCTATCTCAAGCATATTTATCAGTGTTAATGATCAAAACTATAAGTCTTGATTTCTAGCCTATTTGTAAATGTCTCGGTCTAGGACATAAATCGTGTAGTTGAGCTTAAATCTCTCGAAGTTCATCTCTTGAAGACGAAGAACCACTAAGGGGAGCTTGTGGAACTTCTTCGACAAAAGATATGTGGAGACTTGAACTTATCTATCACTTGGAAAGTCTATTTCTATTATCTCCTATATTGAGACATAAGTCGTGTTACGATGTAGTTTTATTTATACACATTTGAGATTAGAAATGAGTATATCTCGCTTACATATTTCTCGAAATATGTGTTGGTAAGATTTTGCTTCGACCAAGTTCATCTTATATCATGAGAAAATTGCCGAGTAACATCTTACATGGTTTGTGTGATACAATCAATTGATGTAAGACTTGAAGGTTTCAATAATGATTATTTCAATATCTTGAAAATTGCTTTGATGCTAATAGTGTGTGAAAACGGCTATTGACACTATAGAAGAATGTTTCAATGATTGAAATAAATATTTGATGATGTAAACATCTTTGGATATAAGCATATATAGTTTGTTCGCACATTAGTGTATAAGTCCATAAACCGGGAGCCAAGAGTATGCATATGTGTGTATACAAAATTGGTGAAGGAGACATGTTAAGTATGCGTACTAGTACGCATACTGGCGGAAGTTCTCAAACCGAGAATTTCTGCTGAGTTTGGTTTTGGCAAAACTCTTAACTAGTCACCTTACTGGCGGAAGTTTTTGAACCGAAAATTTCTGCTGAGTTTGGAAACTTTACAAACTCAAAATCGGTTGCTTAAGTACGCATACCAGTACGCATACTTAAGCTGGTTACTTTGTCAAATCGGTCAAGTCCATGAACTTAAACATTTAAATCATAAGGAATGCAATCTTTGCAAACCGTGGCTATAATGTTCATGATCGATTCAATTAAAATCAAACCGATTTGGTTTCAATTGTGTTTTCTAAATAATTGAACAACTCTTAACTAGTTTCATTTGAGTCATTTGAACTAGTTATGGTTAAGATGAATAAGGTTGATATGAGAGTAATCATATGGCTAACCTCGGTTAACTATTTGTGAACCAACCTGGTGTACATGTTTAGGTACGGCTACATAAACCTAAATGAGGGTACATTTCATTTGTGTGTAACAAGCTAAGTTCGATCTAATCAGGTTTTTCATCTAACGGTGAATATTGAATGCTTTGTTACCAAGTAACTCCTTTTATATTCAATCGGGCTCGCAGATTTATATTTGCTGATTGCGGATTGAATTAAGAGTTACAGATATTAAACTCTTTGATATACTTTAATCTAGATTGAGTCTGACTGTCTAATTGATTCCCTAGAAAGTGTATTGGAGTAATTCCTCTCAGATTTCCAAACGAATTGTTGGGTGTGGTTTTTAGACCCCCGCATTTTCAATTGGTATTAGAGCAGGCAAACACATTAAAGACCTCATAAGTCTGTGTTTGTAGCGATATGAGGATGGACGATATAGTCTCTGATAAACGCATCGCCAGAAATAAAAGTTATGTTTCCTTAAAGTCCATTAAAGAGAAAGATTTGTCAATCTCGAATATAGAAGAACCTTGTGTTCAAAGGAAACAGACAAACATTGATAAGTGTTTCCCTGACTACCTTACCAAAGAGTTTATCTCTGAAGTTGAAATAAATGCAGCCAAAGAAAGTAATGAGATTGTAAAACCTGTTGGAATCCAGCGGATAATGTCAACCTAGTTGAAACACAAAGTCAATGTTCTTGTTGGTATGATAAGTAAGCGCGACTCTTGTTTAAAGATCCTTCAAGAAGTAAATCTCAAAAAGGATACCTTGAAAATTGAACATCTCTTAAGTAAACTCTCAATTCAAGAGTGTTCAAAAGAGTCCGCCATACCAACTGCTTCCGGTTTAACTATAAGAGAATTAGGTTCAGAAGCAAAATCGGAAGACCCTTACATTGAAAAAGATGTGCCTGTATCTTTTCATAATCAAGGAAAACCCACATCACACAGAAGGAATAATTCTACCAACAATGGCGTTAAGACTGTTTTATGTAATCACTCAGGTGATCAGAAAGTGTGTCTCTTTTGTGATTCAAAAGGACCAAGTAAACAAAAGAGGAATTCTAGGTTGAATGACAATTCTATTACTTGTCTTCAGCACACCTTAGATTTAATTCTCAAAGGTTTAACTGACATTCATATGTCTAAACCAATTAGTTTTAGTACTCACCCTGTGTACTCCACCAGTAAAGTCAGTTCAATGTGTTCCTCAAATGTTCAAACACATAACAGTCTTCCTAAACCATTCGATGAAGAAGAACTCATGGATATTCTTCAATTAGGAAGGGAGATTATGTTGTTCATGATGTGGAAAAAGTACCAGAAGAAGGGAAGATTTATTCAGGTAAGAATCAACATTATGTGTCATATTATGGTGATAGTAAATTTTTTTATGATAATTTTTCACATCGTAACGGTTTTCCTCCAAAGATCAAGAAGAAGAGGTTTAACCAAAAACAATGTTCATTTAATGAGCTCAAGGCTCATACTTGTGCTAATTAATCACAAGGTTGAAACCTCACTCTCCTTAAAAATCCTGACAGAGTGAGATGTATTCAGGTATACGGATATAAAAATTTGGTTCTCAGATTGTCTGTGCTACCTTCTTATCGTTCTTAGCTGGATAATCATTGTCAAACAATTCTGCTGAAGTATTTGTGTGTTGTTGTATTGATAATCTTAAAAAATTATTGCTAGACAAAAGTTGCTACTCTTACTCTAAAAATTGTCTGGTATAAATACAATTTTTGAGCTAAGATCTGTGAGTTTTCTCACATTGGCAGACATCTTTAGCAAACAGTTGCATCTCTTGAGTACCTCTCTTTTTGAGTTGTTTAATGGGCCATATTCGGGTTCGTACGGGTATCCTTGTTGATGTCACAAACCGACTTTGAAAACCTTATTTCTGGGTTCCTGTGGATTCCTTTATATACCAAACCCTGTATTGAAATGTACGCATACTCAGGCTGCGTCTTCATCAAGAATGGCTTCACCGTCTAGTTTTGGTAATTTTCCAAGAGGATTTCTTGATAAGGGTGTGGATCTCAAAGAAGAGGTGAAAGGGACTCTGGTAGAAGTTGATGACACATCCCCTCAAACTCCTGACAACTTCTCAGATTTTGAGTATGATGAAGAGATTTCTAATGAAGTTGTCCAAAACTTTATTGAAAAGTTTAACGACGCAAATATTTCTTTTGTTAACAATCTAAAAGAGCTAGATGGGTTAGGAACTGAATTGATAAAAGTCCATTCCGAACTCGCTCTAATGAAAAAACATCATAAGGATCGTCTCAATCCCGTGTCTCAAGATGTTGTCAATTCTTTCATCATCACAAGCTTGAAGGTCTCGGAACCAGTGAAGCTTCCATACCGCAAATCTAAGTGTCGCTTGTGACTGCCTTTTGTTCTTGGGGTTGTTTTTATTATGTCTAGTAAATCTTCTTTTATGTTTTTAGAAGAATAACTAGGGTTTGGAATAGCCATTATTGTGTGTACACATGGCTATGTCCAACGACCTTCATCTTCATTGTTTTTAGATTTATTTATTTAAATTCTAAAGTATTTTTTGGAAGATGATTTTTGCAATTTTAATCTTTATGATTTTATATATTGCAAATTGTTATGGGATATGTTGTTTACGTCCGTGAACCTGTGACTGTCCCATACTTGTTCAAAAGTTATCTCTATTATGTCGATGTGAAAGTATTGATAGACAACTAGAATGAACTTTTGACATTAGAAAAGATAAAGCCTTTTATGTCATGTTTTGATAAAAAGAAAGGAACTTTTGTTTACAAGGATTAAGTCTATTATATGTCATTGTGCAAATAGTGATGGAAAATAGAATGAATCCTTGTCTATTCCACAATATTTGGTCGATCTCCGATCCACAATCTTTTGTGCATATACTGTGTTGTTCCGTAAGGTTTCTTATGTTGAGCACAATCGACTGAGTTGTTCATTCTCTTATGATTAACTTAGTTGTTGCTCCGTGAGGTTCCCTATGTCGAACATGATCAACTAAACTAATCATTTTCTTTTGATTATTTTAGTTGTTTCTCCGTAAGTTTCTCTTACGTTGAGCATGACCAATTAAATTGATCACTTTTTGTGGCTAATTTGGTTGTATATTCCAATTGAATTAATCATGGGTTTTCTTGTGATTAATTTGGTTGTTATTTTTCGATTGAACTTGTGGGTATTTCAATTGAATATTTTTGGATACAAATTCATGTTTCCATGTGATTTGGTTGTCCAAAAGAAATCCTTCTTTTATTGTGAAAGTAAGGTCTCCTTTGTTGTTCCTTCGGGGATGACATTATATGGGGGAGAGTTCTTTTGAACTTGTGCTTAATTGCCATATCTTTGTGGGGAGTGCGGCTGTGGAATTTTTAGGGGTTATATTGTATCTTCATAACTCCTTGATGAATGCATTTAGCTTCGGCTTTATGATTGCATCTAAATTTGTTGGTATGTTAATACACCTTTTGGTCATGATGTATCTCCGTGGAAATTTCATTAGGATCCCACTAATTTTCTTACATTTGCCAATTTTTTTGACAAAAAGGGGGAGAATTAATGTGTAGTTCACACTATAAATACATATGGTTTACGGATCATTATGTAAGGGTGAGTGGTTTTCATGTTGAGATATGTATTGACTAAGGGGGAGTGATGATATCACCATAGTGTTATTGTCAAAGTTGTGATACAATTGAACTTTGATATTGTGTAATAATACTATGACACTCTATAACAATGATTGAGAGCATTTTGTTTTCTCATTGTTATAGCTACGGATCTTCAACAATTGTGATGCTGAACTTACAACCTTTAGGATCATGGAATACTTGGAAGTGACGAAGATTTCGAGTCGCGTTGAAGATGCCAAGGAAATCAAGCATGTGGCTAAGAAGCTTATTTTTTATATTTTTTGTAATCCATATGTATTGATAGTTTTGTCACTAAAATTGACAAAGGGGGAGATTGTTAGAGCATTGCTCGGTCAAACTCGCATGCGTTTCAATCTCAAGCATGTTTGTCAATGTTAGTGATCAAAACTATAAGTCTTGATTTCTAGCCTATTTGTTGATGTCTCGGACTAGGACAAAGATAGTGTAGTTGAGCTTAAATCTTTCGACGTTCATCTCTTGAAGACGAAGAACTACTAAGGGGAGATTGTGGAACTTCTTCGACAAAAGGTATGCTGAGACTTGAACTTATCTATCACTTGGAAAGTCTATTTCTACTATCTCCTATATTGAGACACAAGTCGTGTTACGATATAGTTTTATTTATACACATTTGAGATTCCGAGCTGAGTATATCTCGCTTACATATTTCTCGAAATATGTTTTGGTAAGCTTTCGCTTCGACAAATTTCATCTTATATCATGAGAAAATTGTCGAACATCTTACATGGTTTGTGTGAAACAATCATTTGGTGTAAGTCTTGGAAGGTTTCAATAATGATTATTTCAATATCTTGAAAATTGCTTTGATGCTAATAGTGTGTGAAAACGGCTATTGACATTATAGAAGAATGTTTCAATGATTGAAATAAAGAGTTTATGATGTAACCATCTTTGGATATAAGCATATATAGTGTGTTCGCACATTAGTGTATAAGTCCATAAACCGGGAGACAAGAGTATGCATATGTGTGTAGACGAAATTGGTGAAGGAGACAGGTTAAGTATGCGTACTAGTACGCATACTGTTGGAAGTTCTCAAATCGAGAATTTCGGCTGAGTTTGGTTTTGGCAAAACTCTTAACTAGTCACCTTAAGTATGCGTATATGTACGCATACTGGCGGAAGTTTTTGAACCGAAAATTTCTGCTGAGTTTGGAAACTTTACAAACTCAAAAAAAACGGTTGCTTAAGTACGCATACCCGTACGCATACTTAAGCTGGTTACTTTATCAAATCGGTCAAGTCCATGAACTTAAACATTTAAATCATAAGGAATGCAATCTTTGAAAACTGTGGCTATAATGTTCATGATCGATTCAAGTAAAATCAAACCGATTTGATTTCAATTGTGTTTTCTAAATAATTGAACAACTCTTAACTAGTTTCATTTGAGTCATTTTAACTAGTTATCACTACACCAAATTCCTGGATTCGTAACAGCAGTTCGTAACGGCTTTGTGGCCGTTACAAAATTCCCGTTACAAATGGCCGTTACAAAATATTCGTAACATGCTGAAGCCGTTACTAATTTCTTAAAAATTCGTAACAATGCCGAGCCGTTACGAATATTTTTATAAAGCGTCTTGAGTCACACGCTTGGTCACACTTGAGCCGTAACACCTTTAGAATGTGCGTGTGCCATTCACATGCGTGTTATTGAGTTTCATCTACACCCTTTATTCCTAAGCTAATATCTTCACCCTTAATTTTATTCTCGAGATGCGTCTTAATCATAAAATTTCTATCTAACCCTAGTCCTATCTCTCGAAGGTCTTTCTTTTCTTTTTTTTGCAGACGAAAACCTCGAGCCAGAGAGGCGAAAAACAGAAACCTCTTTCTCTTTTCAATTTCTTCCGTCGATCTCTATAGGTTTTTTTTTTCCTGTTTCGAATATTAACCTTCTTTTTCTTCTTTATTTTCTGATGATTGGTGAAGCGGATGTAAGAGAGGGGTGTTGTGATCGATAGATTCTGATGCTGTGAAGAACATAGGATTAAAATTCAGATTTCTACTGTTGATTCATGGCGAGAAAGAGATGAAGAACTGAATATTGAATAGGGATTTCTTCTGGTGATTATAGAGATGGGTTCAATTGATTTTAGGGGTTTGAACTGATTTGGATTGAGCAACTGATGATAATTTAGGGTTTGTAGAAGATGGATCTATGCTCTTGTGAGAAGAAGAATTGGCAATTTATGTTTGCAATTGGGTCATTCTCAAATTTCGGTTAAATCTTAAACCCTAGCTTCTATTTCTTGAATTTTGTTTTGAGACTTTTTTTTGTTTAATTGTGTGTATTGGTTATCTCAAGATCCAACCCTTGAAATGTGAGAGATCGAAATTTTTCTTGAATTTAACTAAACTCATTAGTCAAATTCTACATTTACAATGCTTGAAACTCTAATGCTTGAGTGCCTCTTGATACTGGTGAGTTTCTTAATAAGAAATTCTAGTGCCTATGTAGAGAATCTGCCTTAGCCAAACCCCTGTGACCCATGCAGCTAAGCACGCGTCACAACTAAACGGAGATATCAATGAGCAATTTTAGTTTTGAGGAAAAGATAGAAAACATCAATCTCTATCTTCCTTTCTTTCATTCTTCTTTTTCTTATTTTCTTTTCCCTCTGCTCTTCCTCTGGTGACGGAAATTTAAGTAAAACCAAACTGAAACCACGAAAAGTTAGTAGGCTTTGTGGAGGTACAATTATGCCTAGTGTCGATGGGGTTCTTGTTGGTTTGCTTATAAGTGAGAAAGGGGATTTTTCTGTTTTTGTTTTTCAGTATGAAGCAATTTGATTTGAAGCAACTGATTTTCTTTCAGTTGATCGATGTGATTGTTATCAATCGATGGATTTGTGCCATTACACATGATTCATGTTCTGATTTGGTTTTTTTTTTGTAAATGCATCCTTGAATTTATGTTGTTATGAGCATAATAAATCTAGGGTTCATACCAGCTAAGGTTTATCCATTTTGACGATTTAAACTTTAATTCTAGTGATACTAAGGAATGGGATATATGTATTTGAATTTCAATTCCGGGATTTGTAAATTCGAAATGTATAAATACGTAAATCTGGATTCCATATTCTTCCTCTCTCTCTTTGTTTCTCTGGTGAATTTGTTGTACACTGAGATTAAGTTTCCATTTTGTGTTAATTCTTGAGAGATTTAACCCATGGCTCACAGCTTCACAGTGACAAAAGTGTTCGACGAATAGCCTGAAAGAAGAGAAAGGGTGTTGAAAGAAAGAGTGGGACTAAAGACTTGAAACCAGAATTTGTGGCTGTCGTGGTTGCGTCCCACTGGAATTTAAGTTACATAGACATTTTTGCTAACTGTTGGCATTTTGGAATCCTTTGAGCTTCTGATTGACGCTACAAGAAATGAGCTCGGTAAGCAACTCATTTCCATTTGATGATTTTTGTCATGCTCCGCTAGTTAGGAGAATTTTGAATATATATGCATATATTAGACCAACCTAACTTAATGAAATGATTTTTATGATTGTGCCTTTCATGCTAGTGGTGATACGGAGTGAATGAAGTCTTATATTATTGCTTATATATGTTTGGTGGTTGGAATTTTTAAATGTTTATTGATCTTGCCATGGTTTGATGAGATGCTAGGGGACCTTATGCAGTTTATAGAAGAGTCAAGAGGTACACTAATTTTATCTTCCGTTTTCACTAAATCTATCTCATTTAGAATTTTAAATGTTTATACCCTGAATAATATGTGGTAATTGAATTTTTGTCCCTACTTTTGATGGTCTATACAATTATCCTTATCACACAATAAATATATCCCTGATGGCAAAATTGAAATTTAATCTAAAATCATAATTTTCACGGTTTCCATTTTTAACCTTTGTGTCTTATATGCTTCAACTTCTTCTTCATTTCTGATAAGAACACAAAATCAATCGAACCACCACATTATCTCCATCGTTGCCGCCATCACCACCATCTCCGTCGCCGCCACAACCAACACCACCAGTACAAGTACCACCACCATAACCACCACCATCACCACCACCATCTCCTTAATCACCATCGTCATCTCCATCTTCACAATTAGAATCAACGAGATCGAGATTTGATTTTAAGATTTGATATCAGGTAATATTGAAGTAATAACATATTAGATGAGGCTGGAATGTATGAATTGTTTCTTACGCAGGTTGGATGACGCGATAAGAATCAGGCAGGGAACAAATTAACAAAGGTAGATCTCTTAAAGCATTGTTTTACACTGATTCATTTTTCAATGGATTTGATCTAATATGATCACACAGAACCGACAACTTCTTTCTTGTTTTGTGGATTAGGATAAATCCCGAATTCAAGTAATAACCTATTAGATCTCTGATTCATTTTTCAATTTCATTTTTCATTGATTTTTGAATAGTTTTTTTCCTTTTAGATTCATTTTGATTTTTGATGGAATTTGATTGAGTTTTTCAGTGTCCAAATCAATTGAATGCACCATTAACAGAAGTGGATCGAAGGTTATGGTGAATGATGATTTTCATGTAGATTATGGTGAATGATGTTTTTCATGGGTGGTGGTGGTGGATGTTGTTGCTGTGGAGGTGATGGTGGTGGCTTTTGTTGTAGTAATTCATGGTGTGTATGCTACTAATTGGATTTAGCTTTTTAATTTGTTGGTACTGATGGTGGTGTTGGTAAGTTATTCAGAGAATGCTTTTTTTAAGATGATATTTTTGTTTCATTTGGAGGTGGAAGTGGAGGTGGTGCTCGTGATATTATTGAAATGGTGAACATTTTGTTGGATTCCAGTGAGTTACAGTTATACTCAAGTTATGTTTTGGGTCCAGCTTACTCATATTCACTTTTTTTTTTCTTTCATAACATAACCTCATATTTGGCGTACTCTTTTACACACACAGAAAAATAAAGAAAATGTGGATCACCCAACTATAGAGGTGCTAACTACAGAGGTGCTTATAAAAGTTCTATTGAGGATCACCCAACTATAGAGGTGCTTATGAAAGTTCACTTTTTTTTATCGGTTCTTTATTTCATGCATGTTCCTTGTTAGCAATGTATCTTAGACAGTAGCATTTGGTAAGGCTCTTTTCTGTAATAGATAGTTTTATTGATGAATTTCCTTACTCGGTTTTCAATTCGCTATATTTATATGTATGCGGTGGTGCGGTAGTAGCATTGTTTTAGTTCTTTTTCTACATTCTTTAGTATTCATTTCTAGTTGTCGCAATTTTGATAGATTTTGGTATTAAAAACTATGGTTGTTGATCCAACTGCAATGGATAAACATCCACTGTTGATCCAACTGAAATGGATAAACATCCATTGTTGATTCAACTAAGATTGGTTTTGAAGTGGTCTTGGAGTCATTGGTGTTTATGAAGCTACAGGTAATGAAATATGGTGGTTATATGGGTTGAAGCAGGCAGTGATATTGGATCAACTATGGTTGTTGATCCATATATTTTGGATCAACTATGGTTGTTGATCCATCTATATGGGATCAACTACTGTTGTTGATCCTTTGAACTCATGTTTTGTAGTTTAAATCATGTAAATTTGTTCTAATGTTGAACTTGTGGTGCAATGGTAGCATGACCGACTCCATGTCGATGATGCGTGTTCGACTCACGCCAAGTTCACTCCATTTTACACGGATAAACTATCATTATTGATCCAATTTTACATGGATCAACTTCCATTGTTGATCCACTAGAATTGGATCAACTTCTACTGTTGATCCTTTTTTCTTGGATAAACTAGATAAACTTCTACTGATGACGGTTTTGTTGGTGGATCTGAAACTGCAGCTGATGAAGTGGTAGCATTTTTCCATCAGCATGGATAAACATCCATTGTTGATCCAACTGGAATGGATAAACTTCTACTGTTGATCCAACTGCAATGGATAAACATCCACTGTTTGATCCAACTGAAATGGATCAACTACTTTTTGTTGCTACAAAAATATTTGAACCAGCGGCGGCGGCGATGGTGGTGGCGGCGGCGACGACGGTGGTGGCGGCGGCGGCGACGAACTTGTGGTGGCGGCGGCAACAGACTAGTGGTGGTGTAATGGTGGCGGTAAAGGAGTGGTGGTGGAATATTGGTGGTGGTGGTGGTTGGCAGGCGGTGGTTGTTGAACGGTGGTGGTGGTGGAATGGTAGTTGAATGTTGGTGGTGGTGGTGGTGGTGAAGTGGTAGAGGAAGAAATTTGTTGTATTTTGAAATAAAGAAAAATATTATATGAGTGAGGGTATTAAGGTAATCTAATATTAAATGGATAAGGTTATAAAAAAGGAGGGACATATTTATTGTTGCATAAGGATATATTTGTAGGGAGTTAAAAGTAGGGACATATAATTAATATACCCTAATAATATTGTTATGCAGAATTCATGGTTAAGATTAATGATTTTTACCATCTATGTAATCATCGAATTCAATTTTATAAATTCCCATGCGACACTAGTGCAATATATTGAATGAGTTTAATTCATGTCTAAGACTTCGATTTGTGGAGTCTTCATATGCATTTACAGTTTATATTCTTTTTGAATATGGATGTTTGGAAATGAGTGTGTACGGTGCATAAACACCATTGACTGTGTACATTTCATAAACACCATTTTTGTCTTTACTTGATCATTTGTTTCTTACACATTTGTGTCATTTAGCACAGTATAATCTTGGATTTAGTTTGGTATTTCATTTTGAATCGAAGACATTCTATTTTTGAGTTCAAATACTTTAATCTGTAGTTGGTAATAAGAGCTTCCATTAAGAGTGAGATCTCGTTAAAAATTTGATCTTGGTTCAAATACTAGTCCATTGATTGAGAATTGGGTATCAGATGGTGGTTCTAGGTATGAAATTTGGATTGAAAACCCCGGTAGTGTAAACGAACGTCATCATAAGTTTCATAAATGGATGGGTTTAGGAGGTTCAGATGAGCTTAATTGTATTGATAGTGGTAGAATCACCGGAGGAGATGCCTGGGCAAAGTGCTCTAGTCTTGGGTTTGAGTCTAGTAGGTCATCGTGGTCTTTCTGGTCGAATGAGGCTAGAGAAGAGGAGAATTTTGTGTGTAGAGTTAGGAATCTGGAAGATGGGACTGAGTATGTTGTCGATGAATTGAGTCAGGATGATGGCGTGGTGTCTCTTGTGCGTGAAACCGATGCTGCTGTTGAGAGGCGTCAGGTGGAAAGAAGGAAGAGGGTGAAGAAGAGTTGGTTGAAGAAATTATGTCATCTGGTTGGTGTTTTTGCTAGGCGGAAGATAGGTGCGAAAGTGAAGTTGCCGGATTCGGATGCAGCTCCGGGGGCGAAAGTCAAGAGAGTGAGGGTACGGCCACTCAAGAAGCGGTCCAAGGAAATGTCAGCTCTATATATGGGACAAGAGATTCATGCGCATAAAGGGTCTATATTGACTATGAAGTTTAGCCTTGGATGGATTGTACTTGGCTAGTGTTTGGCGAAGATGGGATTGTTCGTGTATGGGAATTAGTTGAGAGTGAGATCGATTGAAAGTGAGATTCTTGATATCGATCCTTCTTGTGTGTACTTCAAAGTGAATCATTTTTTCGAATTGGCGCCGCTGTTTGTCATAAGGAGAAGAGTGGTATGTTTAAAAGCATGAGAATTTCATCACATTCGGCTTGTGTTGTTTTTCCACCGAAAGTTATAAGGATTTCGATAAACCACTTCACGAATTTCATGGGCATAACAGTGAGGTTTTGGATTTGTCGTGGTCGAATAATAAGGTCGGTTTTTCGAAATTTGTGTGGGTTTGCTGTAGTTAATTTACCGTCGGTTTTCTCGTTAAACTGTTCTTTTTCTTCTTCATTTTTTGCAGCACCCTTCGTCATCATCTCGTTGATAATACTGTCACCGTGGGCAAGTGTGGCAAGACCAATGCCTTAAGATCTTCTCTCATAATAATTACTACAGAAGGAAATTACTTGAAATGAGTGTAGATGCACTATTGAATTGCGTGTTTTGTGAATTAAAATAAATTCTGAATTGTTGTTTGTATGATGCAAGAATAAGTGTTCACTTCAATCTCGTGAATGATGATTTCTTCATCAAGAAATAATTGATGGAAAGGTTCGAACTGGACAATCTCTGGTTCTCAAGTTGTTGATTGACCGACATTAAGGAAATAGTCACGGCTGTTAGTTATCGCCACGATGGACAGGTTTGTTGTTTTTGCATTATGATATTTGCTTTGACGGCATTGGTATCCACACATCTAAGAGATTTTGTTAAATTTTTATCCGTGCAGTGTCGGAATTGTTGGTACCATGACTGGAAATTGCCACTTCTATAATATATCAAAACATACTTGCTCTAGAATCAAATTTCTCTAAAAGTGGAATTGACGAGTTTTAGAAAATGCAGGCATGAATTAGAGTTGGTAATGGCAGTCCTAAGTTCCGTAATCGAAAACTCTTGTTTTCATGCCAAAGTTATCAAGGCGAGTTCGGAAAGAGGGGTGGTTATATGGAGGTTACCGGTTTCATCCAAGTGAGAGAACCGATTTACAAGGTAGTGAATATTTACCGAGACTTTAGTATGGAGCGCGTTCTTTGTATGGAGATATTCAACAAGCCACCTATGAGGTAAGTTCTTTCTAGTTCTGGTGTAGTTGGCATATTTTTTGTTCACACTTGCGTAAGTGAACCGGGGCCTTCCCAACAATCTCCAATAGCTAGCTGCTAAGCATCACAAACGATACATCCTGCCAAGTAAATGCATTTATCCCTGGTCCAAGCAAGGAAGTCATTAGGTTGGAGAGCGTAAGCAAGTTTTGTAAGTTTATGTGTTTCTAAGTTAGATGAGTTTGTGAACATAAGAATTTCTATGAACTGATACTTAGTATCCCCTAGTATTTCATACTTAACAAAATTTTTGATACTTAAAAGAATTTAAGTTCTTTTTTGTATTAAGCTATTTGAATGTGATAAGAATTGATTGAATGTGAGATGAATTTGATTGAAGAAAATATTGTTGATTGTGGATGATGAAATGAAAGGTGTATGCGGGTAGTTTTTTGGAATTAGGCTTATTTCCTAATGAGAAAATGAATCTGCTGGTCAGTCTTGACCAGTCAAAATTGGTCAAGATCTCACCAATTTTGACCAGTCAAGGTTGGCCCAAGCGAGATTTTTTTTGTTAAAAAAATTCGTAACGGCTCTGAAGTTATTCTAATGACCTCCGTTGCAAAAAAATTTGTAACGGCCTTGAGCCGTTACCACGTGGCAAATTGACCAACGGCTCAAGCTCACATGAGGGCCGCTTAAAAAAAATTGTAACGGCCCACAAAGCCGTTACAAAAAAATGTAACACCCACTTTTGCAACAAAGTAGGGCCGTTACAACCCATTTTTGTAACGGCCTGGTTCTCGTTTTCTAATCCTAATTTGGTGTAGTGTATGGTTAAGATGAATAAGGTTGATATGAGAGTAATCATATGGCTAACCTTGGTTAACTATTTGTGAACCAACTTTGGTGTACACGTTTAGGTACGGCTACATAAACCTAAATGAGGGTACATTTCATTTGTGTGTAACAAGCTAAGTTCGATCTAATTAGGTTTTTCATCTAACGGTGAATATTGAATGCTTTGTTACCAAGGTAACTTGGATTGCAAACCCTGATTTGAAAATTATATAAAGGAGAACTCTAGCAATTGGGAAACCTAATCCCCACAGCTCCTGTGTATTACTAGTTGCATAACTAGAGTCGATTCTCCTTTAACCTTAGGTTTTTTCTCGAGACCCTATAGGTTAACGACTTGAAGACTTCATTGGGATTGTGAAGCCAGACCCAATTATTATCTATGTAGTTGCGTGATCTGATCCTGTTGTTTCTACGTGTTGAGCACAATTGAAATAATTGGCTCGAGAATTTATATCTTCGATAGGCAAGATACAAAAGTAATCACAAAAAAACTTTGTCTCATCGTTTGTGATTCCACAATAACTTGTTTCGCTAGTCGATTAAGTTTATTATGAGGTGACTGATAATACTAGGCTGTTCTTCGGGAATATAAGTCCGGTTTATCAATTGGTTCCTGTTCACCTTGATTTATCAAAAGACGGAACAAAAACTCTTGGGTATTTCTGTGGGAGACAGATTTATTCAATCTATAGACTTTTCTGTGTGAGACAGAGTTGTCTATCAAGTCTTCGACTTTGGATCGTAGAAACTCTAAGTTATGGGTGAGATCAGATAAGGGAATCAAGTGCGTAGTATTCTGCTGAGATCAGAGACGTAAGGAGCGCAACTGTACCTTGAATCAGTGTGAGATTGATTAGGTTCAACTACGATGCAGTCTGCGAGTTAATTGGTAGTAGGCTAGTGTCCGTAGCGGCTTAATACAAAGTGTGGTGTTCAATCTGGACTAGGTCCCGGGGTTTTCGCATTTACGGTTTCCTCGTTAACAAAATTCTCGTGTCTATTTATTTCTTTTCTGTATTATATTTTGTTATATAATTGAAATATCACATGTTGTGCGTTAAGATCAATCAATTAGAATATCCAACCTTTGGTTGTTGATTTACATTTATTGACACTTGAACATTAGTCTTTGGTACCGTTCAAGTAACTCCTTTTATATTTAATCGGGCTCGCATATTTATATTTGTTGATTGCGGATTGAATTAAGAGTTAGAGATATTAAACTCTTTGATATACTTTAATCTAGATTGAGTCTGACTGTCTAATTGATTCTCTAGAAAGTGTATTGGAGTAATTCCTCTCATATTTCCAAACGAATTGTTGGGTGTGGTTTTTAGACCCCCGCATTTTCAATTGGTATTAGAGCAGGCAAACACATAAAAGACCTCATAAGTCTGTGTTTGTATCGATATGAGGATGGACGGTATAGTCTCTGATAAATGTATCGCCAGAAATAAAAGTTATGTTTCCTTAAAGTCCATTAAAGAGAAATATTTGTCAATCTCGAATATAGAAGAACCTTGTGTTCAAAGGAAACAGACAAACATTGATAAGTGTTTCCCTGACTACCTTACCAAAGAGTCTATCTCTGAAGTTGAAAGGAATGCAGACAAATAGAGTAATGAGATTGTAAAACTTGTTGGAATCCAGGCTGATAATGTCAACCGGTTGAAACACAAAGTCAATGTTCTTGTTGGTATGATAAGTAAGCGCAACTCTTGTTTAAAGATCCTTCAAGAAGTAAATCTCAAAAAGGATACCTTGAAAATTGAACATCTCTTAAGTAAACTCTCAATTCAAGAGTGTTCAAAAGAGTCCGCCATACCAACTGCTTCCGGTTTAACTATAAGAGAATTAGGTTCAGAAGCAAAATCGGAAGACCCTTCTGTTGAAAAAGATGTGCCTGTATCTTTTCCTAATCAAGGAAAACCCACATCACACAGAAGGAATAATTCTACCAACAATGTAAGACTGTTTTATGTAATCACTCAGGTGATCAGAAAGTGTGTCTCTTTTGTGATTCAAAAGGACCAAGTAAAGAAAAGAGGAATTCTAGGTTGAATGACAATTCTATTACTTATCTTCAGCACACCTTAGATTTAATTCTCAAAGGTGTAACTGACATTCATATGTCTAAACCAATTAGTTTTAGTACTCACCCTGTGTACTCCACCAGGAAAGTCAGTTCAATGTGTTCCTAAAATGTTCAAACACATAACAGTCTTCCTAAACCATTCGATGAAGAAGAACTCATGGATATTCTTCAATTAGGAAGGGAGATTATGTTGTTCATGATGGGGAAAAAGTACCATAAGAAGGGAAGATTTCTTCGTAAGAATCATTTTTATGTGTCATATTTTGATGATAATAAATTTTTTTATGATAATTTTTCACATCGTAACGGTTTTCCTCCAAAGATCAGGAAGAAGAGGTTTAACCAGAAACAATGTTCATTTAATGAGCTCAAGGCTCATACTTGTGCTAATTAATCACAAGGATATAAAAATTTGGTTCTCATATTGTATGTGCTACCTTCTTATCGTTCTTAGCTGGATAATCATTGTCAAATAATTCTGCTGAAGTATTTGTGTGTTGTTGTATTGATAATCTTAAAAAATTGTTGCTAGACAAAAGTTGCTACTCTTACTCTAAAAATTGTCTGGTATATATACAATTTTTGAGCTAAGATCTGTTAGTTTTCTCACATAGGCAGACATCTTTAGCAAACAGTTGCATCTCTTGAGTACCTCTCTTTTTGAGTTGTTTAATGGGCCATATTCGGGTTCGTACGGGTATCCTTGTTGATGTCACGAGCCGACTTTGAAAACCTTATTTCTGGGTTCCTGTGGATTCCTTTATATACCAAACCCTGTTTTGAAAAGTACGCATACTCAGGCTGCGTCTTCAACAAGAATGGCTTCACCGTCTAGTTTTGGTAATTTTCCAAGAGTATTTCTTGATAAGGGTGTGGATCTCAAAGAAGAGGTGAAAGGGACTCTGGTAGAAGTTGATGACACATCCCCTCAAACTCCTGACAACTTCTCAGATTTTGAGTATGATGAAGAGATTTCTAATGAAGTTGTCCAAAACTTTATTGAAAAGTTTAACGACGCAAATATTTCTTTTGTTAACAATCTAAAAGAGCTAGATGGGTTAGGAACTGAATTGATAAAAGTCCATTCCGAACTCGCTCTAAAGAAAAAACGTCTTAAGGATCGTCTCAATCCCATGTCTCAAGATGTTGTCAATTCTGTCTGTCACAAGCTTGAAGGTCTCGGAACCAGTGAAGCTTCCATACCGTAAATCTAAGTGTCGCTTGTGACTGCCTTTTGTTCTTGGGGTTGTTTTTATTATGTCTAGTAAATCTTCTTTTATGTTTTTAGAAGAATAACTAGGGTTTGGAATAGCCATTATTGTGTGTACACATGGCTATGTCCAACGACCTTCATCTTCATTGTTTTTAGATTTATTTATTTAAATTCTAAAGTATTTTTGGAAGATGATTTTTGCAATTTTAATCTTTATGATTTTATATATTGCAAATTGTTATGGGATATGTTGTTTACGTCCGTGAACTCCGTGATCTGTCCCATACTTGTTCAAAAGTTATCTCTATTATGTCGATGTGAAAGTATTGATAGACAACTAGAATGAACTTTTGACATTAGAAAAGATAAAGCCTTTTATGTCATGTTTTGATAAAAAGAAAGGAACTTTTGTTTACAAGGATTAAGTCTATTATATGTCATTGTGCAAATAGTGATGGAAAATAGAATGAATCCTTGTCTATTCCACAATATTTGGTCGATCTCCAATCTACAATCTTTTGTGCATATACTGTGTTGTTCCGTAAGGTTTCTTATGTTGAGCACAATCGACTGAGTTGTTCATTCTCTTATGATTAACTTAGTTGTTGCTCCGTGAGGTTCCCTATGTCGAACATGATCAACTAAACTAATCATTTTCTTTTGATTATTTTAGTTGTTTCTCCGTAAGTTTCTCTTACGTTGACAGACCAATTAAATTGATCACTTTTTGTGGCTAATTTGGTTGTATATTCCAATTGAATTAATCATGGGTTTTTTTGTGATTAATTTGGTTGTTATTTTTCGATTGAACTTGTGGGTATTTCAATTGAATATTTTTGGATACAAATTCATGTTTCCATGTGATTTGGTTGTCCAAAAGAAATCCTTCTTTTCTTGTGAAAGTAAGGTCTCCTTTGTTGTTCCTTCGGGGATGACATTATATGGGGGAGAGTTCTTTTGAACTTGTGCTTAATTGCCATATCTTTGTGGGGAGTGCGGCTGTGGAATTTTTAGGGGTTATATTGTATCTTCATAACTCCTTGATGAATGCATTTAGCTTTGGGTTTATGATTGCATCTAAATTTGTTGGTATGTTAATACACCTTTTGGTCATGATGTATCTCCGTGGAAATTTCATTAGGATCCCACTAATTTTCTTACATTTGCCAATTTTTTTGACAAAAAGGGGGAGAATTAATGTGTAGTTCACACTATAAATACATATGGTTTACGGATCATTATGTAAGGGGGAGTGGTTTTCATGTTGAGATATGTATTGACTAAGGGGGAGTGATGATATCACCATAGTGTTATTGTCAAAGTTGTGATACAATTGAACTTTGATGTTGTGTAATAATACTATGACACTCTATAACAATGATTGAGAGCATTTTGTTTTCTCATTGTTATAGCTACGGATCTTCAACAATTGTGATGCTGAACTTACAACCTTTAGGATCATGGAGTACTTGGAAGTGAAGAAGATTTCGAGTCGCGTTGAAGATGCCAATGAAATCAAGCATGTGGATAAGAAGCTTATTTTTTATATTTTTTGTATTCCATATGTATTGATAGTATTGTCACTAAAATTGACAAAGGGGGAGATTGTTAGAGCATTGCTCGGTCAAACTCGCATGCGTTGCAATCTCAAGCATGTTTGTCAATGTTAGTGATCAAAACTATAAGTCTTGATTTCTATCCTATTTGTAGATGTCTCGGACTAGGACGAAGATAGTGTAGTTGAGCTTAAATCTTTCGACGTTCATCTCTTGAAGACGAAGAACTACTAAGGGGAGCTTGTGGAACTTCTTCGACAAAAGGTATACTGAGATTTGAACTTATCTATCACTTGGAAAGTCTATTTCTACTATCTCCTATATTGAGACACAAGTCGTGTTACGATATAGTTTTATTTATACACATTTGAGATTCCGAGCTGAGTATATCTCGCTTACATATTTCTCGAAATATGTTTTGGTAAGCTTTCGCTTCGACCAAGTTCATCTTATATCATGAAAAAATTTCCGAACATCTTACATGGTTTGTGTGAAACAATCATTTGGTGTAAGACTTGGAAGGTTTCAATAATGATTATTTCAATATCTTGAAAATTGCTTTGATGCTAATAGTGTGTGAAAACGGCTATTGACATTATAGAAGAATGTTTCAATGATTGAAATAAAGAGTTTATGATGTAACCATCTTTGGATATAAGCATGTATAGTGTGTTCACACATTAGTGTATAAGTCCATAAACTGGGAGACAAGAGTATGCATATGTGTGTAGACGAAATTGGTGAAGGAGACAGGTTAAGTATGCGTACTTGTACGCATACTGGCGGAAGTTCTCAAACCGAGAATTTCGGCTGAGTTTGGTTTTGGCAAAACTCTTAACTAGTCACCTTAAGTATGCGTACATGTACGCATACTGGCGGAAGTTTTTGAACCGAAAATTTCTGCTGAGTTTGGAAACTTTACAAACTCAAAATCGGTTGCTTAAGTACGCATACCTGTACGCATACTTAAGCTGGTTACTTTGTCAAATCTGTCAAGTCCATGAACTTAAACATTTAAATCACAAGGAATGCAATCTTTGCAAACCGTGGCTATAATGTTCATGATCTATTCAAGTAAAATCAAACCGATTTGATTTCAATTGTGTTTTCTAAATAATTGAACAACTCTTAACTAGTTTCATTTGAGTCATTTGAACTAGTTATGGTTAAGATGAATAAGGTTGATATGAGAGTAATCATATGGCTAACCTCAGTTAACTATTTGTGAACCAACCTGGTGTACACGTTTAGGTACGGATACATAAACCTAAATGAGGGTACATTTCATTTGTGTGTAACAAGCTAAGTTCGATCTAATCAGGTTTTTCATCTAACGGTGAATATTGAATGCTTTGTTACCAAGGTAACTTGGATTGCAAACCCTGATTTGAAAACTATATAAAGGAGAACTCTAGCAATTGGGAAACCTAATCCCCATAGTTCCTGTGTGTTACTAGTTGCATAACTAGAGTCGATTCTCCTTTAACCTTAGGTTTCTTCTCGAGACCCTGTAGGTTAACGACTTGAAGACTTCATTGGGATTGTGAAGCCATACCCAACTATTATCTTTGTAGTTGCGTGATCTGATCTTGTTGTTTCTATCGTGTTGAGTGCAATTGAAATAATTGGCTCGAGATATTATATCTACGATAGGCAAGATAGAAAAGTAATCACAAACAAACTTCGTCCCATCGTTTGTGATTCCACAATAACTTGTTTCGCTAGTCGATTAAGTTTATTGTGAGGTGATTGATAATACTAGGTCAGTTTCTTCCGAATATAAGTCCTAGGTTTATCAATTGGTTCCTGTTCACCTTGATTTATCAAAAGACGGAACAAAAACTCTTGGGTATTTCTGTGAGAAACAAATTTAATCAATCCTATATACTTTTCTGTGTGAGAAAGATTTGTCTATCAAGTCTTCGACTTTGGGTCGTAGAAACTCTTAGTTGTGGCTGAGATCAGCTAAGGGAATCAAGTGCGTAGTATCTTGCTGGGGTCAGAGACGTAAGGAGCGCAACTATACCTTGAATTAGTGTGAGATTGATTAGGGTTCAACTACAATCCAGTTCGAAGTTAATTGGTAGTAAGCTAGTGTCTGTAGCGGCTTAATACAGTGTGGTGTTCAATTGGACTAGGTCCCGTGGTTTTTCCTCTCGCATTTGCGGTTTCCTCGTTAACAAAATTTTTGTGTCTGTGCTATTTCTTTTCCGCATTATATTTTGTTATATAATTGAAATATCACATGTTGTGCGTTAAGATCAATCAATTAGAATATCCAACCTTTGGTTGTTGATTTACATTGATTGACACTTGAATATTGGTCTTTGGTACCGTTCAAGTAACTCCTCTTATATTTAATTGGGCTCGCAGATTTCTATTTGTTGATTGCGGATTGAATTAAGAGTTAAAGATATTAAACTCTTTGATATACTTTAATCTATATTGAGTCTGGCTGTCTAGTTGATTCTCTAGAAAGTGTATTGGAGTAAGTCCTCTCAGATTGCCAAATGAATTGTTGGGTGTGGTTGTTAGACCCCCGCATTTTTAATAACTCTCCCCCCATAAAATGTCATTCCCAAAAGAACGACAAAAGCGACCTTGCTTTTACAAGAAAAGAAGGATTTCCTTGGACATAACCAAATCGCATGAAAACATGAATTTGTATCCAAAAATATCAATTGAATCATGTCATAAAACTAACAATCCCATCCTTGCATGAATTCGGCCAGTGGATAAGGGCAACCAGTTTTGGGCTATCGGTTAAGGGGAAACCTGTTTAGCCGTTAGTCAAGCACTAACTTAATTATTTTTGAATTTCTGTTTGTAGTTAATTAGCACATGTGCTTCGCACACGTGCTGTCCTTATGAGTGGGTATAACTCTTGTGTATTGGTCATTGTTCGACCTATGCTAAAATTGAATCTAAAAACTTCTTTTTCTCTCTTTTGCTTTTCTTACCAAATCTGATCTCTATCCATAGAGATCCTGAGTTGTTTTTTAGCTAAGTTGTAGTGTAAATCACTACAATTGGTATCAGAGCACTCGATACGAGTGGCCTGTGAAGTTATGGTAACCCAAAAATAATTCGACGCTTTGAGTAAGCATGTTAATGAACTGAGCAGCAATCAAAGTGAAGGTTTCAAGGATCTCAACAAGAAGATCGATGATGCTCAGAACACGATCTCTCCGGGGTTGTTAGCAGGACTAGGGAGTCTGCTTTATTCTAAGATGTCATCTCTTGAAGAGAAGTTTCGAAACCATCAAAAACCAGGTGATGGAGTATTGGAGAATCCCTTCTTACAGTCAAACAATACGAAAACAGGAGGTAATCAAAATATCTTTTCTAATCAATTTTCAAATACCCACAAACCCAAGTTAGATTTCCCTAAATTTGATGGAATAAACCCTAGATCCTGGATTCGTAAGTGTAATAAGTTTGTTCAACTACATCTAATGGACGAGGAGCAGAAGGTCATGGTTGCTTCTCTTCACTTGGAAGGCAAGGCTGATGTGTGGTTTTACGACTATCAAGTAGGTAAGGAGGTAATATTGTGGGCGGAATTTTGCAATGATGTTAATTTTAGATTTCAGGAGCTTGGGCATGATGATGTGGTAGGTGAGTTCAACAAGCTTTGTCAAATAGGCACTGTATTGGAGTACCAAGAACTTTTTGAAGAGCTCAAGGCTCTAATGATTTATAAGAATAGGTACTTGAATGAAGATTATTTTACTTCTAGCTTTGTCAGTGGGCTTAAGGAGGAAATTAAAATGGCTGTTCAAATGCATTCACCCTCAACACTCAATCAAGCTATGTACCTAGCAAGAATGCAGGAAGCTGTGTTGGAAAGGGCATCTAGGAAGGCCAAATTTTTCTCAAGACTTCCTCCACTCTCAATGGGCAGTAGCAGCTCCAAAAGTTTTGTAACTCCACCAAAATCTAACTCACCATCACCCACTAGTAGTGGAAATCCCAAACTACCCCCTATTAAAAAATTAACCTATGCTCAGATGAGAGCAATAAGGGAGAAAGGGTTGTGTTATAATTGTGATGAGAAGTATGAGATAGGTCACATGTGTATTAAACAACAGCTATATATGTTGGTTAGAGATGAGGATGGATCAGCTACTTCTGAAGAGGAATATCCAGGGAGTTCTCCTGTTATACAAGAGCTAGAGGAAGAAGTGGAGGTCTCCCTACATGCCTTATCTGGTAATGTCTCTCACAACACTATTAAAATTAAAGGAGTTACTAAGAATAAAAGAGAATTCACTGTCTTGATTGATAGTGGCAGCACACATAGTTTCATTGACCCTAAGATGGCAAGACTCGGTGGAACCTTAGTAGAACCCACTGTTGCTTTACATGTAGCTGTGGCAGAGATGGTAACAAGGTACTTAGTGATGCAAAATGTCCTCAGTTTAGATGGAATATGCAAGGCAATAACTTCCCCTTTGATGTAAGGGTATTAGATTTGGGTGGTTTTGATATGGTATTGGGAGTGGACTGGATGAGGACTATAAGTCCTGTGAAGTTTGACTTCAAAATGATGACAGTGTCCTTCACACTTGGGGGTAAGGAGATTGAGCTTAAGGGCCTTACTGAATAAATCAGAATATCATCTATGTCAGTGGGAGCTTGTCAGAAGTACTTCAAGAAGAGTAGGAAAGGGATGGCAGGGAATCTATTTTGCATAACAGCCATTGAGCCTCACCCTCAAACACCAGAAGTCCTAGAACCAATACTCACCAAATATTCATCAATATTCAAAGAGCCAACTTCATTACCACCTGAAAGATCACATGACCATCATATACCCCTACAACCAAACTCTACACCCTCTAACCAAAGGCCATACAGAATTCCTTATGTGCAGAAAGAGGTGGTTGAAAAGCTGGTTGAAGAAATGCTTAAGGCAGGAGTAATTAAGCCCAGTCACAGCCCTTTTTCTTCCCCAATTTTACTAGTTAAGAAGAAGGATGGGAGATGGAGGTTCTGTGTTGATTATAGAAAGGTTAATGAGATCACTGTCAAGGACAAGTACCCCATTCCTGTCATTGAAGAACTACTGGATGAGCTAAAAGGGTCATTTGTCTTCTCCAAGATTGACCTGAGAGCAGGGTACCACCAGATCAGGGTGTCACCTGGAGATACTCAGAAGACTGCTTTCAAAACTCACCAAGGACACTATGAATTCTTGGTCATGCCTTTTGGATTGACTAATGCTCCATCTAGTTTTCAAGCCCTGATGAATGATGTACTTAAACCCTATCCGAGGAAGTTTATATATTAGTGTTCGTTGATGATATATTAATCTACAAATCCAAATATGGGGACTCACCAAGAACATCTACAACTTACTCTAGAAACTCTTCAAAAGAACCAACTATATGCAAGGTTCAAGAAATGCTCATTTGGCCAGGACAAGTTGGAATAATTAGGTCACATCATATCCGGTGAAGGGGTAGCCGACCCCACCAAAATAGAATGCATGGTGAAAGGGCCTACTCCTGCAACTATTAAGGACCTGAGAGGGTTTCTAGGCCTAACAGGTACTACAGGAAATTTGTAAGGAATTATGGTCTCATTGACAAGCCATTAATCGACTTATTAAAGAAGAATTGCTTCCATTGGAATGATTCACTGGTTAGCCTTTCAAGAGCTTAAGGATGTTGTCACTTCTACACCAGTCTTGGTGTTGCCAGACTTCAGCAAATCCTTTGAAATCTCAACTGATGCCTGTGATACTGGGGTGGGAGCAGTAATGATGCAAGAGGGAAGACCCATAGCTTACTTCAGCAAGGGAATGGGACCCAGATTCTTGGCTATGTCTACCTATGAAAAAGAATTGATGGAAGTGGTAATGGCTGTAACTAAGTGAAAATCTTACTTACTAGGAAACAAATTCACCATCTTCACAGACCACCAAAGCATCAAATACTTCATGGAGCAAAGAATTCATTCACTCCTTCAGCAGAAATGGTTAGCCAAATTGTTGGGATATGATTATGAATTGAAGTATAAGAAAGGGTCCGAGAACCAAGTAGCGATGCCTTATCCGAGTCCACTTAGAAGGACAACCTTCATGCCGCAGTCTAATGCAACTACAAATGGAGTGGTTCACGTAAATTCAAGAAAGTTATAAGGAAGATAGTCATGCAAAGGAGTTGATTCCATAATTATCAGTACATGAAGGGGCAGTGGAAGGTTATACTTATCAGCAAGGAATGTTGAGATACAAGGGAAGGCTCTATATTGGAAAACAAGGGGGGTTAAGATAGATAGTCATTCTTTCCACTCATTCTTCACCTATTGGGGGGCATTCAGGGACACATGCCACCTACCAAAGAGCTAAGTTATATTTCTTCTGGATAGGCATGCACAAGGATATTAAAAGCTTTGTCCAAGCTTGTGATGTATGCCAGCAGCACAAAGGTATTAACACCAGCCCAAAGAGGGCCTACTTCAACCTCTGCCCATCCCAGAGCAAGCTTGGGAACATATCAGCATGGATTTCATTTCTGGCCTCCCAAAATCTGAAGGCAGAGATATTATACTGTGGCAAAGGTATTTATTGATATTGTGTTCAAACTTCATGGCCTCCCTGCAGTTGCAGGAAATCCTACACTACACCCCTCACTAGAATGTACACAATTAAGTCATTTTAAGATGAATGATTATGATTCTTATTGATTGAATACTTGAATCTTTACAATATGAAATAGAAACGAGTTATAGAATTACAATCACTCTAAAATTTTATCTCTCCTAATGACTTGCTTAACAATTCAAAAAGAACCCCTCTCAACATACTTACTTAACCCTTTATATAGGGTAGTATACAGTGGATGATAGCTAAGTTGTCCTTTATTTTCGGGATTGGCTTGCGAAATATCGCAAGCGTACAAGTATACAATCTCGCGACACTCTTAAACTTCGTCATATTTTCATATCTTCCTCATGTTCTGGCTGTCGTCATTCATTGCGTCATTTATTTTACTTCCTCGCGACTCCTCGCAATGTCGTCATTTATTAGTCTCGCCAAGTATTGATGTCGCGATATTCTAATCCTACATCTTGCCTCTTCTCTCATGTCTTCTCTGCGAAGAAGAGAATGTCATGAGAACCAATATTTTGAAATGCCGCAATCAAGCCATCTTTATCTGTTTCACTCCCGTACTTTTACACGGAATTTATTACATATGTTTCTTCTTCCACTCTTTTCTTGACACGTCTCTTTCAACCGTTTATTCTTGACCATTCATGTCCCATCTCGCATTAAATGTATTTGTTTTCTCGAGGATTCTTCTCTCTATATATAGTTTTCTCATCCTTCTCTTCTTCTCTTTTATTTTCCCTCTGCAACTTTTCTTCAACTTTCTTCCTCCGCAATCTGCGCTCCGCCATCAGAAATTTTTCATTTTCTTCTTTCTCTTGATCTTCAATTCTCTAATCATTCCCATACTCAAGAATGGCTCCTCTCACCAGTAAATATGAAAATCTTTTTGATGAAACTCAAAAGAAATTACAAGATAAGGGTTTCACCTTATCTACTATTCCCAATCAAGAATCTTTATCCATTATTTCGCAAAAATTGTTTACTCGATCATCGTGTAATGATCTTAAAATCATAATCTCGCTAGGTCAAATCCTCGCAGGTCTTCCTATTCCTCTGTACGATCCCGAATTACCCTTGTTCTATGAAATTCTTGCTCATGAGAAATTCTCGCGAGCTATTTACCAATTAAGTGGTGATTGCATCCGTCTAATGCTTGAATTCGCTAATCGTGGTGCTGGTAAGGGATCTCTATATCCTGACAACGTTAAAGATCCTAATTTCGCAAGTTTAGAGATAGTCGCCGCGAAATACATCAGAGAAAACTTCTTTGAAAATTATGAAGTAATAAACATGAAAAATGATAAATCTCGCTGGGGTGCCCGATTAAAAAGGAAAGAGAACGTTTCCGATGATAAGATACTCATGCTAGATATCGACTGGCATTATGGCTAGAACAATGTTCCTCGATACTCTAAAGATGAGAGGTGGTCTGTCTTTCCACTATTTTTGAGCGGACCTTACATTTCTGGTTCCAATGTACCCCCTGCAAATCTTGCAAATTATCAGCCTTGGGTATTTAATTGGCCCGCGAAGGAAAAAGAGGTATACTTCTTAATTTTTACTTACTTACAATCTTCACTCCCTTTTATATCTAATCTTGCGATTTTTTCTAGATCATTAAATTGAGAAAGAGCTACGTAAAAAAATCCAAGCAAGTACTCAGCGATACTTCGTTCAATCACTATGAAGTAAGAAATATTTTCCTTATTATTTTTAACAATATTGTTGCCTTTGTTTCTTATCTTCATTCGTGTGTGAAGGTTGGCGTTGAAGAAATTGACATTCCCGAAGTGCGAAGGTTAAAGGCAAGAATAAAATCACTCTTCGCAAGGATAAATCTTCCGCTCCATTTTCTAAAAAAACGGAAAACCCATCCTCTTCTCATTCTAATTCCCAATCCAAATGAGAATTCTGCGAAGATGAAAATGAGGTTGATACTTCTTTTGCAAAGGAGAATCATTCGGTCGAATCTGCTATGGCGCAATTGTCTAGTGTCTTCTCCGATTCTATGCAAGGATTGGGAGATGATCATTTATCTGCTACTTGCGAAGCTCTCGCTAATATTTGCGATGCTCCCCTGCTAGTGGATAATGATTCTTTTCGCGGAGTTTCTCGAACAATGACTCCCAGTCTCTTAAATGCACTCAGTGCTTTGGTATGTTCATATTTCTTTATTTCTTTGTAATTTCGATTATAAACCTTATCTTAACAATTTCTTTACCTTCCTTTATAGTCTGGGAGAGCTTCCTTTGTTGTTGCCTCAGACCTCGAGAAAAGACGCAACAATCTTGAAAAGAAAAATCTTCAACTTAAAGAGAAGATCAAAGAACTAGAAATTGAAGTTGCGACATCTCGCAAGAAGGATGAAAAAATTCAACAGTTGGAAGTTGAGTCTTCTTCCCGAAGGACAAAATATCTACACTTCAAAGTGCTAATCAAAGAACTTTATGGTATAACACCCTCCTCTTTTCTCCATTTCTACTTTGCCATTTATTTTTCTTTGCCTGACTTATCATTTTCGCAGACATTTATAATCTTTATGACGAGGCCATCCTTCTCCATTCATTCCCTGAACCTATGGATGATGATGCTCTTCTCGCTCATCTCAATGAATCTTTAAGTAGTTCTTCAAACAAGATTAATTCTCTCTCATTAAATGAACTTCGAACCAAATTTCATCTTTTAGAAATTGAACATAGATCTAGTTTAGGTTTAGCCAACCGATTTAAACGTTTTTATCTTAGCTCTCAGAGAATAATAATATTCTAAGGAAGAAAATTAGCAGCCTTATAGATGATAAGGATCGCATTGCTAATCAAGGGGCTCAAGCATTAGCGAAATTCCAAAAACTATTCTTGAAGTCCAAATTGAACGAGATGAATCCCTTCGCCAAAATGACATACTTAATGAGCGAGAAAATCAAATTCGTTCACTTCTTGTCATAAATAATGATGATGAATTCGCTTGGGCTGCGAAGGTTCTAGATAATGCCAAAATAACTTAGGTGTTAACGTCGGTCTTCATGCCGAGCATAATGCCTTGGTTAAAGATATGATTTCTCGACGAGAAGGTTGTTTACTATCGTTCCTCATTACTTTTCCGCTCCTTTTTATGAAACCGTTATTAAGTTTCTAACTCATTGTCATTTGTTCGCGAGAATCTGAGGAGAGGTTTCAAACTAGAATCAAGGAACTTGAATCGAGAAAGCACAACTTGCAAAAGACTTCTCTTCGCAATGACAAATATTCTAAGATGAAGAAGCAACTACAAACTACGTGGCGAATTTCAATAATGATGCTGTCGTTTCGCAACCAAACTATTGAAAAATTTGCAATGACCACAACATTCCTCTTTCTTCATATCCTTGTCTTCTCGATGAAATTCCCGAAAATATGCCTTGCTCATGTCTCGATAGTGATGTAAGCGAAGAAAAGGAATCGATAAAGAATCAATAAGAAGAATAAGTTGCTAGATTGTTCCATTTTCCTTTCTTCTTGTGATAATTGTACATTTATCCTTCTAACCTTCCATTTTGTAATCTCTTATCAGAATCTATCATATGAAAATAAATAACAAGTTTTTATTCTATTCATTCCCATACTTGCCTCTCGTTATTTATTTTCACATGAGAGAAATTAAGTCGCTAATCTTTAAGTAATAATACTTAATTTCGCAACCGCGTTGCCGATTCTCCACAAATAAGTTAAGAAATATAGTCGTATTCGCAAGCTTGTTTGCTTACTCAATTTCTTGTGTTGAAATTCATCATTGCGACAAAATCGCAGACGCCGTTACACTTTCATGTAATGACCCATTGATCTTGTCTTATCATTGTTTGTGTGTGGTCTTATTTTGCCTTCCTAGTTAAAGGTCTTATTTTGCCACCCCTCATTTTGCATCAATATGACAGGTCTAAATATTCTTGCGAACATAAAGTCCCATGACATTGATGTCTTGCGACAAAATCGCAAGACGTCCTTACACTTTCATGTAATAACCCATTGATCTTGTCTTATCATTTCTTTAGTATTTTTGCCTCTGCAGGATATTTCATTTGCGACAATATGACAGCCTAAATGTTCTTACGAACATAAAGCCCCATGACATTGCCGTCTTGTGACACTTATCACCTCCCTAATGGAGGGTGCCGCCTTATCATCTCCCCTGGTTTCCCTTCAAGGAGGCGTACATCGCCATACAAGACTAGCTCCTCCCATCCGGTCTTAACAACAACCAGCTTGTTTTCAGCCTCTTATCCCTTATACCTATAGGGTTTATTGTTACGAGACCGCACCCTAAGTGGAGTTTTCTTCTTGCCGAGTGCAGATGTGCCAAGACTTTCCAAGAATGGCCGAGACACTTCAAATGTCACAGCACTCTTGGCTCAACCGTGTACCTCGGCGCCTTGAGCATACACTCGACTCCTTGGAAGAGACCCTCGGGCGTCCAACCAGGTATAACCTTATATATATAGTTGGAAATCCAAGGTATCTCTCCTGGATAGGCTTTCATGGACCCCAAATTTTCATGACTCAGGTTCCAGGGGCGGTGTAACCTTTTCCTCGAGCCATGTCAAGAGATACCTCTTATATGACGCACTTTAGGTCTTACATTTGCCTCTTTGCGAAATATCATTCGCGAACTAGGGTGTACGCCATAAAGGTTCGTCCCATTCACTCACTCTTTCATTTTTGTTAATTCATTCAATCATTCATTTTTGGTTTTCTTGTTATTTTGTTTGCGGCTATCGCACAATCTTGCTTTGTTTATTGTAATCTCATTTCAATTCTTCAATCAAATTTTCATACATTCTTGATGGCGAGATTCTCGCATTTCTTCTTCAATTATTGTTTCTTCCTCTTACTCTTGATATGCCTTTGTCATTGATTTTGATAATAATGATTATTCATTTCTTACACTTTTTGCTCTCGCTTGCTCTCTCGCTCATACCATTCAAACCTCTTAATGATTCCTTTCCATCATAATTTTCAACTGTTTTCATGCACTTGCTTCGCAATGTATCTTCACCTCTTGTATCTATGGTATCCACCATCAACCGTTCTCTTCTTTGTTCATCTTTTATATTTTGCTTCCAGCCTTTCTTTGTGCAAATTCTTTCCTCACAACTCTCCACATTAATCTCATAGCATTTTTGTCCTTCCATCCAGTCTCCTTTATAACTCCAACACCGCTAGGATGAGGAAACTTTATACACTGATGATAAGTCGACGCTACACCCAGAATTTCGTGCAACCATGGCCTTCCGATCAATGCATTATAAAGGGATTCCACATCGAATACACATAACAAAATTTCAGTTGATAATCCTTGCAAGGGTATTCTCATATGAACTTCTCCTTTAGGCTTATTCGCTGTGCCATTGAAACCGTATATTTTATACGTCGAAGGTATCAACTCTTCATCCTTCCCACCCATAGTCTTATAAGTATGGTAAAAAAGAATGTTTACTGAGCTCCCCGTATCATAAGAAGGTATCAATTAAGATTCTATTGATCGCCTGTGAATTTTCTCGCTTCATCATCTTCGCCATCTACGTGTTTTGGATTAATTTCCAATTTTACGACCAATGGGCTATCATGCGTCTCTCTCGCTTTCAGAATCTCTTCTCAAGTTGAAAGAAATAATCTTCATTTGCCATTCTTTTAATCATGATGTCTTCGCGATGTTCATCACTTCTCTATTATCAGCATCCCTCGCAAAAACCCTACAGAGAATATTATCATGAAAATCTTCAATTGTTCGGTATGAATGTACAATGGAGTTGCAAAACAAATTTTTAGCTTTCTCTCCAACTTCTATTACGTTTATTTCCCTTTGCTGAGTTTGTCCCAGGCATTTCTCGGCGGTGGTGGTAACGGTTGAACCTTCTCTTCACTTTTTAGAAAATGATTCAAATTTCCTTGGTCAATTATTCGAGGATGATTCTTTTATATTTCTCAGTCATTTGTTAGGTGTCCATGAAAGCGGTGGTAAGAATGTAACTCGTGACTTCTATCACTTGGTGGTGGCTCATTCCCCATGTTCCATGGTGCAAGTATGTTTTCCATCAAGAGTATAGCTTCCCATATTTTTTTCCACACTAGTATTTAGTGGTGGCATTTTGATTTCCTCCCATACTACTCTCGTGACTTCGCTGCCCTCCATGATAATTCCGCCTTCGACCTCCATAAGTTTCTTGCGGATGATCAAGTCTTTGAATTTTGTTATTGCCACCACGGTTGTAGTAGTTCCTTTCTCTTTCAAATTCTTCCCGATCACGGCTTCCCATAGCTACTCCTTTGGCTGTCCATCATCTATTATCCTTTCTTGTTGCCCTTGCGAAGTGCTCATCTTCGTGTTTATCAATTTGGGTAATAAGCTTGCATTCGCAAAGATTTGAATTTGTATTCGAACCGGGTATGATTCCATCTCATTTTGCCTTTCCTCTAGAGCAATATATTCCTCCTGAAGTTCTCGCAACTCAGTCATTGTAATTGTATTCTTGTCTCTAAAAATTTGAATATATAACAAATTGGTTGCGAATATAGCGTTTATGAATGATAGAATGAGATATATTTCATCCACTCGTCCAACCATTTCGCTACACATTGTCTTCCATCTCACAGTTAAGTGTCTCAAACTTTCGCCAACTCTTTGTTTCAGCCCAAATACATCTTCAATTCCTGGTCGCGAGGAGTTGTTACTTATATATGCCCCTAAGAATATAGGTTGTAAATGGTTGAATGACGTGATTGTGTTTCTTGGTAAACCCTCAAACCATTTCAAAGTGCTTCTCCGTTAAACTTGATGCAAAATATTTGCACAATATGGCATCATGATTTTCCCATTGTAGCATACATCTCACATACGCTTTGATGTGTTGTATTGCACAAGTTGTTCCATCAAAATGCTGGTTAATGCGGGTAAATTGCACTTTGGGGGTATTCCTCCTAATCGCACCTCTAATGTAAAGGGGGTTTTCGTAGCCTCTTCGATGGCCTCATCCAATTGTCTTCTTCCTCCTCCCCTTCTATTGTTCAACATTCCTCTCATCTCTCGCCAACTCTCTCAAGATTTGTTCATTTACATCGATTCGAATTTATTGGTCTTTTTAGTTCCGCCTCTCTCCTTCCTTTCATGTCTATTTTGATTTTCTTGTTCTTCATTTTCTTCTCTTCTTTCTCTCGCGACTTTCTCCTTCATCTCGTTCACGAATTCGCACACCATTATATCTATCATTTTCTTTCTTAGTTGTCTATCGCTTCTCCTTTGTATTCTTTCGTATTCTTCATTGATATTTCCATTGTTGCGATTTTGCTCACGCCTTCTTTCTCGATTGTCATGATTGTTCTGCCGAATAGCTTCCTCCAATTCCTGTTCTTCCATTTCTACTCTTAATCTTTCCCTTTCGCAAGCTAGGAGCGCTTGTTCAATATAATGTTTTTCGATGTCATCTTCAATCTCCTTTTGTTTCCTCCGTATTTCTCTCCCATGTAGTATTCTTCTTCCTTCTTCCTGATTTTCTTCACCAATTGGATTATTCTGCCCTTGACGCTGCCTATCTTCTTGATTTCCGTCATTTTGGCCATTCTCAGTAGAATTTCTCAGACGTGGAATATAACGATCTTCTATCACTTCTCTTCTCGCAACATCCTTCACCGAGATTTGGCTCTCTTTAGATTTTCTTCATTAACATTTTCTCTGTGTAATGTTCTCCTCATATCTTCTCTAACTCGATCCCGATCTTGACCTCGGTATTACTTCTCGACCTTCTATTCTGCAACCTCATATTTTCCATTCTTAACTCATGGTTTTGCCTTGTTAAATTTGCACGTTCTTCCGCTTCTAACCGCCTTTCTTCATGTATTGTTTGTCTCAATGCTTCTAATGTCACGATTTCTTCATTTCCATGAATTGTTTCTCCCATCTCTTCTCGATTTCTCTCCTCTTGTCCATTATTTATCAATTGTTGCACTTCTTCTCTTTCTTCCATAGAATCTGATCTCCATGTATGCACACTCACCCTATCATAATCTATTACTCTATTCAGTGCTGGTTGAATTGGTGGTTGAATTTGACCTTCTTCTCTATCTCTTGCGTTTATTCTTGATGGTTCACCTACTTCATTTCTCCTTTCTCCAGCTAATCTACTGCTTCTTCTAACAGTTGTTGGTTGTTCGGATGCATTCCCTATTTCTAGCGCCATTATGTAGTTGCAGGAAATCCTACACTACAACCCTCACTAGAATGTACACAATTAAGTCATTTTAAGATGAATGATTATGATTCTTATGGATTGAATACTTGAATCTTTACAATATGAAATAGAAACGAGTTATAGAATTACAATCACTCTAAAATTTTCTCTCTCCTAATGACTTGCTTAATAATTCAAAAAGAAACCATCTCAACAGACTTACTCAACCCTTTATATAGGGCAAGATATGATGGATGACAAACTAAAGCCGTCCTTTATTTTCGGATTGGCTTGCGAAATATCGCAAGCGTACAAGTATACAATCTCGCGACACTCTTAAACTTCGTCATATTTTCATATCTTCCTCATGTTCTGGCTGTCGTCATTCATTGCGTCATTTATTTTACTTCCCTGCGACTCCCTCGCAATGTCGTCATTTATTAGTCTCGCGAAGTATTGATGTCGTGATATTCTGATCCTACACTCCCTAAATCTATTATAGCAGAGATAGAGATGCAATTTTTGTGAGCAATTTCTGCAAGCCCTTTTGCTAGGTTGGGCAATCGCTTTACACTTGAGCACAACTTATCACCCTCAAACTGATGGACAGACTGAGAGAGTGAATGCTTGCTTAGAATCCTATTTAAGGTGCATGACAAGCTTTAAACCCAAAGAAATGGGTTAGTTGGTCGCCATTGGCTCAATGGTGGTACAACACCGGTTACCACACGTGCCTTAAGCTCACTCCATTTGAATCTCTTTATGGATGGATATACACCTCCTCAATTTGGAGTCACTTGAAGATCACAGGAGTTCACCCTGTTGTTGATGACTACATAGAACAAAGACAGTCCATGAAGCGACTGCTGAAAGGGGCTCTTGAAGAAGCTCAACACAGGAATCAAAAGCCAAGCGACAAGGGAAGGACAGAGAGGTCATTTGCGGTTGGTATCGGGTGTATCCGAGACTACAAACCTTATAGACAGACTTCTCATCCAACCGAGGAGGAATCTTAAACTTTCGCTAAATTCTTTGGGCCATACCATATTGAGACAAAAATTGGTTAAGTAGATTAAAACTACCAGCTGACTCCAAAATCCACCCAACTTTTCATGTCTCACAACTGAAGCCCAAGCTTGGGGAAGGAATCTTTCCACAAACAGCTCTACCTCAACTGTCTAAAGATGGGGAAATAAAGGTAAGACCCTTACAGGTGCTTGACATAAGAACTATCAAGAAGAACAACTGTGCAGTTGATAAAGTCCTGATTCAGTGGGGGGGAATGGAAGATTCTGAGGCCACTTGGGAGGACAAGCAGACCATTGAGGTGCAGTTTCCAAAGGTGATTCTTGAGGACAAGAATCTAAAGAATGGAGAGCATTTTTCATAAAACTGACAATCCCAGCCTTGCATGAATTCGGCTAGTAGATAAGGGCAACCAGTTTTGGGCTATCGGTTAAGTGGAAACCTGTTTAGCCGTTAGTCAAGCACTAATTTAATTATTTTGAATTTCTGTTTGTAGTTAATTAGCACATGTTCTTCGCACACGTCCTTATGAGTGGGTATAACTCTTGTGTATTGGTCATTGTTCGACCTATGCTAAAATTGAATCTAAAAACTTCTTTTTCTCTCTTTTGCTTTTCTTCCCAAATCTGATCTCTATCCATAGAGATTCTGAGTTGTTTCTGAGCTAAGTTGTAGTGTAGATCACTACAAATCAACCACAAAAAAATGATCAACTCAATTGGCCATGCTCAACATAAGAGAACTTACGGAGCAACATTGTATATGCACAAGAATGTGGATTGGAGATCGATCAATACTGCGGAATACACAAGGATTCATTCTATTTTTCATCACTATTTGCACAATGACATATAATTGACTTAATCCTTGTAAACAAAAGTTCATCCTTTCTTCCATCAAAATTTGCATAATGACATAAAAGGCTTTAACTTTTGTTTGTCAAAAGTTCATTCTATATTTTATCAATACTTTCATACTGACATAATAGAGATAACTTTTGAACAAGCATGGGACAGTCATAGGTTCACTGACGTAAACAACATATCCCATAACAATTTGCAATATATAAAATCATAAAGATTAAAATTGCAAACATCATCTTCTAAAAAACTTAGAATTTAAATAAATAAATCTAAAAACATGAAGATGAAAACGTTGGACATAGCTATGTGTACTCACAATAATGGCTATTCCAAACCCTAGTTATTCTTCTAAAAACACAAGAAATAAATTCTCATAAGAAGAATTACTAGACAAAATAAAAGCTCTTTGAGAACCTCATACCTTTCAATGAATCCATCATAGAAGGTATCACTGATTTCCTTGATTCTCTTGACTGTAGACACTCCATGTTCATGAGTTAGAACACAAACTTTACGATCAACAACCCGATCAAGTTGTCTAGCTTTGACACAGTCCATGATGAGCTTTTTCTGATTCCGTATCAGAATATTTTGATTGTCAAGGATTCTGGCCTGACCATCTAAGAGCTGGTTTATTTGCAGTTCGAGATTTTCAAACTCAACCTTTGAATCATCCTTAAAACGAATTAAATTCTTGACAGATTCATCAATCCAGTAGTTGTGCTCTTTCCTTACAAATATCTTTTTCAGAACCAGCTGAATCGAATCACGCCATTGAGTGTCTTCCACCATATTAAGATGCACAATCTCTTGAGATTTTGAGTTCTCCATATATTTTTGTTAGGGATGGATTACTACAACACACACATATATATATATATATGTAGATGAATAAGAGAACCCTATGAACTCATAAGAGAGGGACACGGGCGTTCGTGGACTGGTTACGCGGAAAGAATGGATCAAAAAAAATCCAACAACACTAGTTAACACAGCTCAATAATTTTAGATAGAAAGTCTCAAATTAGAGCCTGAGATCGATAGCAGAATCCATAACTCAAAAAATTAACATAAAAACGCATAAGGATATACAACAAAACTTGACACTCCCACAATTATCACCCTTGCATCTCTCAAGAACGATGCAAGAGTGAGATTACCTGAAATCAGGTAATGGTGTGAGAAGTGATCTCACTATGAATTATGGGAGAAGAGTTGTACAAGTCTTTAGAGCGGTTAAGGCGTGTATTCACATCTTTCCATTGATTATAACTTATTCCAGAGGAATTCGTCATAAACCTTCTTAAAGATCCATCATAGGGATTTTTTTTAGGGCTAAGTCTGGGTCCTCTAGAAACAGGTTCTAGAGGAGAAGAAAGAAAAGGTTTCCATCTTCTTGACTTAGACTTACTAGACACATTCTTATAAGCGCATGAACTATGTTCATCAGTGGTACAAGATTTTATACCAAACAGAGGATCATACATTCTGTGATGACTTCTAGAAGAGCGATCATCCTTATAAGATTTATGGTTTTCTGCAGGGAAGAAATTCACAGAACAAAACGCTGGTCGACTTACTTCATTGACAGTAAATATAAGCAGCAAACGAAGATGTGAGATTTGTCTCTTTCTGGCAAAGTAATGAAGAGCATAGTGATTCTTCTTCCCACAGAATGAACATCATCGTAGATTAGAGACATGATTTCCTTGACTCAGAATTTTTTCTGGCACATGCAAATTTTGCAAGTGATTCACAGTAGGTGATTCCTTGGAGGGAATTCTCTTTACGCTGGGAAAAGCGTTGTGAGTATCAGAAGAAGGTGCAGAAGATGACTTAATCATCAAAATAGAGTTTTTCTTTTCCAAGGCGTTACATTGATCTCGGGCAATTTGAAGAGACGCAACAAGTTTCTCTTTCTCAACACGATAACTGTTTATTTCTGATGAATGAGCCTTGACTAAATGATTTTCTCTAATTGAGTCTTCTTTAATAGCTTCTTCAAGTATACTAATGTTTTCACGCTGTAGAGTAGTTTCTTGAACTAATTTTTTGATATTGTTAGAGAGAGATTCAATGAAGATGTAGAGTTCACGTTCCCTTTCAAGAGATTTCTCAAATTCATCAATATGCTGATCATTCTTTTCTTCAAGAGTCTTGATTTTAGAAACTTGAAGTTCAGCAGATTTTTTTAATGATCTGGTGAGTTCCATTTTAGATTCTTACACGAGCTCACAAATCTTGTTTTCCGTGGGGATTCAGAAGAATCTACTAAGGAGCAATCCTTTAAGGCAAACCCAAGATTTGTGTTGTAATTAGAATCTTTGGAAGACATATCAATATGCGTTATCTTGTGAGATACTTCTTAGGTCCTCAGAACACATATTGCTACAAACACATACTTATAAGTTCTTTAATGTGTTTGCCAGCTCTGATACCAATTGAAAATGCGGGGGTCTAACAACCACACCCAAAAATTCGTTTGGCAATCTGAGAGGACTTACTCCAATATACTTTCTAGACAATCAACTAGACAGTCACACTCAATCTAGAGAAAACTATATTAAAGAGTTTAATATCTCTAACTCTTAATTCAATCCGCAATCAAACAAATAGAAATCATGAGCCCGATTGAATATAAGAGGAGTAACTTGAACGGTACCAAAGACCAATGTTCAAGTGTCAATCAATTTAAATCAACAACCCAGGGTCGGATATTCTAATTGATTGAACTTAACGCACAACTTGTGATATTTCAATTATATAACAAAATATAATGCGGAAAATAAATAACACGTAAAGCGAGAATTTTGTTAACGAGGAAAACCGCAAATGCGAGAAAAAACCCCGGACTTAGTCCAGTTTGAACACCATACTGTATTAAACCGCTACAGACTCTATCCTACTACCAATTAACTTCGTACTGGAATATAGTTGAAACCTAATCAATCTCACACTAATTCATGATACAAATTAGTTCCTTACGTCTCCGATCCCAAAGAGGATACTACACACTTGATTCCCTTATTTGATCTCACCCACAACCAAGAGTTGCTACGACCCAAAGTCGAAGACTTGATAAACAAATCTGTCTCATATAGAAAAGTCTATAGATTGAATAAATCTGTCTCCCTTTGCGAAATACCAAAGAGTTTTTGTTCCGTCTTTTGATAAATCCAGTGAACAGAACCAATTGATAAACCAGACTTATATTCTCGAAGAACAACCTAGTATTATCAATCACCTCACAATAATCTTAATCGACTAGCGAAACAAGATATTGTGGAATCACAAATGATGAGACGAAGATGTTTTTGATTACTTTTATCTTGCCTATCGGAGAAATTAATCTCGAGTCAATTATTTCAATTGTACTCAATACGATAGAATCGGGCAAGATCGGAACATGAATCTACAAAGAAAATAGTTCTGTCTGGCTTCACAATCCCAATGAAGTCTTTCAAGTCGTTAACCTACAGGGTCTCGATAGAAACATAAGGTTAAAGGAGAATCAACTCTAGTTTATGCAACTAGTAATACACAGGAGGTGTGGGGATTAGTTTTCCCAGTTGCTAGAGTTCTCATTTATATAGTTTTCAAATCAGGGTTTGCAATCCAAGTTACCTTGGTAAAAAAGCATTCAATATTCACCGTTAGATGAAAAACCTGACTCAACCAAGCTAATATCTTTCAACCGTTAGATCTAACTTAGCTAGTTACACACAAATGAAATGTACCCTCATTTAGGTTTATGTAACCGTACCCAAACGTGTACACTATGTTGGTTCATAAATAGTTAACCGAGGTTAGCCATATGATTACTCTCATATCAAACTTATTCATCTTAACTATAACTAGTTCAAATGACTCAAATGAAACTAGTTAAAGAGTGGTTTAATTGCTATATTCTCATAGAATTATACAAGAACACAATTGAAGCAAAATCGGTTTGATTCACTCGAATCAATCATGAACATTATAGCCACGGTTTGCAAAGATTGCATTCCTTATTATATAAATATTTATGTTCATGTTCATAACCGATTTTAGAACTTTAACATTCAAGTATGCAAACGTGTACGCATACTTGAAATACCCGGACTAAGATTGTGTTTCTCCAGTACGCAAACGGGTACACGAACTTTCAACCCAGCAGAAATTCTCGGACATGAACCTCAGATGCCAAGACGCAAACGTGTACGCATACTTAGGTTCCTTGATTTCTCAAACCAACAGTACGCAAACGGGTGCGCATAGTATGTTCCCCTGACATGGATTACATATGTGCAAGAGTGCACAACATGACATATCCAATAATGGTTAAGTGTTATAAACTCTTATTTAAATCATTGAAACTTTCTTAGAGGATGACAATAGTCATTTTCACATACTATTAGCATCAAAGCACTTTTTAAGTTATTGAAATAATCATAACGAAACTTTCCAAGACAACAACAAATGATTGTATCATACAAACCATGTAAGATTTTACTCGGCAATTTTCTCATGATATAAGATGAACTTGGTCGAAGCGAAAGCTTGCCACCACATATTTCAAGAAATATGTAAGCGAGATAAACTCAGCTCGAAATCTCAAATGTGTATATAGAAAACTATATCGTAATACGACTTATGTCTCAATATAGGAGATAAAGTAGAAATAGACTTTCCAAGTGATAGATGAGTTTCAGTCTCCACATACCTTTTGTCGATGAAGTTCCACAAGCTCCCCTTAGTAGTTCTTCGTCTTCAAATGATGAACGTCGTGAAGTCTAAGATAATGAGGATTGCAAAAACAAGGCTAAGGATGTCAGGGATTTATCTCAAAAGCTATTCAGGTTCCTTAACAAGATTCCTTACAATATGGCAACAAATGAATACTGGAACATCAATGAAGCCCCAACAAGAATCTCTCCAATAAACAACAACAAAAGTAGAAGAGCAAACATGGTGCTATTTGCCAGAAGATGGCCAATACTATAATTCTGTCTACCCTGAACAAGCTCAGGATGATAATAACTCTACTGCTTATTCAGTTCAAGAAAGAGGAAAAAGTAGCAGAAAGGGAGGCATTAGGAGGTTCAAAAGGACTAGAGAAGCAAAAAGCTCCAGAGCAAGCTCAAATGATGTAACTGAACCCATTGAAGAAGAGGAAGAGAATGAGCAACAATTGGATAACTCTCAATAGCCAGATATGCAAGTTTGAGACTGGTACATACACATTGCTAACTACCAAAGCTCGCAAGCAGGACAAGGAAATTCCATGGTAAAATATCATAAACCTTATTCTAATTACTTTGATCATTCTATAAAGATCATTACTAGTTTTAAGAAACTAAGCTCATATAATAGAAATATGAAAATCCTTAGCTGGAATCTCCAAGGTCTATGTAGCAAACTAACTAGAGACCATCTAAAGAACTCTATTTTTAAATACAACCCAGACATCATCTTTCTATCTGAAACAAAGTCATCTATCAAAAAAGACACCTTTTTACTAAAAAAAATGAGATACCCTAACTTATGGTGCAATGAGGATAGAATCAGAGTAGGTGGATTGGCACTATTATGGAAAGATGGAATTAAACTTGAGTTTATACACAGTTCTAACTATATGGTCAATCTTATAATAAAGAACAATGAAACTAATGTTGAATGGTTTCTTACATGTTTGTATAGCTCATCTTATGATAATGAAAGATAGGTTCAATGGAGGTTTATTCATGAAATGGGGGAAAATATGAACTTACCTTGGGTCATCATAGGGGACTTTAATTCAACGCTGTATAATTATGAAAGACAGAGCTACTCAATCCATCTAACCCAATCACACCCAATTATCATCAACACCATTACTGACTTGGGACTCATAGACATCCCATTCACAGGTTGTCCATTCACTTGGTCAAATCACAGAGATCAGCGTCAACAAGTCAGAACCAGACCAGACAGAGATTTACGCCTCTCAACTTGGATGAACATCTTTCCTAATGCAATTTTAAATAATCTCATCCCTTGTGGTTCAGATCATGCTCCCATTCTTGTAAACACCAACCCTCAAAATGAAAATCTCAACAAACCTTTTAGATTCTATGAACATTGGCTATAGCACACGCAAAGAGAAGATAAAAAGAAGTTGGAATCCCTATAAGGAAGGCAACGAAGCTTTCAAATTCACAAATAAGCTAAGAGAAGCAAAGTGGGGACTAAAAGTTTGGAGAGTCAAGGAGTATGGAGTTACTGATAGAAAGATCAAGGACACTTAAGTTCAACTCCAACAAATCATCAATCAACCCCATATGAACATGGATGAACGTAACAGATGTCAACAACAGCTGAAGAATCTTTATGAAGTTAAAAACAAAATTGCTTTCCAACAGTTTGGGGAGGATGTAATAAAGTATCAAGACAGAAACTCAAAAATCTTCAATGCTCAAGCCAACTATAGAAGAAGATGCAACCAAATTCACTCTTTACAGGATGCCAGTGGAGAATGGAAGAATACAAGAGAAGACATCTCAAAAATTTTGCTGGATCATTTTCAAGAGATAGCCACTACCTCCAACCCTGATGAAAATGAAGAAATAATGAACCTCATTACACCTTGTATCTCAGAAGAATAAAACATCAAGCTCATAGAAATACCAAATTCACAGGAGATCAAGAAGAATGTATTTCAGATAAAGGCTTGGTCAGCTCCAGGAACAGATGGCTTTCAAGCATGGTTCTATCAGCAAAACTGGGAGATTCTAGGAAGTGATGTTATCAAGATGGTGCAGGAATTCTTCAAAAATGGTAAACTTCTAAAAGAACTGAATCACACCTTTCAAACCCTCATACTAAAGAAAAACTGCATTCAAACCCCATCTGATTTCAGACCAATAAGTTTGTCCAATATTTCCTACAAAATCATTTCAAAAATTATGACAAATAGATTAAAACCTATTCTCCACAAAATCATCTCTCCCGGGCAAGCAGCTTATGTACCTGGAAGAAATATTATGGATAATACAATCATTGCTCATGAAATTGTGCATTATATGAAGAATACTAGAGTTATACATGGTGTTGTTGCAGTAAAGTTGGACATGTCAAAAGCATTTGACAGAATGGAATGAAGCTTCATCACAAAAATTCTACAAAGATTTGGTTTCAATGAAAAATGGTGTCAGATGGTGAATCAATGATCTCAACTGCCTCTATATCTATTTTGCTCAATGGCCCTCCAATTGAAACAATGTTTCCAACAAGAGGTTTAAGACAAGGAGACAGTTTATCTCCATATCTCTTCATCATGTGTATGGAAAGTTTAAGCAAAATGATCCAAACAGAGGTGGAAAAAAAGAACATACTCCCTCTGTCCATTTTTATCTGTCCTAATTTCTACTTTGGTCTGTCCATTTTTATTTGTCCGCTCTGTTTATAGACATACTTTTCCCTTAAACTATCAAATATACCCTTTCTTTTTTATAATTATAAAATCATTTTTAATATAAACTTAATTCAAAACAATAAATATCATCACCATATATATAAGAAAAAATTCATTCAATATTTTTTTATATTAATTGCCATTCATTTTTTAAATAAAAATATTTATGGGTAGTTATAAAATTCCTAATACTTCTATTTATTTTTACATTGCCTTTTCATCCGTATTAATCTACTTTTTCATCTCTTTTCTTGAAACACCATGGAAGAACATAAGCTAAACTATCTAGTTTCTTTAGCTAGGACATATTTACGATCTCATGAATTAGTTTCTTTATCTAGTTTCTCTGGGTTAACATGGCTATATACATGGCAAAGAATCAAAAAAATTTATGACAAAATCTCAAATTCATGGTAGAGTATATCTAAAGAGGAAATAATCTACAATTTCAATTTTTTTTCCCTCTCAAATAAAAATTCCAAAGGCTCCAAAGTTTTAGTGCGGAAACCAAAATCAAATGGAGGAAATAAAAAATTCTTAAATTTTGGAGTATAAGTTTGCTTTTATTTCTTGACAATATTTCCTAAAACAATAATACTATCCAAATTAGAATTTTTAACACTAATAATTTTAATTTTGGTAATAACGTAATATTAAATAGGCTAGTCAAGGGATAGACATTTTATAGGATTCCTTAATATCTTGACAAAGTCAAAGCGGACTCTTAAAAATGGACGGACGGAGTATGTCCTATCTATCCAGCAAGAAATGGCCCTCCAGTTTCACATTTATTCTTTGCAGATGACTGCATATTTTTTTCTACAACCAACAGATCTTTCATGGAAAATCTTCAAAAGGTCATTCATAACTTCTGCAAAGTTTCTGTCCAGATGGTGAACCTCAACAAATCAAGTCTACACTTCAGTAAAAGACTTAGTGGAGAAATAAAGAAAGACATCCGTGACATTATGGGCATGAACATTATGCCTCTAGATGAGAAGTATTTGGGAATAAATCTCTTCATAGGCAGGAAAAAAACCAAATGTTTCAGTAACATTCAAGATAAGATGCAGAAAAGAATACAACAATGGCAAGCTGGGATGGTTAATCAAGCAGACAGAAGCACACAAATTCAATCAGTCACAAACTCTATGGATCAATTTCAGATGGGGTGTTGTATCCTTCCTCAACAGAAAATAAATCAATTAGAAGCAACACAAAGGAGGTATTGGTGGAACAAGAATAATGGTAAAGGCATTTACTTCAAATCCTGGAGTGCTATTTCAATACCTAAAAGATGGGTAGGTCTTGGTTTTAAAAACTTAAAAATATTCAATGAAGCTTTGATCACTAAGTTGGCTTGGAGGTTAATTCAGGAGAAGGAAAGAAATGAGAAGTTATTCTAGAAGCAAAGTACTTCAAACAAGACAATATTCTTCAAGATGACATCTCAGACAAAGGCACTGAAATTTGGAAAAATATATGTAAAGGCATTGAATGTGTAGCGACCCTCAAGCTCGTCAACGCTATTAGACCGGTCAAGAGACGTTTTAGTCGCTAATGACTCGATTAATTAGAGATGAACCTTAATTAATAGAAATTAATCTAACAACGATTTAGATACGAAACTAGTATCACTAGATAGATCTCGAAAAGTTACTGAATAGATTACTCGAACGTGTCATTCAGACACCGGACGAAGAAGATATCACTGGATTATTATGAAGGGAAAATAATCATTTTAAATCTAAACCGCATGGCTGCCCTTATCCAAAGCGCGGGTGCCTTAATAATTTCGTTGGACATATCTTCACCAAACGTGTCGAGAGAAAAATCATTTCTCATTTCTTATTTTCGTTTCTTCTACTTTATTCTTCTTATTTGTTTCTTCTCTTTTTCTCTGTCGATCTCAATCTGAAGAACTGAGTTATTTTGTGTGAGATTTTCATAGAAAGTTACGTAGTGTGATGAATCGAAGAAGATGAAGTTATAACTGAAGTTGATTGAACTCGAGAGAAGAAGAAACTATTGCTGTGGTAGTTGAAATTAGGGTTTTGGGTTTGTTTCGAGTTCTGAGGTGAATCCATGGGTTAAATGGACTTTTGACAAATGAAGATTATGAGGGTTGGTGTTTAATTGAAGTTTGAAGCTGTTCCAGTGAAGATTCAAAAGAAAGGTAATTTAGGTTTTCGAATTGATTGAACTTATTCTTTGAATTTGAGATGTTTTGATAAATTGTTAGGTGGGTTTGTGTTTGATTGAAGCATAGATGGTTCCATAGGGTTTAATTGTAGTTTCTCTGTTAATCGAATTAGAAATCAGGGTTTATATAATTGAGTTGTTGATGTAGAATCTCAGATGAAGGAGAATGTAGAATCTCAGATGAAGGAGATGAATTAATTGGTGGTGATTCTTGGAAGATTAGAGGTTGTTAAGTCTAGGGTTGGTGATTTAGACTTTTGCAGAAGACAAATTAGAATTATAGTTTTGTGACAAGAAGACTGTTTCTACTGAACTGGTGGTTAGTAAGAAAAGAAGGCCTTGCAGGTGATGATGTTTAGCTAGATGATCTGGGATGCAAACTGAAGTGATGTTGAGTAATGAAATAGACATGTTGGTGACTGTAATTGAGTAGGGTGATGTTATCAAGTACAAGGAGAATAAATGAGGTGAATTTAGATGTACGAATTAGGAATATGTTAGCTAGTACAAGTGAAAGAAGATGGTCAGGAGTTATGTTTGAATGGTTTTGTGGGATGGTATTGCAATGGCAGTCCAATGGCAGCGGGAGTTGGTACTAGAGATGTTGTTGTTTATGTATCTGTGATTGCAGCTGTTGGGGGTGAAATTTTTGTTGAACTGTTAGTGAAGAAAGGTTTGGAGTGGTCTGTATGAAGAGAAGTTGAGATATTGTGTTGTTGTGAGGCTAAGAGGATATGGTAGAAGTTTATTTGAATGTGAGGGAGTTATGGCTTAGAACATATTTGTAATGGTTGAGTCTAGAATGTAGCTGATTTGCAGAATTGAAGTGGAAGTGATTGGTTGTGCTACTGAAAATGTAGGGAAGATGTAACTGCTATGGTTGTGTTGTCAAGGATGGTGTTGTGGTAGTGTTGTTGTTGTCATATGATGTTGCTGGCATGAAGAAAATTATGAGAATAATGTTAATGATGTTCAGATGCTGATGGTTAGCTCAATGACTGGAAGATGATGATGTTGTTTGTTTGATTGTGCTGAATTGAAATGTAGCATTATATGAAGTTGATACAGTTTGGATTTAAACTCCAACTAGTGGTGTTGAACTGAGATGAGTTGAGGCAGCCTTTTTGTAACCACAACTGTTGGAATCTAAATGAGCAGGTGACTGTGTTGTTAGGTTGAAGGTGTAGTGTTAGTCTATGTGAAGGGGGAATAGATTACAGTGTATGTAGTAATTGAAGTTGAGAGTGTGATGATTTTGTAATCAAGAGGGTAGTTAGACTTGGTGTGAGTGAGAACTGTGAATTTATATTTATAATGATGTTTGAATGAACTTTTGTTCTTGAGCTTAAACCTGTTAGTCATCCTAGTCAGATTGTCTGACTGATTTCTTGTTGCCTGACTCAGTTTCTGACTGAGTTGTATCGGGGTTGACTCACCGAGTTTCCTCCTTGACCTGAGTCGACTCAGTTGACCTGATCTTAGACCCGTTGACCATTGGCTTGACCTTGACTAACGTTGACCGTTAGTCTGATCAGTGATCGGACATTGACCGTTAGTTGACCAGTTGGACCAGGCCTTGTGATAATGGGCCGAGTTTAGTGGACTTGGGCTTAGGCATAGTTTTCCTATTTTGATATATTGGACCTTATGGTCTGAATTAACCTTTGGTTCCTTCTACAAAGTTGTAGATATTGATAAGACATATCTAATGGACAATAAACCATTTTAATTGAATTAGCAAACCTTTAGATGTGCTAAACATAGATACTAAAAAGGTGTAGAACCATAAATGTACTTAAAACTATTAGATAGTTCACTTAACCCATAACTAGTGGATTGTATGAGATTATGTTATGAGCCTTGTGTGAGCCTTTTGGCTAATCATTAGAGTGCTTGTGTGATTAACAATTAATCTTTATTAACAACGATCGATTCAAAGGACGAACCAGTGGATTGTAGATCTCGAGGTAGGCAAGGCTTGTCATCAAAAGAGGTGGGAATTGATAACGAACTCTCTTGTATTCATTATTGTTTTACAAATCTATCTTTTGTGAAATCCATGCATATCTTTGCTACTATATGATAGTGTATGCATGTATTATTTGTGTGTATTACAAACTAGTTTTCTTTTACATTTTGGGATGGGGTTGGATCTTCTGAAACAACTAATATTTGTGTTTATTTACTTATCTTCAAAAAGTGATTATTTCCATTGACTGGAAAGTGGTTACATTCTTTACTTATTGTTAGCATGAAAAGGAGAAGGTTCCTTTTGATTGGTGTGTGATGTGGTTGCCCAAAAGTTATATCTATATTTATGCGCTAAAGGAGTGAAAATTGTTGCCAACTAATAAGCTATCTAAGTGTGTACTCGTGTCACCGAATATTACTTTCCCTATTTCTGTACGGGCAACGCATGTCTCATACATGGATGTTTATTATTCTTTTAAATTACTTTCAAAAGCTATTATATTATGTTTTGGTGTTTAGAGAGAATGATGTTGAGAATCTTATGTCTGATTGTTGGATTTGACATGCGAGTGGTATAGGGTTCTTCATGTTAAAGTTATTCCGTCGGCTATAACGTTAACACCATTAGATCTATTGAGATACTTGTTATGTAGAGTGCGCGTATAATAAGGTACTGGTAAGGAACAAATCTTATATGACTACGGGGTCGTCAAACCTCAGGGCGCTTTAATGATCATTGAAGAATCCGCAAGAGTCACGCCTTACTTCTATGAAGGACTGCGCCGCTTAACTATTATTTCTGTTGTGAATCTGTGCCGCAAGATTGGTTGGTAGAACTTTATATTTAAGTACAACTTATTATTTTAATATGCTTTATCTGTTTTTTCCGTGTTTTATCGGTTTTCAGTAAAACCTGCATTGTCTTTAAATCATTCTAGTGATTACTTGAAAGTTAATTATTATTTCTACTGGGCACCCCTTTCAGGGATGATGTGCTCACCCATTCCCACTTTCGCCTTGAGACAGATTCAAGATGTGCACGTGGCGATAAAGGCTCCGAGAAGTTGGTTAGCTTCCGCTATGTTTATTTTGTGTTTATATCTATTTGTAAACCAACTCACTATTAAATATGTATCACTTGAGAGGAGTTCTTGTATTTATTTCAGAGAGGGTTTAGATTCGGGTTAAACTTTGTTTATAACCTTTAAATTAATTCTTAAATAGATGTTTTAAATTGTTAGTGCCTCATTTTATGGTTAATCTCTTGGATTAGTCAGCTGCTAGCTTAGGGGGCGCTACAGAATGGGTTAGAAAATTTCATATCAGGTTAATGGGAGATGGTAGAACAGTCTATGCTTTTAGAGAGAATTGGATTCATGGATACACAACTCAACAACTTCAAGACAATTTCAGTGAAAATGAAGTCATTTCTTATCACATGAAGGTGGCTGATTTCATTGACAAAAACACAAGAAACTGGAATGTTGGTCTCCTGCAAATATACTTCACTCAAGACCAGATGGAAAAAATTCTCAATATAAAGCCTTCCATCAAGCATGAAGACAAAATCCACTGGTCTCTCACAAGTAATGGAATGTTCATTGTGAGCTCTACTTATAAAGCCATTCTCTGTAATTACAATCAAAACCTTCTCAGCAAAGAAGAAGAAGCTAAGTTCTGGTTAGGGTTATGGCACTTAAAAATACCACATAAATGCCAGCTTTTCTTATGGAGAGTGGCTCAAGTATTCTCCCTGTCAACCAGAGACTCAACAGATATGGCCAGATGCAAGACAATAGTTGCAGAAGATGACAAGCTAAAGCTGAATCCATCACTCACCTATTTTCCCATTGCTCTTTTGCTATAAGATTTTGGCATGCCATATCTCCAAACATTGCACAAGAAATAAGAAACATGCAAGACATTCATCAGTGGATAAATTCTTGGGAAAACAAAGACTCACGAGTAAATTTTGGAAGACAGGGAAATATAAATATGATTGTGATTACAATGTGGTTTATATGGAAGTCAAGGTGTGATTTGGTTTTTGAGAACAAGAGATGCTCCATCAACAGCATGAAGATAAGAATTTACCAGTTCTGCACAGAGAACAAAATTCAAACTAACATATATTTGAATCAAATGCAAGTTTTTTGTCATAGTAACATAACTGTTGGGAGAATAAATTCCAACACTAATAACTGGAATCCTCCCCACAGAGGAATGCTGAAAATTAACATTGATGCCTCTGTTTTACCTGATAGTCATATTGCTGGAATTGCACTAATTATTAGAGATTTTACAGGTCAACTGATGGAAGCATGGACCATGGTAGAGAGAGTTAGAGATGTCTTACAGGCTGAAGCAATTGCAGCCCTTAAAACCCTCCAATGGATCTCTCAATTGCAACTCCAGAATGTCATAGTTGAAGGTGATAAAAAGAAGGTGATGGATAACATCAATGGTCTGCATAACATTTCTCCATGGGAAGATGGTAATATAGCTTTTTAGATACAGAATGATCTAGCATACTTATCAAAGAATGTGAGCATCTAGTTAAGTGTTTAGGTAATGTTGTTGTATGTTTTAGAAATAAGAAATGTAATCAAGTGGCAGATCTTCTTTCCAGGTATGCTAGGATTAACAATTGTAGTAAGAGATGAAACGTGAATCTTTCGGACAATGTTATGGTCAAATTAGAGATTGAAAAATCTGTCCTATAACTCTGCTTTGCCAGTAGGCTTTCAATGAAAATCTTTCTGTTTTTTCTTTTAAATTTTTTTTTTTTTTTAATGTTTTTCCATGAATCAACATTAATCGTCCAATTGAACACCATTTTGTTATTATTGTTGATTAAAGAATTACTACTAGATTTGCCGCCTGTGTTATGAGAGTATTGGACAATTTTGCTAAAATCACTCCATCCTTTTGAGCATAACTTTTTACAAACATCCCTAGGTAAACCGACTAATATGAACCCAATGAAACAATGTGTGTACCATGCACTGCTGCAGACATTTCGCCTTATACCCCAGTCAATGGTAAAGGAGAAGCTATAAGGCCGACATTGCAATAACATCCCTCTAGCGGACAACTACATCTCAACGATACCATTAATGGGGTATGTGTCTTTGGATCGATTTCCCATGGTGGTGTGTGTCTTGATTAGTTTGGAACATCAATAGTTTTCAAGGTAGATTTTTAGATCTGCTCTTCTGAATCTTTGTTCTAAGTGCTTTCTTACCAACCTTCTTTATCCCTAAACTTCCTCTTGGTCTGTCCTGTTTTTCTTTACAAGCTATTGATCAAGTTTTTGGTTAAAATTTTACTTAGATTTGTGGCGATCTATTCTGGGAGCAAGGTTACTGTTTTTCTTCCCTGTTGGGTTTGTGTTTTGTTAAGTCCTGCACATCACAGGATTACCAAGGTTGTTAGTGTTCAGTTTCTCTGTCCTTCTTCATCTTCTTATAGTTCTTCTTTTTCCTGGTTTCCTCTTTATCGTTTGTCCTGTTATATCTGATCTTGTGATTTTCAATCTTAATTTGTTGTCTTTTAAAGCCGGAGTTTTAACGGGACCATCTATGACGGTTAATTGATCAGCTTTCCTTTTCCTCCTCCTTTCTCCCTAGAGAATTTTTTCTCTTTTGATTCCTTTGCCAGAATCAATATTCTCTACCTTTTCTTCCTTTGACTTGGTAAAGGCATCTTTTCACTATTTTTGCTTTCTGTTTTGGTGTTAAAGGTATCTTTTCTTTAAAAAAGAAATAAAAAAAAAAAAAAAAGGAAAAAAAAAAAAAGCATATTCCTCTCAAATGTTGTTTTTACTTTTGTGGATTTTATTTGGTGGCCTTCATATCTCGGTTAATCACACAATCAATGCGAGGACTTTCAAGTGTGAAACCTCTGTGATTGTTTTGCTTGTTTAGTTTTGGATGATGAAGATAACATCAATGTTTCGGCTGGTTATGATTACAGTCTAACGGTGGTTAGTGAAAAAGTATCGGATGAGTTTAGTCTCTACCATCTTAGTCGAGCAGATCACGAGCTTATTTTAAGTGGGGTAAACAAAACAAAGGGGAGGGGTCTTTCATGGGTTACACTTCAAGCCCATATGTGGGTTCACTGGCGCTCCATCAGAAAGGTGTTGATGTTTTTGTGCTGGCAAATTCAAAGTGACTTCTATCTTTTTACTACAGATAGGGGAGACAACATCACCAAAGATCGTAAGGAGCATGATCGTTAAATAATAAGAATGATGATTTCTTTTGCATCAGTTACAAAAGGTTGCACAACCCTCAGTAGTACCACTAGCTTGATTATTATTAAATCAAATATTAACTGCATAGCTTTATATTTCAGTTTAAATAATAATTGCATAACTAATCCTGTTCCGATCAAATCTATCACCTTGGGGAATATAGGTTCTTACTTTCTCCTTCAAGCTGATTTCATCCGAGATGTTAAGCTCATATATGAATTACTGATACGTGATTCCGTATACTTGCGCTTCATCAAGGTTAACTACCTAAACTATGTTTAGTCTTCTATTCAAAAGATTGCCCTGATCCCTTTGAGTCGTCGTGGCAGCTCTACTAGTAGAAGGCTTGGGGTCTTTCTTAGGACTATACTTTCTCTAAAGGAAGAGTTCGATCCCTTGATTATCAAGCACATATTGATATATCTTTTGGAAGTAAAGAAACTTCAACACCATCTTTGCATGGAAATAATTACATCTTCTATGATTAAAAGGATTTTAGATGAGGATAAAAGAAGAATTTATGAGGTGAATGAGGATATGTCTATGGTGGGATATGTCTATACATTTTTAATCTATTAAATTTGTCTTATGTACAAAAGTTGGTAAGATGGTATCTTTCAACTTAGTTTGTAATTTCTATCTTTGTATTGCTATGGAGCTTGATACCATCCTTAGGACCTTTCACCTATATGACTGTCTAGTCGACTGGTGGATGCGTTCTTATTTATGATATATATGGATTTGCTTAAAAAAAATTCCATAAAAGACACTAGAAAATCCTACGGGCTTAAAATACCTGGCTTGATTTGGGTATACTCAAACTAATTGGGGTATACCCAATAAGACAAAATTTGGTCATTATGAAGTAAAATCAAGCCACCCCTTAACCTTTTTTTTCCTAAATGGCTAATATGCCCTTGGTTAATTAACACTAAAATTCTGATTAGGTTAATTAATTGAGTTTAGATTAAAATTTTCAAATTATGAATTCAGTATATTAACCTTTTGATCCGTCTTATGAGTTCGATTTCAATCCAAAAATTTTGGTTTTGAAAATGCATAAAGCCGGCAAGGTCGTGGTTTGAATAAGCTTCCGACCAAATGACCGGTTGTCAGCCGACACAAATATAAATTACACTTTCTTACTACTCATAATATATAATGAAGCAAGGGCAAGAAAGAATCGATTCCACAGAGAGGTCTAGGTTGTCAAATTGTTTCGGTTCCCTATAAATAACACTGGGGTTTTGTGATTATAATAAACTAAATAAAAGCAAATAAAGAAAAGTAAACAAATCAAATCAAGGATAAGAAAGTATTGGTCATGGATTTCGTCTTCAATCACAAACATGGTTTCACCACAATAACTAGAATTGATATTTTAATATCAACTTTTATCAAAGGCCCTAGAATACCTTGATCGCAAGTATATCCCGCAAATCTCCTCATGTCATCAACAAACACATTAAAAGATGCGAATATGAATTCTATCTAAAGGAACAACCTAACGTGTAAAAGCACTAATCAAGTTTAATTCCCTAGATGCATTAAGTTCTATGAAATCAGGCCAATCAAAGCAATCGAACGTGTAAAAGCACTAATCCAATTTAACAAAGGTTATGGTTCACATGTAACTACTAGGATGTATCACTACAAGCAATAATCACAATTATGCTACTTGTAATCAGGAATCTATCACTTTTGCATATAATAAATCCTAATCTAGCAAGAGAGATGAAAACAAACTCAATCGATTCGCGACTCGACTAAACAAGCATTCAAATCATGTAACAATATTGATGGTGAATCATAAACGATAATATGAGACGAAACTAATTTATTGAATTAAAACCCATATTTGGAAATCAAACTTATTCCATAACCAATAATAAAACTCTAGCTCATATTCATGGAGTTCATAACAAGAAGAAAGAGAAAAGACTTCATGGTTCTAAACCCTAGAAAACAAAGTAGAGGCAAAAGATTAAGATAAAAGATATATCAATTAGATAAAAGTCTTCTCTTTTTATATGTTTCTCAACTTCTAAAATTAGGTCTAGTCTTCCAAGTCCATTAGATGAAAATCCACCAAGCCCATAAGTGAGAGAAACCCATGTAGAAAATATTCCCCAAAAGTGGTCGCCGGAAATATGGTATTGTGGCCGGAACTTGGCCGAAAAAGTAGCCGGAAAACTATTTCAGGTGACCGGCAAAGTCCACCCGGTCACCGGTCAACGATTCAAATCGGGTCAGCGATCCAACTCGGCTGGGTCAACTCAAAGTCAGACCGAGTTACTGTCTGAGTATGAGCTGAGTCTGGACGAGTCAGACCTGAGTCACTTGGCCTAGGCCATTTACAGTCTTGCACAGGTTGTATGTTGTGATGCGCCAAGATTTCGCTTCAGCTTAACAAAACCAGTCCATCACCAACTCAAAAACTCCAAAAAAAACTCAGCCTTGCAACCTCCTTCTTGACCATCTGTAGCTTTATAATTCAGTCCATGAAACCCTTGAATTTCAACTTCTCTCAACAAATCATCTTACTCAGATCTCCAACAGTAGCAGCCATGGCAACCAACAGCAAACCCCCATTTCCTGCCAGCTCCAATCCATCTCTGCTTAACCACCTGCTATTCCCTGTAATATGACCATCCGCAGCTACACATGCCTGTGCCTGCTATTTCAGCTCCAACTCTACTCCATTTCCGGAATCTCCAGCAGCACCAGCTCTGCCTAGCCACTGCAGCACCAATGCCAGTTCTATTTCAGTTCAACACTCTCCATATCACACCACCATTTCCATCTCGGCTATTCCCAGGCTTCCATCATTTCCTGCAGCTTAACTACACCACACAGTTCCAAATGGCTTGCAATCCCTGTAAACCAACGCCACCATATCTTTCTCAATCAACCTCAGCTGCATCTCTGCATCCCTGGAAACAGCATCACCACCAGTTCGAGTTCCATCGCCACAGCATCGGTCTCAGCTACTCCATTGCAGACCCATGTCACATCACAGCTGTAGCTCCTCTATTGCAATGACCAGCAGCTGCTCATCTACCTGCAATCGCAGCTGCAACCATTATCAGCACAACCAACTCAAGCCATATCTCTTTCCTTCTCAGTCTAGCCCATCCATCTCAGAATCATCCTCTCTGAGTCCACACATCAAACCCCATTTTCCAATTTGTTCTTATCATCCTGTTCTTACCCTGCAAAACCACCAACACAACAGCACCACCATCATCTTGCCATTAATCAGGCCACACTGTTCTTCTCTTCAATTAATCTCACCATCTACAGGGAACCCAAACTTCCTTAATCGAATCCTCAAAGCCCATGGATCATAACCACCAAAACACCCTTGGAAGCACAGATTCATCTTCTTCTATCTCAAAACCAGCATAAACACCCATCTCTCATTTCAGCGGTCGACCCTCAATTCCTTATCATCTTCCCAATTTGCTTCCAACAACAATCATCAAACCCATCTTCAATTCACAGCAAACCCATAATTTCATCATTCCTCAACTTCTGCTCGATCTTCATTTCTCAATTTCAGATCAGAACCCATCTTAACAACAATACCACCTTCATCTTCCCTGTAATCTCCATAGCTCATTCTGTGATTTTGCTCAAAACCAATTCTCTGAAACTTATTCTTCATCAACAAAATCTCAGTTCTAAATCATCCTGGACTCAAAACCCTAGTCTTCTTCTCAAATTCCAGCTGCAGATGAACCTAATTCTCAAATCCGCCACAAGCAAAGATCACCTTCTTCTGATTCAATTTCTACTCATCAAAAGCATAATATCTGAATTACTACTCACCAATTTCTCCGGTAATTCCTCGATCGAGCGCCATAGCCACTGTTTTATTTCTCTGCTTCAATTTCTTTATCTGCTTCTTCAACAGAACAGCCGCACCACCTCTGTTATTAGTCTTTCTCTTCTATCAATTTCTCGATCTGGACTTGGTAACAATTGAAACAGCTGCTTCATCTTTTCTTCATTTCAGGTTCAATTGAGAATGATTTTGAGATTTCTCGATTTAGGGTGTAGGAAGTAGGGTTCTATAATCACACCCCAATCATTAGATACCCCAGTAGGTGCCCTATAACAGATGGTCACCCCTTAACCTCAACTGGCTGCTTTTTATTTCTCCTCCCAATAGAGTTGCCCCTTAACCTTTGGTTTGGTTCCCAATAGCATGTGAAATGACACTCGCCCTTTTCGCCTCAATTTGGGTGATTTCCTTCTTTTCCTCCGTGCGACTCGAATACCTAATAACTCAAAAACACGCGTAAAGTACGTAATTCACAAGAAAAATAGCAAAGAAAGCGTAACTACTAGATAGTAAATTAGGTGTTTTAGACACCTATCACCAAACATCCGCCGGAATGGTCAACTTTGAATAAAGTGCCGATCGCTCTTCCGCCGGCAGTGTCAACTTTGAATAAGCTGCCGACCAGATATCCGTCGGAATGGTCCTCGGATGAAGAACACACCGACTATCTTGGGCAGCAATCTTGCGGTCGGCATGTAAATATTTCCTACCCTTCCGGCTATATTAATCTCGGCATGCAAAAAAAAAATACAACATTGCCGAAGTGACATAATATGGAAGATGTAATTTACTTTATTCATTCAATTTTGGTTACTACATTGATTGAAACATAAAACCTAATCCTTGTCGACGGAAAAACGAATGCACTTAGCATGTGCATCAAGCCTTTGAACCCCTAGGCGACCCTAGTGGACGAGTTATAGTCTCGTGAGGGTTTACATAGAGGTCTACCCACAAAACCTATACAAAAACTTCTAAAGCCATCAGTCTTCGTCCGAGGACGATACAACCTCCATCATCTCCGGGGCATACTCCGGATATTGGATTCCATGAATTGATAGCTTGCATCGAATGCGAATGCTTCCCCCTTTTCCTCCAAGTAGCGCGCTTTGGCGACTTCATGCTACAAAAACATAACACAAACTTACTTTGTTAGTGGTGTTTAGTAGGAAGATCAAACAACATTGATCACGTAAAATAAACCACAAAAAAACTTACAAATTGTTCAATGTACAAGTTAAAGTGGGGAACGTTGAAAATTGGTTTTTGGATAGCTAAATAAGCAAGTATCGCATTTTCAATGACTATGTGCCTATCGTGCACTTGTTGAAAACTTCTTGAGTTAGGATTCCCACACTCTTGGCTAAAAGTGTTGTGAACCCTAGCCCAAAAGGTTGTGGAATCCACCCTTACGGAGGACTGCCTTCGAACTCTAGTCTCCGCATACCAAGCTTTGGTGATTGCCAAATCTTCATTAGAATCAAATGAAGCCATTTCTTGTGTGTAGAGAGCTATTGGGTGAGTTAGATGGAGTGTGTGATGGTATGAGCTTTGGAGAGTATATGCAAATAGTTGTGTGTTGTTTTGTGGAGATAAGTAGTGCATTTATAGGATGGTGCCCAAATTTGGCCGTTATAGTGTCCAAGTACAAGTGAATCAATGCAATTGTACTTGCAAAAATTTGAATTTTGAACCCGCCGGCGGGGTCGTAAATTTTCTAAAATGCCGGGGTCGTAAAACGGCCGGAAATGTATGGGTTCAATAGCGTGCCGGCCAAAATACCGCCGGTATTTTCTTGTTTTGTTTCCCTCCCGACCTTACATGATTTTAGGCATCAGAAGAATGGTTTTTTTTTCAAGATATGGCCGGCAGGGTCTCTATTTTCGTACCCTTCCGGCTACAAAACGCCGGCTTAGTAGGAATCATATTACCTTGCCGGCCCTGGTAACTAAACAACTTTTGTTGATAGGGCCGGCAGTCTGACATTTCACAACCTTGTCGGCCCTGGTAACTACACAATTTTTGGTTGACAGGGCCGACAGTCTGACATTTCACAACCTTGCCGGCCCTGGGACAGCCGACAGGGTAGATTAAAAAAAACATGCCGGCAAGGTAATACGACACTTTATATAGCTAAACAAACCATTCATTCAACAACTAGAAATCCAACATTTTTTGTCCAAAATACGAAACATGTCTCATAAACCGTAAAAAAACATTTGTCCACACCATTAACTTAAACATTTGTCCACCACAACATAAAGAAATGAACTAGGAAAGCATTCATTGGCCACGACCACGACCACGGCCCCGTTTTGGAACACTACCTTCACCACCACGACCACTGCTGCTACCTTCACCACCAGGACCACTGCTGCTACCTTCACCACCACGAGCACTACGAGTCCTCTTTTTATCAGCCTTTATCTTGGCTTGTGCATCCTTAGTAGATTTTTCTTCCGCCTTTACTTCAGCCTGAAGTTGCTTGAACAATAGCTGGGCATCCTCATTGTCAACATTGCAAGCATAGTCAATGTGCTTGCTTTGCACAGGTTCTCCTCTGTCTTTCGCGCAACACTACACCCTTACAAAGGTCTTCAACTGATCCTTCTATATTCAATTAAACAACAAACAATTAATAGAATGATTCGGTAATGCAATCTATCTTAAAATACTAAGAGCAACTCTAAAATACTTACAAATATCTTAAGCAATGTTGCTGGGTCTTTCGATTCGATCTTCTTCTTACGATCCAGTTCTTCAGTAGTCATTGGCCCAATCACAGTGGGACGAGCCCAACCCAAGTACCACGCCATGTATTTCTCAGTAGCTTCATGACCGGTGGTCACCTCGTCCAAAAGACTCACATCGATTTGACCGCGACGCCTATCAGCCCAATGTTCTTGAGTTGGTCTTTGGAAGGTAAGAGACGTTCATACCTTTTTGGGAGGTGGTGCAATCACTCATATCCACAGTAAAGGCCGGATTTGCTGCATCGAAATGAGGTTCTTCTTGTACGTAACCCAATTGTCGCATTACCCGATGTGGATCGTACATTGAAAATCCTTCAAACACAGTCATCAAGGATCCATAGTATAATGCAACAACTTCATTTCTCCTTGGGATTAAACCTTGATTTCTATCCTCTCGATACGGATCAAATATCACCTCTTCCATGATCAAATTGTCGATGGCGGCTTGGAGTTTCATAAGATTTTGCGGCATTTCCTTATCCTGAGCACCATTAAAACTGTACCTTTGCGCTCTTGGCAAATGAACCGGAACACTGTTATCCACTTTGACGTAAGAGTTGTCTTTGAAAAAAAGAAGGGAAGCGTTCATATATCCAAACCTATGCAAAAAGAAAAAAAGTTTAGTAAGAACCTTATCTTACGAGAATTTTGCGAATATAAATGTTTTAGACAATAAAATTACCTGGAAGAGACATGTGTTTCCGTTAACTTGCTTAGTGAGTGCCCTAGAAGATTTTGTCAACTAATTGTTCAAGAAGGCGACCACCACCAGTACCCCAAGAATACCCACGCATCTCATGTAAGGGATCCAATAGTTGCAAGTAATCGGCCTCGACTTGGTTTCGGAACTGTCGGGAAGATACATCTGCCCAGGGTGTATAGCAAATAAGCGGCCGCGGTAGCATTGATTCGCACCGGGTGCACCATTCCTTCCCTATCAAGGATTTCCTGAGTCTTCCATAATCTGTCCCTCAACTTCTTCACATTAAACTTCTTGGTTAGTCGACCATCCTTCTTGTCAAGAACATCATCCGTCTGAACCTGACTCCAACCGAACAATTTCTTGCTCAATTCGTAAATCTTCCCAAAAGAAATGGCATTATCGAATCCCTCAGTGACTTCTTTTCCATCAACCTCGAGGCCTAGAATTTGTTGAGCATCATCGGGAGTTATCGCCATCTCACCGAATGGGAATAACATAGTATCAGTCTCTCTGTAGAACCTCTCACAGAATGCAGAGATGGTAACTTTATCATGATTAATATTCGAACTCTCCACCGCAGGCAACAACCCGGAGTTCCTCACAATCACTTTCACCTCCTCACATTCCAAGTCAAGATTCCAAGTATGAATCACTGAGCACGAAGCTTGGCGCCTCATGAGACGGATGGCATGCTTGTGATCCTAAATACCAAAAAAAAGAAAATGAAAAGAAATACAAACACTTGAAGCAAATTTAATTAAGATAGTTACACACTTGAATAAATAACAAAGACGGATTAAGATTACTTACGATAGTATTATGGACCGTACATGCCCATGAGTGTTTGTATCCAAAAAGAACAGCTCCACCATCACTTTGGGGTCCCTTTTGGAGGCTCACCTTCTTTCAGTGCAACCATCAAGTGTTTGGAAGGCATGTGAGAATCAGCCGGTTTAGTGATCACCCTCTTCTTCGTTCCGGTTGAAGTTGAATCCGAAGCTTCGGTGGCTTGAATAATAGCTAGAGTTTGTTCTCCTTCTCCATCTCCATCTCCTTATTTTTATTGTTCCTCTTCCTCTTCAACAATTTCATCTTCGATGATATTCTTACCTTTATCTCCATTACCATCATCATCATCACCATCATCATTACCTCCTCCAGCCTCATGCATGTCTTGATCACCATCATCATTATCGTCATTGTTACCTCCTCCAGCAGACGGATTGGTTTCATCAACATTATCATCATCACCTCTTCTACCAGATGGAATTGATTGGTCTTCATCTGGAGTCTCGTCTGAATCATTGGGTTCAGATAGTGGTTTTAAGACCTTTGTCGTTCCCGGCACAACATATACCCCTCGATGTTTTGAAGACAAGAGTTTATCACCAACACAAGGAGGGTTTGAAGGAGGACTAAGAGCTGCTTTCTTCTTTGCCATTCGCAATCCGAACAAGAACAATTCGAAAAAAAAAACATTACAGTGCCTAAGCAGTTAGACATATACAACATACCGTGGAACAATGGCCGGGAAAGGTCGACCAAAAGATGAGTGCCGCTAAGACAAAGCCGCGGTGTATCATCAAAATAGCCTTAGGCGCACAAAAAAAATATAGGATTTTTCACTAAACTGCTCGGAAAGGTCCATTTCCCACATCGCCAAGGTGACAAACAGTGGAATGGTTTTATATAAATACCCTTCCGACTCAAAATTCTAGGCATCGAAACATTCTAAACAAGTAGCCTAAGGGTAAACAATAATAAGATGCCTAACCCTTCATTAAAAAACAAAAGACGCCTAATGGTATACGGATGAATAACTGCAAGCCTCTTAGTAGCGATTCTGATGTGCAGAAACTATACAGCCGGCAAGTTCTTCAACCTTATACCCTCCCGACCAAACACTAACTATGAAATCCCGAAAAGGTCGATAAAAAAAACCTTGCCGGCGTCGCAACTGCCAATTCACAAATTCAAATTTTCTGACCTAATTTGACATGCAAACATGAAATCGAAGTACTAGAGTGAGTTTAAACAAGCCCTTTCTTTCTTAAGCGCACCATTTCACGTGTTTCAGCGGGTTCAATTTCTTCTTCTTCAACCGTTTTTTTCTTCACTTTCTTAGCAACCAAATTTGCAATTCCAGGGTTATATTCATTGGGTTTTCGATTAGTTTCTTTCATACGAGTTGCCTTCTTCCGTGGTGGATCCATTGATGAAGATTAATCGGAGTTTTCGAATCGACTATTTTAACGAATTGATCGACGAGTTTTGGTGGTGGTGGGGGTGATGGAGCCGGTAAGGTTGTGGAGGAGAAGAAGAAGAGAAGAAGATGAAATGAAGAGAATGAAAACTGATTTAGGTAGTAATTAGAGTTATAATGTGAAAGGGTAATTTTGTAACTTTACCCATTGACCTCCCCCTTTGCTCTTAAAAAAGAGTCTCTTTAAAATTGGGTATACCCCAATTAGTTTGAGTATACCCTAATCAAGCAAGGTTAAAATACTGTATCGTGTCTGGCCGAAAAAACTAAAGAAAAAAAATGCTACGTGGCGTCACTTGTTACCATGCAAAAAATATCATTTCCGTCAACTTAGTTGCATAGAGGGTGAATCTTACCGCTGATCATCTAACCATTCAATAACTAGACTGTCACCAAATTATTCCATTTGGAAGAGGAAGTTTTGTCCACCCACGTTTCTACTGAATATATATAAGATTCAAAATACACAAAAGACGTATTCGTGTCAAACATCTAACACTTGGTTTTATTTTTTCCAGTAATAAAACAGAGAGAGTCTCTTCTCTAGAAAAGGATTTAGGGTTTTTGAATTTGTCTGGAATCAATCAGAGACTCGAAACAAATTTCAGGTACAATTCCTGTTGAAACCCTTTAATGATTTGTTTGTGTTAATTACTTCACTTGATTCAATTTCTTGTATGTTCGATTTTGATTTTATTAAATTTTGGTTTTCTCTAGATCACTAAACCTAGTTATAGCCATCGTGATTTCATAGTGATTGTGATCTTGTAATTGTTGTGGTTTTGAATGTAATTTTGAAGGTTGTGGAGATAATAGAAGTGGTTTCTTTCCACCATTGAGGGTAATTCTGGATCACTAGCAAACACTACTTAAAACCCATTTTTTAGAACACATTTCCATAACTTAGAATTCAATTGAAACCCATTTTTAGAACACTTCATAAACACTATACAGCAATTCAAATATTAATAATCAATTGAAGCTCCCGTTTTGGAAACTTTAAAACTATACCCTAATTAAAGATCCACCGGTTTGCAATTCAATTCAAACCCATATGTTAGAAACACACCCTAATAACTGAAATTAGTGGTAGTAGACCAGTGCACATTATTGCCATGGTTTGGCAGTGCTTCTATTATTTTGGTCTTTATGTTTTCTGCCGATGAAACTATTTTAATGACTGAGTTTAGGTGTTTGTGTCTTTATTGTCCTGGTGGGGGCATATGATTGCCATGGTTTCACAGCGCAACTATGTTTTTATATGGTTATTGATGAAATGGTGGTAATGACTTGACTGTCAGGTTGAGTGATAGTCATGTGATGATGGTGGTATCCGCATGGGCTAGAACTTTCTCAGCGGTCAATGTTTTCAGTGTTGGTTGTTTGATGATGTTTTTTGGGAGTGATTATGCTAAATTGGATTGCAATTCAACTAAAGCTCCCTTGTGTTAGAAAAACACGCTAACAACAAAAATTAGTGGTAGTAGACCAATAGTAGTCTGATAACATGTGCGGATCATTGTATAGGTTTCTTAAGTGATTTTGGTCTTGTTTTGGGGTTGGGTACATAATTGCCCTGGCTTGGCAGTGCTTCTATTGTTTTGGTGTCATTACGCTGTTGATAAAACTATTGTAATGACTGTGAGGTAAAGTGGTAGTCTCTTTGTTGTCGTGGTGGGCATTTGATTGCCATGGTTTCACAGCTAACTATATTTTTATTTAGCTATTGATGAAACTGAGGTAATGACTGACTGTTGAGTCGAGTAATAGGCATGGGGCTATACGTTTCTCAGTTGTCAGTGTTTTTAATTTTGTTTGCTTGATAATGTTTGTTTGTTGTGCTAAAATGGATTGTAATTGAATGTGTGTACAAACGGGAACATATTGTGATGGAATCTCAGCTCTCTCGTAATGTTTATCCATTTAAACTTGTACCTATCTCTGTTGTTGCAGGATGTCTACCTTCTTAAAATTCAACACACTTGGACCCAAAACAAAGAACTTTGTTGTAGCTGGAGGATTGACAAGTTTTGTATTTGGAGTGTATTTCTACACAATGAGAGCTGTTGGAGGCACTGATGAGCTTCAGGTAGCTATCGATAAGTTTGAAGATCTGAAAACTAGTAACGAGACAGCAGAATCAACTAGCCTACCAAAGTCTTGAGCATCTCGTCTCCCCTTTGTCATCCTTCTAGTCTCTTTTTGTTGGTAAATCATGTTGCTCGAATGACAGATGGTACTGAAGTTGAGGAAAACCTTTGAATAACAGTTTTATGGAACAATGATGTTTCTTGTAAAAATTACTGGTTATTTATGATACAGTGTTCTTTGTCATAGAGATTGCAGAGTTTTATCCCATTCTGGTTTTTACTTATTATGCTATCTGAATTTCGTAATTTCATTTGGTTCTGTTCCTAGTCTTTTTTACTATTTAAGGTCAAATTTCTATAAATTTATTTCAATTAAACAGCTTGATCTGCAAGGCCGGTGATAATACTGGTAAAATTACAGCCTAGAACTGTTCTATGTTTACAAAGTAGACCAGAGCTGTGAAAAATAACCCTGCTGTACCAGTAAATGCATCTTAGTTTTCTGCTTTCTGCAGTAAAGTCTGACAGAAAACTGAAGCATTGAAATATAAATAATACTGCAAGAAATTTTATAATAAAAACTTCTTTGTAGCCCTCAAATCATCCAGAAAGAAGAGGTGTGTTAAACGCTTGTTGGACTTAAAATTCCAACAAACCAAAAATAACATGATATGGTTAACAAAATAATGTCTTTTATGGTGTCTTTTTATTCTCCGAACTGCTCTAACCCTACTTAAACTTGATACTTTGGATATCTCTTCTCACTGAAAGTCATCTTTTCAACAAAATAATGATGCTGAGATGAAAACAAAATTGAAGACTTCAGAGTTCAGACACCCCACAACCAAATTTAGTTTCTGCTAATGTTAAGGGTGGTCTTCAACCGATCTACAACGTGTGGCAAGAGTTTCACGCTATCTTGGATTGCTCGATCAACGCATGACTCCATTTCGTTTATGGCTCCGGTCTTGATCTGCTGGAGCTTTGCTTGCTCAAACTTATCTTGGCACACCATGAGAGATCTATTCATCATTTCCTGATTCAACAGAAAAACACAAAAGGTTTAAAATCTCTGAAACTCAAACAGGAGTGAGGGAGATAATGTTAGAATGCTTAGCATGCATCCGTAGTAAAGCAAACCAAGTACACAACACTAAATTTTGTACCTAAGAACGATATATGCTGAGCTGATTTATTTGTTGGTGATGTCCTGACCTTTAGAGTATAAACATGAAGGAAAAGGTTCTTTTATCTGAATTAGGAGATTTTTTTTTTACCATAATAATCCATGAAATGAAAACACAACATAAACAGCAGTCAAGACTAACTATGAGAGTAATCTAAATGCTTCTATGGTTCTGCCCCATCAAAAATCATCCAATTCCACCACCGTATCAAAAACCATCCAATTCCACCAAGCTATATGAGAAAGGCTTATTCCAACTTCAAACATAGGTAACGACATGACGAATCTGACACAGTTAACGAATTTGTATGCTAACAACAGAAAACAGTCACCGTTAAAGTGTCAGGATTTGGATAAGCCCTAACAACCAACGCTGAAACAGGACTGCAGTGTCACATCATGGATCAAAGCATCAAAGGTTTGCATAGCTATCATATTTTAAAAGAGTTGATCAAGATACTACAGAACCCATCAAAGTCTTTGCTGTGTCCAACACGGAGAAGAATAAAAACTGAAAACACTAAACAGCAAACATAGGATCGCGTCCTGTAGAGTAACGACAGCTCAAAATTTATACTTAATGATTTACTATCAATGATAGTCTATCATTGAGCATACACAACAGAACATGTGAACTACTCAAACATCATATTCCCCTGACGAGTTGAAATTCCGCTATCTATACCTAACCTGACAATGTAAGATCTATTTCCAAACGCCCCAAACGAAGACCTGATTTATTTGTTGGTGATGTCCTGTCCTATAAAGTCTAGAGTTGTTACAACGCTATCTTAGCATTAATCTGTAATAAATAAAACCAACTACACAACACTAGAGTTGGTGCCTAAGAGCAATAATATATGCGGAACTGATTTGTTTGTTGGTGGTGTCCTGTCCTTTAAAGTCTAAACTGAGGGAAGAGGTTCTCTTATCTAAATTAGGAGAGGTTTTTATACCATAATAACCCTTGAAACAACAACAAGAGTGACAACAGTCGAAGTAAACAGCAGTAAAGAAAGACTTAATACAAGAGTAATCTAAATGCTTGTACAGTTCTACCCATCCGGTTCCATCTACCTATATGAGAAACATTTATTCCAACTTAAAACATAGGTCATCATAGAACAAACCCGACACAGTTAACGAATTTGCATGCTAACAGCAGAAGAGAATCCCCGTTAAACTGTTGGATGACCCCTAACAACCAAAGCAGAGTCAAGACTGCTGTTTTACATCATGGATCAAAGGTTTGGATAGCTATCATATTTTAGAAGAGTTAATCAAGATACTGCAGAACCCATATAAGTCTATGCTGTGTCAAACACGGACAAGAATGAAACTAAACAGTAAACCTATTGCCTTTAGAAGTAACGTGAGTTCAAATTTATACTTAAAGAATCAATACCATTGAGCGTAAATTGTCCACACAGTAAAGACACATGAACTACTCAAATATCAACATTCCCCGAACAGTTGAAATTTCGTTATCTATACTTGACCTGACAATGTAAGATCTATCTCCAAACACCCCTAACGAAGATCTTTAGAAGGTGCTCTCTGCTACATATAGTGAAAAGTGAAAACACTAAACATAGGATAAAAAGTGAAAACACTAAACAGCAAACATAGGATCGCGTCCTGCAGAGTAAGGACAGACTTAATGATTTATTATCATTGAGCAAACACAACAGAAGATGTGAACTACTCAAACATCATATTCCCCCGACGAATTGAAATTTCGCTATCTATACCTTAACCTGACAATGTAAGATCTATTTCCAAACGCCCCAAACGAAGATCTTTAAAAGGTGCTCTCCACTACAAACAGTTTTGCTCTAAAGTAATAATAGGAGTTAGAACTTAATCTAGTATAAACTAATTACTCTGAAAAGAATTACCACTACTAGAAATTGAACACATGAACACATCATAGGTCATCACACAACAAACCCGGCACAGTTAACGAATTTGCATGCTAACAGCAGAAGAGAATCCCCGTTAACGGTTGGATGACCCCTAACAACCAAAGCTGAGTCAAGACTGCTGTGTTACATCATGGATCAAAAATTTGCATAGCTATCATATTTTAGGAAAGTTAATCAAGAGAATACAGAACCCATCTATGTCTATGCTGTGTCAAACACGGACAAGAATGAAAACACTAAACAGTAAACATAGGATTGTGTCCTGTAAAGTAATGAGAATTTAAAATTTATATGTAATGATTTAATACCATTGAGCGTACATTGTGCCCACAGTAAAGACACATGAACTACTCAATATTCCCCGAAGAGTTGAAAATTCGCTATCTATGCTTAACCCGACAATGTTTGATCTATCTCCAAACACCCCAAACGAAGATCTTTAGAAGGTGCTCTCTGCTACATATAGTCTTTCCCTGAAGTAATACTAGAACTGAATCTACACACTAATTACTCTGACAAGAATTACCACTACCTGAAATTGAACACTTTGAGCTGCACTTAGGCATCTTCTACTGGAATTACAGGGTCATCCTAACCTATTGTACACATATCTTCAAAAATAATACTCAGATAATCAAACAACTTGGAATCTCTAAGAGTTTCTTCTTCCCCAAATTCAAGTTCAATGTAATTTCAATATAAAATTTATGTAAATTTCAAAATTTCAAGCAAAACCCACGAAAGGGACGACCAAAACCAAAGAGAAACTTACTTGAAATTTAGCCATCTCAGTCTCAACCAATTGATTAGCATTCATAACGGGAATACTGCAATTTTCGACACAATTCGAAATCTCGTCAAATTTCCTTCTCCTATCAAAGCACTCATAAGCACATTTGAAGTACCCTTGCTGTAATAAATCATCAAATCCAAACAAACAAACAAAATTAATCTTTGTAAAAAAAAAAAAAAAAAATTGCCCAAAGAAAGAAAAACCCTTAAATTTTGGGTATACCTGAAGAGTGAAATTGACATGATCAGTTACAGCAGAGAGTTGATTTTGAGCTGCAGTATTAACATCATTCAACTTCTGTTTCAATCTTTCAGAAACTAATCTTTCTTCAGCTGCTGCTAAGTGATTATTCATCTTGATTTCTCAGTTTCTCTAGGGTTTTAAGACTTCTCTGTGTCTCTAGGGTATTTTAAGTTTTAAGCCCTTTTGAGTTGCTTTACTGACTTAACCCAAAAGAAAGGAAATTTGAGTTTAGCCCCTCTTTTCATTTATAGGCACGTCCTAAAGATTTGCTTTTTTTTTGTTTTGCTGCCTCGTTCCAGGGCGAGTCATCCAGACCTGACTTGAATTCTCGTCGTGTCCGACTCAAAAATTATTATTAATTAAAAGAGTTATATAAATAATTTGAATCACTGTCACATACAAAATAATACCCGACTCATATAAATTTATAATGTAGTTGAACTTTAACCGTGAAATTAAGTGTTCACAAATAATGCAGGTATTCTATTTTCGGGAGGAAAGCGTTAATCTGGAATAATTATCGAAAAAAGATTAAACTAGTTTTATTCATGTTGATTTTTTTATGAAATAGTCTTCTTGTCCATCCCAAAATCATCTAGTGCGTAGTACATAAACGCGAGCAAAAATTCTTAGTTTTCTCCAATTTCTCATTTGGTTAATTTTAAACTTTATTTCCATTACTTATCCAATACTCCATAAGCAACGAGAAAAAATAGATATATAAGTACCGAAAAAGGTATAGGATTAAAACGAAATAGTGATGAAAAGTATCATTGAAATCGCATTGATATATACACTTGATAACCTAATTTGATTGGGGCCAAAACTTTTAATTGGGGCCAACAAATTTTATTTGCACCCCAAAATTATCAGGGGCCTATTAATCCCACTATGAAAATACTATTTTACCCTTACCTAAAACTAAAAATTAAAAATCAGTTAACCTTAATTAGAAACCTTAATTAGGCTTCTTTTCTTCATCTTCCTCTCCCCCCTTCTCTTCTCCACCACCACCATTAACGACTATTTTGAAGAATTTTTTTCTTCCAAGGAACCGATTCATCGCGTAATCGTCGCCAAAAATCAAAACCCAAGAAAGCTATGGCTCCAATTAGAAGGTATATGAACTTAAACCCACCTTGTATTCGTTAGTATCGAAATTTCGGTGTAAAGAGTCGTTAGTATCGAAATGAAAACCCCTAACGACTTTTCATTTGCATGCAGTTATATGAAAAATCGTTAGTGTATTAGGATGAAGATGACGACCCTAAGTCCTCGCTACTTTAACATTTTTGCCCTAGAATAGAGTCGTTACCGTATTAGGTTGAAAATGACGACCACTGTTTTGACGACCCTTTGTTATTGGTTAACTCTTAGGTGAACATTATAAATGGTTGGTTAGGGTCGTCAGTATATCAGAATATCCTTATGACGACTCAAACACACAAAAACTTGCCTTTTTATACAGAGAGTTTGGATTTAAGAGTCGTCTGGGTATTAAACGAATCAACTAACAACTCTAGGTGAACAATAAACAGTCGTCATGGTTTAACACACCACCTTGACGATTTTTCATCACCATTAAAAGTTGCAGGTTAGAGTCGTCGCCATGTGTATCAACAGTATGACGACTCTTTAGGGTCGTTGGCGTATACAACACCCGACTATAACGGCCCTCACTCTGAGTAGTTCCATAGTGACGATGAATCGACTACTTGGAGCACCATTCAAACAATTTTAAGAGTATATGAAGTTTATCTTATTGTTTTGAGCTCCGGGTTCTTCATTTGAGGATTGGTTCCTTCATTTTGAGCAGTAGGATCTTCATTTCCACCATTTTTCATGGCTTCCTCCATTAACATCTCTTCGTCAAACATCCAATCCATAGGATTAGTTGATACAGTCTCACCATCAACACAATCATGGTTGTTGTTTGAACCTTCGAAAACCTCTTTCCCTCCACTTGAATCACTCATTTCTAAAAACCCTAGTTTTTCCTCTCAAAACTCCTCTTCTTCTTCTCAAAACATAAAAACCCCAAAAAAAAAAAAAAAAAAATCCCAAAAATTTAATCCCAAAATCTGATTTTTTATGTAAACACAATTATCACACTAATCAACTTCATTAATTCTTAATACTAATCACTTAGGGATTTTAGCCATTTAAAAAATATTTTTTTTTAAGGGTGACCCAAATTAGGATTGGGTGACCTTTTTTGTCCATTAGTGCAAGGCCCCCAATTAAAAGTTTTGGCCCCCAATCAAATTAGGTTGAATAAACTAATGATGTACATTCCTTTTGCATGATCAACGCAAAAATAGACATGGATACATATGTACATATTATTTTGACCTAAAACCCGTCTGCTGGTATAGTTTTATTTACTCCGTAAAAAATAAGGTACTTTAATAACTCAAACTATATTTGGTGACCCAAAACATGTATTCTTACTTGATCAAATTAGCCCGATCGCCCTTAAAAACTATCATTACAATATAAAATTTGAGTTCCGAAACAAAAATGGTCGACTTCCCGAACATGAATCAAAATTTGTATTTTAAACATGAATCAAATTTGTAATTTTTATCTTTTTATTGACAATCGAAGACAAAATATTGTATCATGATCTGCACATAAAATTTCTCAAACTCAATATATTTTAGTTTTTATGAAATTCTCAAACACAATAGGATATACAAGTAGGTAGATTCCAATTTAATTGGAATTTTAGTGTAAATTAAGTCTTTACCAATCAATTCCACGTTCCCGAAGGAAACTATCTAGAGGCAACCTAGTTTTTCTTCATGTGGATTATTTTCCAAAGAAATCTTCACACCCATCCCAAAATCATCTAGTCAACAATACATAACCACAAGCAAACAATCTTAGTTTTCTCTAACTTCCCATTTGGTTAATTTTTAAACTTTATTTGCATTACTTATCTGAAATAAGCGACGATATATAAACACCACCAAAAAAGATATAAAATTAGAAATAAATAATTATGAAAAGTATCATTGAAGTTGCATTCATATAAACTCTGAAATAAACTAAATTGATGTAAATTCCTTTTGCATGATCAATGCCAAAATAGACGAGGATGTATAATGTACCTATTATTTGTGATTTAAAATTTGTCTCATGGTATACTTTTATTTACTCAGTAAGAAATCCCGTACTCTTGTTACTCAAAATCTATTAGGGGACCTAAAATATGTATTTTGACTTGACCAGATAGCCCAATCGACCTTAAAAGTTATCGGTACGACATAGAAGTTGAGTTCTGAAACAAGAATAATTAAAAGGATGTCTAAAAACATTTTAAGAAGTAACTTTTTAACTTGTGACGCGTTTGGATACCAGAAGCAGAAGTCAGTAGCATATGTCAGAAGCAAAACCATTTAGCTTCACAAAAAGTTGACTTTTCTACCACTAGCATTCATTCTGGAATTATGTACCCAAACTAACCTCCGCTTTTTTGCTTCCAGAAGTCAAAAAACAACTTATTAGTACGTATCCAACCAGCCTCTTAGAGCAGTTCCTATGGACTCAACAAACTTGAAAAATGGATGTTCAAACCAACAAATTTGTTGGTTTATTCACTGAGTTGGAGGATGTAGCAGGCGTTTAATGATAGAGCGGGAGACCTTGCCTCAAACGCTGACGCTTTCTTGGGCAGCGCGCGTTTTTCACTAAATCGCCAGAGCTTGTCCTTCCAGCGCGCCTTTTTCATAAAAGCGCTAACGGCTGAATCTGGACGGCTAGAAACTCTTGTGATCTAACGGCTATAATTTTTGAGTTCTATAAATACTCCTAATTTCAACTCCAAATTCACATTGTCTTCCTTACTCTTCTCTGAGCTTAAAAAAAAACTTCAACTTCAAATTTTTTTTCAACTTGTTGAACATGTCTCGGCCCTTGTTAGTTCGGCGCGCTCCGTATACTAAAGAAGAAGATGAATCTATTTGTAGAAACTATGTTTTTTTATCTACTCAGCTTGCTTCAGCAAACTATCCATAGGTAAATTTCTGGGCGGTTATTCACGACGGGTTCTGCAGTGACACCCGTAATCCGAGTCGTCGTGTTATATGCGACGTAGAAAATCGTTTTTGTACAATTAAGAAAGAAGTAAGTGAGTTTGTAGCTTTAACCATACAAGCCAATCGATATAGATTGAGAGGTGAAACTGATGTTGAGATGGTAAAAAGATCATTGGCTGAATGGCGAAGATGGAAAAATGTGGCTTTTCCTTTCGAGAAATGTTTCGAAATCCTTAAGGTGTTGAACAGTTTCAACCCCTTCTTTGAAGCTAATGTAGCCCGTCGTAATTCAGTGAAGCTAATGTAAAACGCTTAATTTTAAAGCTAATGTAGTCTGATCTTAATTCAGTGAAGCTAATGTAAAACGCTTAATTTTAAAGCTAATGTAAAACGCTTAATTTTAAACATATGTAATTTTATTTAATTAAGATCGATGTAATTTTAAAACTAAAATTACATATGTAGCAGAATTAAAAATTACAATCTCTCTAACGTCGCTCATAGCTAGCTCCCCCATTGTTATTATCTGGAGTCTAGAATTCTGGAAAGCCTGGGGATATACCTAGGACAGTCTCACTTGCCAACATATTAAATAAATTTCCATATGTTGATAAACCCGGGGATTGACCAACATTAGGCGATTGTAAGCATTAGGCGATTCCTGGAAAGCACTCGGTGCACTCGGTCCTCCAAGCATATAAGATGTTTGTTGTTGTTGTGGTGGTGGTGTAACATTGTAGCAGCTTTCATTTGGGTGGTAGGGCGAGAATGATGATGAAATGCGCCTAGGATCTAGCCGAAATACTTGAGGCTGAGATACAGGCACATTTTGTGGTGAAGAAGTATTGTGTCGTATGTGTGGTGAAGAACTCTGTCATACTTGTGTTTCTCCCACCACTGTATCATCACTTTCGTGCCATGATCTGTTGATCCTGGTGGCATCGGAAGACTGTGACCCCCGCCCATCATCATTTTCATTTGGACCCAATCCCAGCATTGTGTTCTGGTGCCATTTCCGACACTCATCCAAGTGTGTAGCCATAATTTGCCGAGTCAGCCAATGCAAATCGTTCAATTGGCTCTTCAAATCTTCCTCAGTGGCATTCACATTGTAGTAAGGATAATCACGTTCCATACCTTGGGAAACAACGGGGATCGTGGTTGGATCACCTTGTGAAGTAATACTTGGCATCTCCCAACGAATTTTCGGGCAAATTTGACGAAGATGATGAAGAACTTGCACCGGTGGTGGGGTAAGTCATAAAGCATGGTTCTTTTGGAGGTGGCTGGCTAGGAACGATATTTGCATCATGGGACAGGCATGATAACGCTGGGAGATCAAACCCATAGATGTGCATGTTGCTTGTCCCAATTACAAGCTTCGCAATCGACTTGTACCAGGTGACATACTCATCTTCACCAATATCATCCCTCTTTGTATTTAGTTCATACCTCGCCCAATCGGTTCTTCTCAGCCGATCAAAATCTGATCCAGAGGTTTGCATATGTTGTGGCAGGTTTATTGCAATTGCATATATACCTTGCATTTGGTACTGTGGTCTTTCCCCCATGTACCAAACCCCTGTATCCAATGGTGGAGTGTAAAAAACAACTCTACGCAGAGAATAATCAAGAATATTGCGTCCAACATCAGCATCATACTCCGGAAAATCAATGTAAGGGTGAACAACGACGTTGTTGTGGCTCCGAGTCATCTGATGAAACCTCTGAACAAAACTGGAACCCGAGATGTTGCTGCTAGTGCCCTTCGCTAAGTTGGGTCGAGATGTACATATCCAACATTGGAAATCTTTGGGTATCGTCGTTAAGGATGGATTTACCAACACGGAAGTAGGTATACCACCAATACTGCAAAATTACTCCATAATTTAAGTATTTTGACTTAATCTACATTTGCTCATAAAAATTATTTAAATTTTAAAATAATAATTTTGATATTTACCTCTATGATGCCCCAGAAACCAGTGAAGTTATCTCCGCCTGTAGACGCATCATCCAGCCCACCGTACAATTTTGCTAAAATTACAGATCCCCAGTCATAATCTGGTGCTTTGTCAAGATCTTCTAACGCTTGAAGCCAACCAACACGAGCAACAAAAGTTAAGTTTGGAAATAACGTCTGACCCAGTACCCATAAGATAAACATCCTTTCGAGTTCAGGATAGTCATCTACATGCTCTGGGTTTCTTGGTTGGATAAGGAACAACTTCAACGCTGAACATTTAATCCCATTTCCTTTCAATCGTTTATAACCTTCGGGTATTCCTGAATCCATAAACGATGGGAAAAGCGTCTCCCATTTTCCTATTTGATATCCATTCGTCTTGGTTGAACGGTGGTGGCTCTCCTATTCCACTTGGGATCCCACAAATGAAATACAAATCAAGGGGCGTAATTCCTATTACAAGTATAATATCAACTATGATTAATTCTTTTGATTATTTAACAATTATTTAAAAAATATAATTTAAGTTAAGTTAAACAAGCTTACCAATTTCAAAATCATTGAAATGGAATGTGTGCGTCGTCGCCCACCACCTTTCTACCACTGTTATCGGAATTTTGTTGTTGTGTCTTCTAGGCTTCACATTATAAAGCGCACGCCAGGGATATCTGTCAACCCTTTCTCGGACTTGAGGGGGTAAAACGTTAAATAGCCTTGAAGTCTGAAAATCCACCTCTCATATAAAAAAAAAAAACTATCAGACCGATCTTGATGCCCCGACACATGACCTTGGACTAATGATGGACCAACAACGACACTCGGCGCAGCAAACTCTGCTTCCCGATTTTGAGAAAAATCTACACCTATAGCAGGCCGCGGTGCCGATTCATTTCTTCGATCTCTTTTCTTCTTTACAGTATGGACCGCTTTTCTTAAAAAAGCGCTCATATTGTATCAAATTTTTTTGATTTAGAAGAGTTTTTAGAAGAAGGAAGTAGTAGCGGTGTGACAGAAATGAAGTGAATTTAATCCAATTTATAGGTTTTGAAAATATGGACGTTGGAATTATGGCCGTTGGAGATATGAATGTTGGAGATTTTGTATCTCACGCCCACGTTGATAGCACAAACGCGCGTTTATAAGTCCAACGCCGGAGTTTATCTGTCCAACGCCCGAGTTTATCAGTTCAACGCCCGTACTTTTTCTTTAAACTCCAGCGCACGCGCGCTTAGTTATCTAATGCCTAAGGCTTTACCATAGTGGAAAAGCCAATTTGGCCATCACCTGGCTCAACAAAAAAATGGATTTGGCCATTGCCATAGGAAGTGCCCTGAGTTTGGTGATGATATATAAAAGCAAAGAAATGACTTTCTCCAAAAAAAAAACGATTTTTTTTTTTTTTTTTTACTTTTGACTTCGGAAAATTACTTGTACTCCTGGTTGCCAAACACAGCTCCCAAAGTTACAACCCAACAAAAGGAGAGTTGTGGTCAACATATCCATAGAGCCCTCCCTCCTAAAAAGGCATTTCTGTTGACTATTCTTTCTTCATTAATATTCTCACTTATCAGGGTTCTGAACTGAACTGAAGATACTGACTGTGTTTCTCCTCAGATTAAGGTACAGAAACAGAAACCAGATTCTTTCTACCTACTCTGCTTTAATCTTAAACTATAGATTAAGATCTTCCTGAATCAAAAATTGCTTGTATTCTCAAATCCATGTATTTCTTTTTCAAAATAGATCCCTAAATTGTTCAATCCAAAACCAAAAACCCTAATGTTTGATCACTCAGTATGTCCAATGGAAATGTTTCTTACAGGTAATTCATTTCACCTCCACTCTTTGCATTCTTGGATTGGATTCATATTTAATTTTGATTTTATTTATTAATTGTTGAATGTAAGGTTAATGAATGAATGTTGGGAAATTGAATGTGTTTTTGATTTTGTAATCTATTTTGCAGCTGTGGGTCTTGTGGGTATCCACTGAACTTGAATTCATCTGGAATTGACACTGAATACAAAAATTCTAACAAAAAAGGGGGTTGTCTTTCATTTGAAGCTGTTGATATTAGTCGATTCACGCAAGTTGACAAGGTAAATTGCTTTCCTATCTCTTGGGGCCGATATCGGTCGAAAACTAAACTCCTTTGTCGTAAATGTGGAGTTCATATTGGTCATGGTTATGTAGTTTCACCTGCCTTATGTGGGATTAATTCACCAGCAGGGTCAAATTATAAGAAAGTTTGTATAAAGATTCGTTCTATTCAATCTTCAGAGCAGGATTAGTGATATAAAAAATGGAAGAAATTTGTAGAGATATTGCAACGACATCAATTACGAACCTTCCAGATGATTGCCTACTTCATATATTTCAAGGGTTAGATAGCTCTATTGATCGTGATTATTTCGGTTTAACTTGTCATCGATGGCTTCATATTCAGAACACAAGTCGTCGATCATTGCAATTCAATTCTTCTTTAACTCAGTTCACTAGGTCCACAGTATCACAAAGAAGGCCTAACATAAGTTCATTCAATGTCTGTAAGTTGCTCACTCGTTTCCAACAACTTAGTTCCTTATCCCTTTCAGGTTGTTCTGAGTTACCTGACTCCAGCTTATCCCAACTGCAGTTCTTCGGTTCTAACTTGCAAATCCTAAATTTAGACTGTTGTTTTAGGATTTCAGATACTGGGTTCTGTTTAATAGCTACAGGATGTCCCAATTTGAAGTCAATTGGACTTTACAGATGTAATATTACCGATATTGGTTTGAGAGCTGTAGCTGAATCTTGTTCATCCTTACAAAAAATTAACCTGTCATATTGCACAAGTATTTCGGATCAGGGAATTAGATTTCTCTCACAAGAATGTCGTCAACTTGGTTCTGTCTTTATTTCACATTGCAGATCAGTAACTGGTACTGGTTTTATTGGGTGTTCTGAAACTCTAATTCATGTTGAAGCTGATTCATGTAAGCTTGAACCAGATGGGATATCAAGTCTTATTAGTGGAGGCGGACTTGAATATCTGAATATATCAGATTTATCTTGGTGTATTCATGGGGATGGATTGGCCAGAATTGGACAAGGATCAGCTGTGAATCTTCGAGTTCTTAATATGCGAATGTGTAGAAATGCAACTGATGAAGCAATTATGATGATTTCTAAAGGATGCCCAGCATTACAAGAATGGAGCCTTGCATTCTGTCATGGGATCACACTTACTGGATGGGTGACTATAGGTTCAAATTGCCATAACCTAGAGGTACTTCACGTGAACCGATGCCGTAATTTTTGTGACCGTGGATTGCAGGCACTGCGTGATGGGTGCAAACGTCTTTCGAGATTACACATGAATCATTGTAGTCTTGTTACCCAGTTGGCAATAGAGTCGTTCAAGTGCAGACGAGGCAGTGTGGATATCAGGGAAGAAGAACTAGTTTACATTTTTGGTTTTCCCCAATCAAACTTCACTTAAGAAGAGGCAAGAATTTATATCCTATGAATTTGTGTTCTATTTTTGGGAGGGATGAAAACAAGTGTGATAATAACACCACTGATCATTTTATTGGGTCAGGTTACGAGTTCAACACGGATTCTTTTGGTAAATCCAGTGCAGGTGTCAGGTGATTCTTAGCCGGACAGTCTGCTTATTTTGCTCTTTTAAATAGGTTCATCATCTTTCAAAGTGGCTTACTGAAGTTTGTAAGGTTCTGTAACCTATTGATGGGAGTAAATTCAATTTCATTTACTTTGGTCAAGCGGAAATGCTTTTTCCAATTGATATTTCTCTTAGCATGTTGCTACTGATCTATCTAATATTTTTTTTGGTCCTAATAATTTTTTTTGGCGGCACCAAAATCTAGTCTTTGTGCAATCAAAGTGGCTTTCAAGTGATAAAAATATTACTGCAGATTTGGGTTTGCCACAACATAACTCCCGTGCTTGTGTTTCAGGTGAGGCATTTCAAGTATAAATACCTGCTCTTCCCAATCAATATTTCACTCAGCATGTTGCTGCTAATAATTCTTTTTGGCAGCATCCAACTCTAGTGTTTCTGCAATACAAAAGGCTCCAAAATGATATAAATAGTTCTGCAGATTTGGGTTTGAAACAGTCTTAACTTTCGTGCTTGTGTTTCAGGTTAGCCATTTTCTGGTGTAAGCACCTGCTTTGAAATCCAAGGATCTCGAGCTTGCAGTTGCCATGGCTGTTGATTTAAATTTATTAAACATTTGTTGCATGAACTTCAGGAAGCAAGTGCCTGCACAGTAAAACTGGCGAAGTCTGTAGTTTTGGTACCCAAGATCCTGATTTAAATTACCCTTTCATCGCAGTAATAAAGGTAGAAAATGGAAGCTAAGCAACACCAAACAAATCAATAGTAACGATCTTGACTTAAAATTTAAGTCTGTCCGCAGTCTCTCTGCTGCAACTTGCAACATAACACACCTTCCTAACTACCTTCAGTTAGGAAGGATATCCTTTGGTTATATTTAAAAAATCTCCTTCGGTATGTGTTTTTGTTTTTTTGTTATCGCCGGCTGTGATAATAAAAATAATAATCAAGATGAAAGCGCAGTACAACAACCGCCAAATGAATTATTGTTACCTAACTTTGAAATTAGAAAATCAAGTTTATTATTAGATCGGTTCCAACACTGATATTTGTGCCGAGATCAGCGTATACATATTGAGAACATCTCTGGCTCTTTAAGGTCATTCACTGAATAAAATTTGAGTGACAGAAGATGGAGAAACCGGAAGAGAAGGCTCATGGAGAGCATATTCTACTACTTCCATTCCCAATTCAAGGCCACATAAACCCGATTCTTCAATTCTCAAAAAGATTAGCTTCCAAGGATGTCAAAGTTACAGTAGTCTTAACTAACTACATGGCCAGCACAATTAATATTCAAGTTGGTCCTTTCAACATCGAAACAATATCTGATGGTTATGACGATGTTGGGAGATCCGGAGCTAGTAGCACAGAAGAGTATTTCGAAAGCTTTGCAACATTCGGATCGAAAACACTAGCTGATTTGATCAATAGAATACAAAATTCAGATGATACTCCTCCGGTGAGTTGTGTTGTTTACGATTCATTTGTGCCATGGGTTTCGAATGTGACCCAAAAACTCAACTTGGTGGGAGCTATTTTTTTCACTCAATCTCTTGGTGTTACAAGTATCTATTATTACCTATACCGGGGTCTGCTAAAGGTTCCGATGCCGGACGGAGAGATGATCTCAATTCCAGGATTGCCACTGCTGAAAGTTCTGGAATTACCATGTTTCGTTTCTGAGGTAGAATCTTTCGCCCACTATTTGACGCTACTTGTGAACCAGTTTTGCAATATTGAAAAGGCAGACTGGGTTCTTTTCAACACCTTCGACGAGTTGGAGCCTGAGGTAAACGTTCTTTCTTTTCATAATGAAATTTATTTACATTACTTGTAATGTTATTAACAACTTCTTCTCATAAAGGTGTTGAATTGGATGGCAAAACTATGGCGAGTGAGGACAATCGGACCAACTATTCCATCCAAGTACTTAGACAAACGGATTGAAGGTGACAATGATTATGGTTTAAATATATTCGACACGAAGCGAGATGAATGCATGGAGTGGCTCAATGCGAAGGAGGACAACTCAGTAATTTATGTTTCCATGGGTAGTATGGCAGTTTTAAAACAAGAGCAAATGGAAGAAGTTGCAGGGGCATTACTAGGTTGCGACTATAATTTCTTGTGGGTAGTCAGACAAACAGAAGAAAACAAGATCCCCAGCACATTTCGGAAGGATATATCGACTTATCCGTGGTCGGAGAAGGGGTTAGTAGTCGCATGGTGCCCACAATTGGAAGTTTTGTCGCACCCCGCTTTTGGTTGTTTTGTGAGTCATTGTGGGTGGAATTCGACGATGGAATCCTTAAGTTTAGGCGTACCGATGATTGCATTTCCACAATGGTCAGATCAACCAACGAATGCGAAATGTGTTGAAGATTTGTGGAAAGTAGGAATCAGAGTTAAAGTGGAAGAAGATGGGATTTTGAGAAAGAATGAACTTGAATCATGTATAAAAGAAGCTATGGAAGGAGAGAAAGGGAAAGAAATGAAAAAGAATGCAAATAAATGGAAAGAACTGGCAGTACAAGCAGCAAGCGAAGGAGGAAGTTCTGATAAGAATGTCGATGAATTATTAGAGGCATTAAAAGAGAAATAAGTGAAAGAGAACAACAAAGGCTATCGCATTCCTCAGGACTAATCTGGCAGACTGAATAATTTCAGGTTTTCTGTATGTGCATAGGGTGCAGTTTAATTATTAGTGCATCATGAGTATTATAAAATTGTCGTAGTTTGCCGATCTTGGTTGCATGAACAAGAAGTGCCTTATTAGTTATTTCTAAAACATGATCACTATTTAATTAGTGGTTTTAACTTTTAAAGGTTAACAAACTGTTTGGGTTGGCAGGTCTGCTCTATGCGAAGCTATTGAATCAAATATTTGAAAGTCTTGCTTGGCAAGTTAGTCAAACAAAGTCACGTCAACAGTTTACTAACATTTTTTGAGAGAAATCTGAAATTCAACAAATGTATAAATGAACCAATGGCATGCAGCTAGGTGAGGCAAGTGCTCCCGTTTGACTACGTCATCAACACTTAAACAAAACAAAACCCCTTAAATTTGTTACTTTTACACCGGGTGCATTGTTGTTTTGCCTGCTCACGTTTTCCATCGTGTCACCCAGCTGCGTAACCAGGATATCAAAATGGAAAAAAAAAATCTGCCACACCTGAATTAATATCTAGTCTTAACCAACAATTAATTTTCCAGTTGGTCCTTTAAACATAGAAACAATATATCTGACGGATACGACGATGTTGGAGACCCCGAGCTAGTAGTACCACCGAAAACACTCTAGCTGATTTGATTGAGAGAATACAAAATTCAGATGATGATATTCCGGTAAGCTGTGCTTTTTATGATTCATTTGATCCATGGGTTTCGAATGTGACCCAAAAAGTCAACTTGGTTTCCAAGTATCTATTATTACAAGCATCTATTATTACATATACCGGGGGTCTGCTAAAGGTTCCGGTGCGGACGGAGAGATGATCTCAATTCCGAGGATTGCCACAATTTACGCTTGGAGTTACCTTCTTTCGTTTCTGACGTAGAATCTTTTGCCCACTATGTACATGACTTGCACCTGCGGTGGAAGTTAGATAAAACCATTGACATCAAAAGGTTTCCAAGGAGGGGATAATTCAAATGGGTTTGATTTCCATGAGGCTGGATAGCGAATCAGACACTTTTTTTTTCGGATGTTTCAAGCATCTTAGAATATTGTTTTTGTCATGCCATTTGTCTGAGGAGTACACATCATACGGCTTGGTTCAATGTAATCGCCATTCGCCACTGCACATCATCACAACAAGTGTAGGATCAATAGAACGGTCGGCTAGAATTTAAGAGATCGGAAATTAAAGTGGTTTTGAACGAATAAATGCAGAATGTCTTTACCTGTAAACTTAGTAGTAGTAGTTGGTGGTGGGTTGGTGCTCCCATATATATGGACAACCTGATGATGCCTTCTACATGGACACCAGTGCCACTTCGCATCTTACCACTGATTCAGGTACTTTACATAACGTTTTCAATTCTAGCAATGTACGATCCATCTTAGTTGGCAATGGCAATAGCATTCTAGTTACGGCTAGTGGTACCAAGCTTATAACCCTTCCTTCTCGCACCCTTCAACTCAAAAATACTCTCGTTGTTCCCGATATCATTAAAAACTTAATTTCCGTTCGTAAGTTCACTCGATAATCGTGTTTTCATTGAGTTTGATCCTTCCGGTTTTTCTGTGAAGGATCTGAGTTCGAGGAAGATTATCCTTCGATGTGATAGTTCTGGGGAGCTCTACCCTATCACCAACTCTGCCGTGCCACCTACAAAATCATCCTAGTCTTCTCCCATTTCACTTGCTGTCTTTTCACCAGATATTTGGCATAGTCGCCTCGGCCACCCTGGCAAGGCCATTTTAGACGTCTTACGCAAAAATAATTCTATTCATTGTAATAAGAATTCTTCTCAAATTTGTCATTCATGTCAAGTTAGCAAACATGTTCGATTGCCATTTTATGAATCTAATTCCATTACTTTTGCACCTTTTGATATCATACATAGCGATTTATGGACCTCTCCATTACATATCGATACCGGTTTTCGATATTATCTTATATTGCTTGATGATTTTACCAACTATCTATGGGTCTACCCTTTGAAATTCAAGTCCCAAGTTTATAGCAAATTTTTGGAATTTCGTTCTTTCGTTCAAACTCAATTTGAACGTAAAATAAAATGTTTTCAATGTGACATGGGCCGTGAATTTGACAACTCTTCCTTCCATACCTTTGCTCGTGACAATGGTCTTGTTTTTCGTTTCTCTTGCCCCCAAACTTCATCCCAAAATGGCAAGGCCGAACGCATGATACGTCGTATCAATGATATCACCCGTACCCTTATGTCTCACGCTTCCGTTCCCCCAAAATATTGGGTCTACTCTCTCCATATGGCTGTCTATCTACATAATCTTCTACCCACCAAAGTCCTTAATTTTCACTCACCCGTGTCTATTCTTTACCAACGAAAACCAACGTATCAACATCTCCGTACTTTTGGTTGCCTTTGCTATCCAAATCTCTCATCCACAACTCCTCACAAACTTGCCCCTCGTTCCACTAGGTGTGTCTTTCTTGGTTTTCCTCCCAACCACCGTGGATACCGCTGCCTTGATCTTTCCACAAACAAAATCATCATCTCTCGTCATGTAACTTTTGATGAAAATGTCTTTCCCTTCACAAATCTTCATCAAAATACTTCTCCCAATGATGAGTCTCCCTCTTATCTCACTCATCCCTCCTATAATCTATCATACCCATCTAATCAGACTCCTCCTAATGTCGATACTCCACCTACTATCCAGCCCACTGCAACTTTTCCTAGACCGCACACCCCTCCACACCGACGGTCCAACTTCTCTTCTCCCACTGCAATCCAAAATCACCAGCAAACTCCAGCTCCCCTACATCGCTCCAACTTCCAGTCTTCTGTCCAATCCACTCCTCCACGTCAATCCAACCTCTCCTCCCTGCGTCAGTCCATCCCTATATCTGTCCCCACTCCACCAACCTCTCCAGAACTGACGCCTTACCATCCACCCACTACAGAAACTTCTGCAAAATATCTTCCACCTACTACAACATCTTCAACATCACTACTTCCATCCATCGACCACTGTCCCCCCACTACGGTCTCTCCCACCCACACTGTCCCTCCACCCACTCACCCCTCGTGTCCCCCCACCTACTACAGCCTCCCCAACTACAGTCTCTCCATCCTCACCTCCTGCTCCTTCACGCCCTGTGACGAGAGCTTCCCGCGGCATTCACAAACCAATTCATCGACTCAATCTTAATGTCCAAACACTACGACATATATCCCCAATTCCTCGCTCTCATTTATATGCTCTTAGGGATATAAATTGGAATGCTGCCATGAAAGATGAGTACAATGCTATGTTGAAAACTAACACGTGAGAACTTTTACCACGACCACGCGATGCTCATGTTATTCGTTCTATGTGGCTATTTCGTCACAAATATAATGCTGATGGTTCTTTGCAGCCAAACGAGGCTCGTCTTGTTGCTAATGGTAAATCTCAGCAGGTTGGGGTTGATTGTTTTGAAACGTTTAGTCCGGTTGTCAAACCTGCTACTATTCGTACTGTTCTCACTATTGCCACTTCGCGTTCTTGGCCAATTCATCAGCTTGATGTTAAGAATGCGTTTCTCCATGGTGATCTGAACGAGGCAGTTTATATGCATCAGCCTCCGGGATTTGTTGATCCTGATCACCCTGATTACGTATGTCGACTACGCAGATCACTATATGGCCTCAAGCAGGCTCCTCGGGCGTGGTTTCAGAGGTTTGCCAAGTTTATTACTAATTGTGGTTTTCGTGGTAGTGTGTGTGATCCATCTCTCTTTGTTTATCAATCCGCTCGAGATACGGCATACTTACTGCTATATGTAGATGATATTGTTTTGACTGCCTCTAACAATACTCTCCTACACCGCTTCATTGATTTGATGAAACGGGAATTTGCCATGTCTGACCTTGGACCGCTACATCATTTTCTGGGTATTATTCTTTGTCACTCGATCATCTTCTCAGTTATATTTATCTCGGTCATTATATGCTCAAGACATCATTGCTCGTGCCTCCATGACAAAATGCAACCCGGTGGCTACTCCGGTCGACACCAACTCCAAGCTCGAGTCTACTTACGGTCCCGTGATTAAGGATTCCTCTCTATCTGACGTGTCCGGGGAGCATTACGATACCTCACCTTCACCCTACAGATATTTCATATGCGTTCAACGGTATGTTTATTCATGCACGACCCACGAGAGCCTCACATGCAGGCCCTTAAGCGAATCATTCGCTATCTTCAGGCACAATTTATCACGGTTTATTTATTTCGGTCTCCGCTACTTCTGGATTAACGGCATACTCTGATGCTTTGATCAAGCGGGATGTCCTGATTCTCGTCGATCAACTTCGGGTTACTGCGTCTTTCTTGGTGACAACCTCATCTCTTGGTCATCCAAACGTCAGGCAACAGTTTCTCGATCCAGTATGCAGGTTTAATACGGGGTGGCAAATGCTTTATTCTTTGAAACTACATGGCTTCGCAACCTCCTTCTAGAGCTTCATCTTCCTCTACGACGTGCTACTATTGTATACTGTGATAATGTGAGTGCGATTTATATGTCTGGAGACCCTGTTCAACATCAGCGCACCAAGCATGTGGAAATTGATATACACTTTGTACGTGAACGCGTTCGTATTGGTGACATTCAAGTTCTACACGTCCCCTCTGAAAACCAGTATGCTGACATCTTCACCAAGGGCCTACCTCGTCAGCTATTTGTTCGTTTTCGGTCTAGTCTTAGCGTTTGCTCCTCTCCCGCTCTGACTAAGGGGGTGTAATAGAATGCATATTATCCTGTTTACCTTATTTAGAATAAGGATAATTATCTCCGACTTAACTCTTGTATTCTCCAGAGATATTATTGATTTGAATATAATACTGTTTCCCAGAGAACATAATTCTCTAAGGGAAATTATCCCCAATCCAAGAATATAGATAGAGATAGAGATAGAGATCAGAAATATTACGAGTATTATTGTTGCAAAAAATGAAAAATTCTGACTTGAGTGCTTTACAACTTGTTCTGTTCTGTAGGGTCCTAGTGCAGGAGAACTGAGCTTAAGTATAGATATAGAACTCAACTTTAAGAATACTGAGGCCAGTAGCTTCTATAAAAGCCCCCAGATTGACTTTAAGACCTCTTTATGATTAAGGTAGGTGATTTTTTCAGATGAAAATGATATGCACTAGGTCTTTGAGTAGATTACTTGTATAGTTCACTCTATTTAATTTCTATCTACCACAATTCAAGAACGCGTCAGTGATTAATATTTTCATGTTTTACCCTAATTATGATAGACAAACCATTCAGATCCACCAAAACAATTTATATCATCTTTACTAATTAAGACAAAGCAATGTGCATCATAAAAATGACACTTACAGACTGAACTAATTTCCACCCATCTCCAAAAAAATTTTCAATCCCCCTGTAGACAAACAACATCAAGGGCAGGTATTCCTTCGTTTCATCAGTTTCAAGTGTCAATGGATGATGATCTTTTCCTGGCATCATTGTGATATTTCCTTCTTTACCACAAAATTTACACTGCCAACATAAAAATCAACACAAACTCAATATCAAATTAACCTCAGCAAATTCATTAGAAGAACATATATCAAATTTCAAAAATCACTCTTTTTCTGTCAGATCACTCTTATTTCTCTCTCAATTCTGCGATGAAAATCTGTTTTGATATTTGGCATAAATCCCCACAAGAATGTGCAAACCCGATTAATTCATGATCTGATCATCATTCTTTCTCTCTGATCACTCTCAAAACCATAACAAATTAAACAAATCCCATTAACAAAACTCATAATACCTTTTGGACTAGTTCCCCCACAAAGATCAGCTAGATTATCAGGTTTTGCAGTAGCGACGGATCCAGGAATTTGTGTTGAGGTGGGCTATTTTTCATTCATCTCAACTGCGATAAAAATAAATACAGTAAAATATCTAAAGAGTATAAGTTGGGCAACGTTATCTTTTAGAGCACAAAAATTTTTGAATCAAATTTATTTACCATAGAGTATATTTACAATTGCGTTATGCTATGTATGAGATACACAAACAAAACTATAAATTAACAAAAAACTTTGATTTGATAATGCGGCCGTAGGCCGCCAATTTTTTTGGGGTTCTGTAAGTTATTTTTTGGTTTCCACAAATAAGATATTACTTATCAGTGTGTCAAATATTTTAAATTTATGCTTCTTCTATATTCTCTGTTTGGTTTGCAAAATAATTACTAAATCAAAAAAAATTAAATTTGTGCTTATAACCATGATAAGATATGGCATTTTTCTGTCTATCCCTGTAAGTAACATTTTAAGTGTTACATTTATAATTTATCATATTTGTCTCCGTAAGGATACACAACATTTTAAGATTTTGAATCACATACAAGCAAGATATTTAATTCTTTGGATGCCTGCATATAAACGTGTCCTCACTCTCGTTGCATATCACTAGATCTTAGTCATACAACTACACATATGTTCCCGTTTGTTAGATCTTCTTCAAGATACGTCAAGTTCGATTTTCTTTTGTATGGGCTATCCAAATTTAGACCTGGGCTTTTCTTTTTTTCCCAGGGAATTACCAAGGTGAAAGTGAGCTATTACATATTTTTGGGGGGGCTGCAGCCTAGGTAAGCCACCCCCCACATCCGTCACTGTTCTGCAATGATCAGCTAGCCATGTTTAAACACGATTCATCCATTATCCTCACTATTTTTCTCTCTCTTCTCATCACCACCACCGCAAGGCAGGCAACTTTCTCACAACCATCACCCTCACCACCTCAAGGTCTTAATCAGATACTCTCAAGAAATGGTGCCTGATCGACTACTCATGAGTGGCGATTCTTAAACATGTCTTTGGCGTCGATGAAGCCTGATATCGTCGTTGCCAAAGACGGTACAGGAACATTCGAACAATAACGGAAGCCATTTACGCTGTTCCTGATCGTAGTTCAATGCGCACCGTAATATATATAAAAACAGGTATATACGGAACGATTAGGTATCTTATACTATTTTATTGAGAGTTTGTAGAATCTACTTACTATTCTATTTATTTTTATAACTAATAATAATTTTTACTGATCAAAAAAACAGGAAGTTACGAAGAGGAGAACCTGGAAGTAGGGGCAATGAAGACAAATGTGGTAATGATCGGAGATGGGATCAATAAGACAGTAATTACCGGCCGCAAGAACTGTAAAGACGACAACGTATCCACGTACTACACGGCGTCTTTTGGTAAGTAACACTCTATTCATACTAAAAGAATGTACGGGTGGGCTGTTTTGTTTGGGGGTGTCTTGATATTTTGTCATATATGGTATTCGATATGAGAGATTTCCTGTTTAGTCCACTAAACCCGACCCGGATTAGTGGCTAGTCCAAATGAAACAAATTTACTCCTTAGTCTAAAAAGATTTGAAAAGAGTAAAATTACTCTACTAACCCTAACATATAATATACTATGTATGTTATTAGTAACATATGTAATATGTAGTAACATATATACTAGTATTAATACTAGTTTACTAGTATACTAGTAACTAGTAGTATACTAGTATTAATATGTGGTATGTAGTAAAATATGTAGTAACATATATAGAACAAATGTAGTACATAGTAACATACTAGTAGTATACTAGTATTAATATGTAGTATGTATAGTAACATATATGTAGTATGTATAGTAATATATATGTAGTATGTTATATATTGACACTACATATTAATATACTAGTATTAATATGTAGTATGTTATATATTGATTTATATATGTTATATATTAATATGTAGTATGTTATATATTGATATTATATATGTTATATATTGATATTATATATTAATATGTAGTATGTTATATATTGATATTATATATGTTATATATTAATATGTAGTATGTTATATATTAATATGGTATTAATATGTAGTATGTTATATATTGACACTACATATTAATATGTACTGTCATATTAGTATGTAGTATGTTATATATTGATATTACATATTAATATTGATACTACATATTAATATGTAGTGTCATATTAGTATGTAGTATGTTATATATTAATATTATATATTAATATTGATACTGCATATTAATATGTTGTATGTTATATATTGACACTACATATTAATATGTAGTGTCATATTAGTATGTAGTATGTTATATATTGATATTACATATTAATATGTTACTAGTATAGTACTAGTATACTAGTTTACTGCTACACATGTTACTACTAGTATACTAGTAAACTAGTTTACTAGTCTACTAGTACACATGTTACTACTAGTATAGTAGAGTAGTTACTTAATTTACGAGTAACATATTCTTTTTTATTATTAATATAGTACATATTGATATGTAGTATGACCATATTGATACTACTAGTATGTAGTAACATATTACTAGTAATATTTGCACGTGTTGATACTAATTAGATTTTGTAAGGGTGTTTTAGGCATTTAGAAAACACACTTTATAATCTCCACAAAGTTTTTGGACTAGCGAGTAAATAATTGGACTAATGAGTAAATGTTTTCATTGAGTGGACTAGCCATTAACTGGGTCATGAAAAATTGGACTAAATAGTAATTCCTACATTCGATATACATGCCCCATAGCAAAATGATCTCCCTTTTAGCAGCCATGAAGCATCATTGACCTTGACAAACCTTGCCCGCACGACCAGCTTGCACATGTGGATGTTAGCATGTGAGCTGCACGTGTAAGTCAAAAACATAGACTCGAGAGTCAAAGACATGGACTCGGGACAGATGTTTCAATCCTGTATAAACTTGTCCACAATCTTAGTTTTCCCCAACCAAAACGAGTATTTCTTCTAGGTGGTTTTGTTCACTGAAGAGGAAAAATTGATTGATTTAGATGGTTTCGAACAAGTTAATGGGTAATGGTTATCAATCTCTCTTAATGGGTAATGGTTATCAATCTCTCTTGTAGTTGCCAGTCTTGATGATCTTACCTCATTTTGATTAGTTCAGAAAACAACAACTAAGACTACCCGAATTGACAAAAAGAGTCGTCGAAATGACAACTTTTGTTGGTAAAGAAAAGTTGCAACTTGGATGTACTAGCAAGTTAGTATAACCCTTGCACTAAAGTTTAGTGCTTATACAGAAACAGTAGGAGAAGAACAAGTGACTGAATTGGGCTACAGGGAAGTCTTCCTCATAAGCCCATTGTAGTTTTTTTATTTATCTCATCCCTTGTTTAAGATTAACTATGGCACTATTAATAAATCTACTTTTTCATGATTTTTTTGATAGTCAACTTTGGTCTTGAAGTGGCACTATTAATAAATCTACTTTTTCATGATTTTTTTTCGGGTTTTAGATGAATTCTAATTTGTTGCTGTAACTTTACAGCTGCAACCGGTGCTGGATTTTTGGCCACCAATATTACATTTGAGAATAGGGCGGGACCGTACAAAGACCAGGCAGTAGCATTGAGGGTCAGTTCAGACCGCGGAGTTTTCTACCGCTGTAGCTTTTTAGGTTACCAAGATACCCTTTATGTGTACAAAATTTTTCAGTTTTTCAGAGAATGTGATATCTACGGTACAATAGACTTCATATTCGGTGATTCTAGCGTCGTGATCCAAAAGTCTAATATATACGCTCGCACGCCTTTGATTGGACATCCCAATATTATTACAGCCCAGAAGCGAGGAGGCTCAAATGATACCAGCTGTATTTTTCTTCAACTTAGTTGGTTAAAATTCGCGTTATTATCGAAACGGATTTAGTGTTTTACTGCCTCCGTTTAGGAAAAAGTGTTATCTTCACTTTTTTAAATTGGCCTATTTTTAGGTTGAAATGAAAAAGTGAAAGTAACATTTTTCCTAAAACGGATGGCGTAACTTTTAACATTCGTATTTCATGTTTTTTCTTTCACTTTTGTTTTTAAAAGAAAGGGCTATTTTGCGTTTCCTCCCCTCCCAAGATAGCTAATTAGCGTTTCCTCCCCAAAAAGATCAAAATTAGTGAATCCTCCCCTCGTTAGTTTTTCCATCCAAATCTCAGTTAGCTGAGTCAGCAAGAATGAACACGTGGATAAAATTTACACGTGTTTCTTGAACTACCCAAAATACCCTCGTCATTTTCCACTAAATCCAAAACTCATTTTCACCAAAAACCCTAAAATCAATTCACTTCCTCGTCTCTCTCTATCTAAAAGATTGAAAATGGCAGCAAACATGATTTGATTTTACTAGATGGAGAACCCATACTTTCACTTGTTGATACTGATTCTCCACCAGTACACCACTACCATCTCCATCGATGAAAACCCATGAAACAGATGCGGGTATCGATTCAGTTTAACAAAAATTACCCCAATTTCAGAAATTATTCTTCTCAGACCCTTAATTTGTTTTCAGAAATCTTCAATCCCATGGAAACCCTTAATTCCTCCTTTAATCTCATTAATGAGGGGTCCCTGAGCTGTGGTTGTTCCCCTGCAAAATCGAACTTGGCAAGTACCTAAACACTGCTTTAATATTCTCCATTCATCGCTTAAATCAAATGGCAGAAATCCATTCAATAGCGGCAACACAATTTTTCCCTGTAATTTCGGCTAGGCTTAATATCAGACACTTTCCTTATATTTGGATCTACAACAATAACAGATTTGGGGATTTCAGCTGTGACTGAATTTGGGTTTAGTCGGTGGATGAAATTATAGCAGTCGGTGATGTAGTGTTGTTCGTGATGGCTGTATTGGTAGATCTGAAATGTAATTGAAGATGGAATGGAATTGGGCTTTTGATGTGGCCCGAGATTGCTATTGCAGCCTTGAGACATGAATGAATATGGAGCCTTGAATCTAATTGGCAGTGGTGGCTAGAGGTTCAGAAGATGGAAAATGGAGTGAGTTTGATTTTGTGGCGATTGGTTGAGCTGGTTTAGTGAAGGAAGATGATGTACTCCGACTTGAAAGGATTTTGGTGTTAAGAAATGGTGATGGTCAGATGGTCGTAATTTGGAAAGGGTCAACGAAAGAGATAAGGTTATTTTTGGAACTTTGTCTGACACGTGTATAACTTTCCACGCGTATATTTCTGCTGACTCAACTAACTGAAAATTCGAAAATGCTACTTATCTACCGGATTTTACACCAAAAAAATACCCCGCTTATGTGTCGCTACCCTATTAGTGCACGCATTCAGGCCAGGGACCCACCGCGGGCCCAACCGATTCAAAGACTTCCCAATCAAGGGTTTAGATCTGTGACACATAGGGGTGTAAAGATGTGGGGGATAAATCCGGTAGATGTGTAGCAGCTTCCCTGAAAATTGGATGGAAAAACTAACGAGGGGAGGATTCACTAATTTTGATCTTTTTGGGGAGGAAACACTAATTAGCTATCTTGGGAGGGGAGGAAACGCAAAATCCCTAAAAGAAACCTGTTTTAAGGCATACTCAATAAGGAAAAAATAAAGTCACTAGGTAGTAAAACCAATAACCCCATATCAATGATATTTGATAATGACAGTAACGCCCTTATCATTTATATTTTTCAATTTTTAAAATTTTAAAATTTAATTTTTGTTTTAAAATTATTTCATTTATTTATTTTTAAAAACAAAAATTAAACGTTTTTTTTTTTTAGTTTTAAAGTGTTTTCCGTATTTTAAAAAATTAAGTAATAAAAAAATCTTATCAAAAATTAAATATTTAAAAATTGAAAATTAGATAATAATAATAATATCTAATAATTAAATATATTTTTTTGATGATAAAAAAATTTAGGTAAAAAAGGAAAAGATAAGAAAAAACATAAGCTTTTTTTCGATTGAAAAAGAATTTAATTATAAAAAAATAAAAAATAATATTTTTAGAAAAATTAATTTATTAATTTTAAACGATTATTACATTAACTAGTTGGAAGCCTAACAAGCTAAGCTCCAACGACATACTACTACATTAATTGAACAGGTTCCTGTGCTAGCCTACCAGCGGGCCTCATGGGGAACCTTGCCAAGGGGAGCCGAAACGGCGGGAGGGGGGGCGAGATTGTGTCACAAGGGGGGCAAACTAACACTACCTTCCATGTTAATTCCTGCAATATTACGCCATTGGGGACTCGAACTTGGGACCTCCTGGAGCGCATTAAACTTTGGGGAACGGGGATGACCAGCTGAGCTAGGGGCCCGTTCTTAATAAAATGTTTTTAATAAAATTTTAAAAAATAAAATCAATAAATAAGTAAATTAATTAATTAAACAAGGTTATCTAATTAAATAATTTAACTAGCTTTAAATATCCCTTGTCAATCTCCACTAGTTAGGGCAAGCATTGAGTATGCCTCGAAAAAAAAATATGCCTCAAAATAGGTTTCTTTTAAAGTTTAAGTTTGACAAGAAGACTATCCTAAGTGAGCCCCCATTAAGCCCAATTGCTTCTACACTTTGCGCCGGTCCCACCAGCTAGCACACTCAGTTTCCCAACTCACGCCAACTTCCCAACGTCGCCCAAGCTGCACCGGGCCCACCAATCGTGCCGACCTCTCCGATTTGTGCAAAACTACCGAGGCAAGGATTCCAAATCCTATTTATAAAAGGTCGACAAGCCTCCTTCAATTTTCTTTACGGTTTCTTGTTAATAGTTTGTCACCATCTTATGCTTACCTCAACAAAGCCCCTGTTCGAGCTAGCGGGGGACTTAATGTTGATGGTGGTTTTTAAACAAGGGGTAAAATCGTAAAACCCCATGACCTAGTGTTACCCGAACACATTAACTAAGAGCATTTAACTCGAGTGTAAATAATTAATAAGGGTATTTTTCAAAATACCCGTTAGGGTTTTCAAATACGTAACCCTAATTCCAAAACCAAGCCGCACACTCGCACCATGGCAACAATGCCAAACCAAGCCGCATACTCGCACCATGGAAACAATGCCAAACCAAGCCGCATATCGCGCACCATGGCAACAATGCCAAACCAAGCCGCATACTGCACACCATGGCAACAATGCCAAACCAAGCCGCACACTGCGCACCATGGCAACAACGCCAAAACCAAGCGCTATGCCTTTGGCCCACGCCAAATATAGCGCCCTAGGCTTGCAAGACTTGCAACTAGGTCAATATGGCCGTACGTGCCATTGGCACATGCCAACACGTACCGCAAGCCATGTTTCCAAACCGCTATGCCTTTGGCTCACGCCAAATATAGCGCCCTAGGCTTGCAAGACTTGCAACTAGGTCAACATGGCCGTACGTGCGATTGGCACATGCCAACACGTATCGCACGCCATGTTTCCAAGCCGCTATGCCTTTGGCCCACGCCAAATATAGTGCCATAGGCTTGCAAGACTTGCAACTAGGTCAACATGGCCATACGTTCCATTGGCACATGCCAACACGTACCGCAAGCCATGTTTCCAAACCGGTATGCCTTTGGCCCACGCCAAATATAGCGCCCTAGGCTTGCAAGACTTGCAACTAGGTCAACATGGCCGTACGTGCCATTGGCACATGCCAACACGTATCGCAAGCCATGTTTCCAAACCGCTATGCCTTTGGCCCACGCCAAATATAGTGCCCTAGGCTTGCAAGACTTGCAACTAGGTCAACATGGCCGTTAGCACATGCCAACACGAATCGCAAGCCATGTTTCCAAGCCGCTATGCCATTGGCCTACGCCAAATATAGCGCCCTAGGATCGCAAGACTTGCAACTAGGTCAACATGGCCGTACGTGCCATTGGCACATGCCAACATACTCATTTGGTAGCCTAACTTGCAAACCCCGCAACCTACCACCAAGGCATTCCGCACATGCCATTGGCACATGCCAAACACACACGCTGGTAGCCTAACTTGCAAACCGTGCAACCTACCACCAAGGCATTCCGCACATGCCGTTGGCACATGCCACACACGCCACTAGCAGCTCTGGCATTACCACTTACGCCGAGGTGCAACTCGCAACGAAGGCATTCCGCACATGCCATTGGCACATGCCACATGCGTCCCTAGCGGCACCACTTGCACTCAAGATGCAACCAACACTCGAGACATCAACACAAACTGGGGGATGCTTTTTAGGGTTTTGGTTTGGCGGTCACAGAATGCAACGTACACTACGCTCACATTAAGAAAGCGTGAAAAGGAATAAAACGGTCAAATAAAAGAGGAAATAATGGTGAAAAACGTTTTCACCCATTAACACCATGCGGTTACCACCTCCTCCCATTATTTCACCCTTTACTCTCTTCCTTCATGAGGCCAGGGTACGTTTCAATCTCGACTTGTATAAATAGGTCTTACCTATTTCCACCAGACAACAAGTCTCGGTCAGGAAAAATACTACACTCTCAGAAAGGCAACTTTGCAAGCTCTCCCAAAAGCTTTCATCTCTTGCAAGCTTCCTAAGCTTTCACTTTCTGATACAATTCGAGATACTACTCTCCCAGAATTATTTTGGTCTCAACACCTTTCTTTGCTTCCCTCCCCAAATCAACCCTTCTCCTCCACTTTGTGACCAAAGCAAGTCTGGAACGGCCATTTCTTGGTTTAGGCCGGACTTGTATGGTTGATCTCTCGAATCTATAAAGTGCTCACGTGCAGCACATTTGTTTAGGGTTTGAACCAGTTTCTCACTCACCTACCGAAATTACCGAATTCGGCAGAAACGATTTTTACCCATAAACAATTGGCGACCACAGCGGGAGGATCGATCTATCGGCTACAATATCAAACTGTCGATCTCGTTCTTCGACCCAGATGTCAAGATGGTAGGGGAAGGCGACTCAATCCGACTCAACTACCAGACGACCCGGTTAATAGTTGTAAAAGCTACACAAGAAAACTGGGGACTTGCTGAAGATGCTATTACTCAATCCTGGGGACTCGCCAAGATGCTAACAACGATTGGGGACTTGTCATGATGCTACCGGCAAAGCCGCCAAAGAAAAACCGCCTTTTACATGGAGAGGAGCGTGTTCGCAAAACCTATGAAGTGAGTAAATTCAGGCGGGCAAGATATACAATCTATTTTTAGGTTCTTAGTAAAACCGTCATACTACTGAGTCTTGTGCCTATTGCTAGCACACTTTCATAAAAGCAATATTCCTTTCCCAAAACATAATCAGAGTCATATTATCAAAGCCATTCATCCCGAAATAATCCAATACCCTAAAAAGCTACCAAATTGTCTATCAAAGGTCAAGTTTTGAAACCGGACATCCAATATGTCTTTCAAAAAAATCCTAAATGAAAGTTTAACGGAGAAACGTTCAAGGAAAATCATCCAACGAAGTCCGCTCTTTTGGAGAAAGTCAACTTCGCATCTTCAAGAGCCGCTCTCTTCATAGTCAACATCTTGGAAAGCTTTTCGAGTTCCATCTCCTGTCGTGCAATCTCCTCGGCAGAAAGGCTTTCGATTGCTTTTGCATCTTTCAACTTTTGGATCTCGGCAAGGCCTTCGACAAACCACGAAGTGTTGAACTCCTTTTCTACGCACACGTCGCGATGGTGCTCCCGATCGGCAATAACGTCTTAGAAACGGTGTGACCAGGTCACCTCACGCATGTCCTCAATGGAAGATAAAGCCTCTTCCATACGCTTAACCAAAGCGCAAAAATCGACTAGTGACTTTCTTGGTTGTAGCCATATGTCCGTGCTTCTCCCGGATTCTGGTGTACATCGCCTCATACTTAGTCGGCCGTCAAGCCGCCAACCAAGACATGACCTGGATAAGGAACCAAGTACGGGGATAAAAAATGGCGCCTGCACCTGGCCTCACTACTCGCAGAGGGTCTTCTTCCATGTCTACGACAAAGAACCATCGAGAATCATCCACCGTTTGAACCACATCCGTGCCCGGCAATTGGCTAACGCCCATCTCCAAGTCACCAATGGTGGTCACCAAAGGCAAGTTTTCAGTGCGCTCTACCCAGAATCATCCTCCGAACCGGATTCCTCCTGCGAACTTGAGTCATATATTTCCCAAAAGAGGAAACAAAAGAAGAAATAAAAGAAGTGCGAAACTCACCAACCACTTCAAAAGAACTTGATCTTCTGTGAGGAATCACTCTCACTTGTTGAACCTTCTTCTCTCTCCGACTCATCATCGCTATGAGAAGGCTCAATGCTGCTGGAGTTCTTTGAAGAAATTGCCGTCTCGGCAACGTGCAAGAGCAAACAAAGCATTAACACTACCGAAGCCACAAGGAAACAAGACACATGTTCTCGCCGAAATTCACGTGTTTTGAGACAAACCAATGAAGAGGCGACACATACCTGGTTATTGGAAGAACTCGAAAGACACAAGAGTCGTGGGAGGATCTTGTGAAACCGTCCGGAACCCGCCAAAGACGATTCTTCGTTCTCCGTTCCTTGGCCTCGGGGCTTTCCGAATTGCTAGGCAACTTTCGCTTGGGATCTCTCAACATTGGATACTCCTTCGAACTGGCTGGGAAGGTTTGCAACGAACGTTTTCCACCACGTTATTCACAAAATCTCGGATCATAATAAACTCGTCGCACCAAAACTCATTATAGCCGAAGGTCGTCGAAGTTACTCTTCCCATTTGAAAGAAGGAAAGACGGATACCCGGCTTAAGGGCATCAAGCGTCAAGGGCGACACGCAATGAATCCTTAGGGATCACCGGCCGGTAAACAAGAGGCACCCCTTGATCGAAACCCATGTGACGAAACGCACGGTCAATATTGTAGCGGCTATCTGGAAAGACCCCGCGAAGAAAGACGGCATATAACCGGGCAAGCGACTTTGAATGAACAGGTTTTTACCAACGCTCAAATCGTCATCGAAGACAAAGACATGAGCGGAGAGCGAAGCAAAAGTGTCAATTTGAGTCACTGACCTATGGACCGGCCCCCATGGACGAAAATTGATTTCATGCAACTTATCAAGAAAACTAACCAAGCTCACGCCAACTCTTGGACGCCTGTTTACCCATCGAAGAATTCGAGAGCCCCCCCAACTCACGGGAAGCGAAGGCGGCGGTTTGAGCATACTTCTCGAAGTGCTCCCATAGCCGGACTTGCGAGAAAAGCAACGTGCACATATGAATCCACTTTCGTGAAAGCATTCGAAATTTGCATGTTCGCAACTAGGTGATCCGGATGCACATACAGGAACCAAGGAACAACTTGCTAATGGGAAGAACTTCACCCTTTGCCAACTTCACAAAGAATCGCTAACAACTCCGGTCTTATTCCTTTCTTGCCGAACCGTCATCAAAAATGTCTCGGGACAACCAGAGAGCCAAAAATGCTGCGACATGAAGATCACTGCTTTTTCTGTTCGGGCTCCAACTCGTCCTAAACCATTGAGATATCCACCAACCGTAAGGGCACCTTTCATCCTCTTTCCGGCCAGAATCCTTCGACTTCGCAATGGAGTCTTTCCGAGCAAAATTCCCCAACTTAGCGGCCAGGTCATCTCGCATCTTCACCTCACTTTCAGATAATTGGATTTTAAGATTCCCAGATTCTGGGAAGATTCAAGAAGAGATCCACACTCTCCAAGGAGAAAGTTATCTCGCCCCATCTACATATGATTGTATGGGTGTCCGAACACCATCCGGAGATGAAAGCAACCAAGCTTTGGGATATCCTTCCTAATCTGGAGATTTACTGAAGTCTTGACAGCATCAATGACCTGCGCTCGAGTCAAGTTGGTATTTATATGCTCCTTGCTCACCATGAACTCAACCCATCTATCAAAAGAACGCAATGGGCTTTGACACATCCTAAAGTCAATGTTGGAAGAAGAATATACCCCTTTATGAAGACAAGAACCGAATGGTGCTCTCTGCAGGCGAACCGAACGTGTCTTCCTTTCATCCTCACCACCGTTAGCAAAATTGGCACGAAGCCCGGGTGATTCTTCCGAGCAGGGCGAGGCTCTAGTGAAGAATTCATCATCTCGTGTTCGGTTTGGAATTATGAGCATCCTTCGACGAAGTGAAATTTGGTTCAGGTAACATCTTATCGAATTCCTTCATAACAATTTGGTAATAAGATATCTGCACAAAACAAACGGAGAAAGACGAAGTTATCTCCCCGACACATAATCATACCCAACAAAAAAAAAAGGGAAGGAGGACGTATTTTATTCGGGTTCAAGACTATATACACAGTATTTTATTCGGGTTCAAGACTATATACACAGTATTTTATTCGGGTTCAAGACTATATACGCAGTATTTTCTTCGGGTTCAAGACTATATACGCGGCATTCTATACGGGTACAAGTGTGTCTACAGTATCCTTCTTCGGGTTCAAAAATATATATGGAGCATTTTTCTATTGGTTCAAAAACTGCGCGCGTGGTACTTCTTTCAAGAAGCAAAAAATCATATATACAATATTTTCCTGCGGGTTCGAAGTCATATGAAGCGTATACACAGTATTCTTCTTCGAGATTCATACAGAGTTCTCTACGGGTTCGAAATACACATGCAGTGTTTCGTACGGGCTCAAATACGCCTCTGATATCGTTCTTCGGGTTCAGAATTATATACGGAGCATCCTCTACGGGTTCAAAATACACACGCAGTATTTTCTTCAGGGTTCAAATATTTCTTTCAGGACCGAAAATTCATATATGCAATATTTCCTACGGGTTCAAACAATCTATGCAGTATTCCCTTGGTTGCATACATACAATATTTTCTACAAGAGGCACGCCAAGGAATCATATGCAAGGATTGTGGAAGCGCCTACTCTTAAGGTTTACACCTACGTGAAAAAAAAAAAAAGAGAGAGAAAAGTACTCAAGACATACCAGAAGCCTGTTTCTGTTTGTCGCTAGTATGAAAAGAGGAAAGAATAAAGCGCGGGATGGGGAGAAAGGGGCTTTATATATATATATATATATATATATATATATAGGCGTGAAGACTTTGAAATAGGGAAGGATTTCCCTTTTACCAAAATCACGCGTGTAAGAAACGGGCCCACAAAGGGTGCGACTTCCCAATGTCGCCCAAGTCACGCCTGCAAGCACGGTTTCCAAGTTGTACCGGCCCCACCAATTGCGTCGACCTCCCAATGGCCTCCCAAGTCACGCCTGCAAGCACGCACGGTTTCTACACTTTGCGCCGGTCCCACCAGCTAGCACACTCAGTTTCCCAATTCACGCCAACTTCCCAACGTCGCCCAAGCTGCATCGGCCCCGCCAATTGCGCCGACCTGCAAGCACGCACGGCTTCTACACTTTGCGCCGGTCCCACCAGCTAGCACACTCAGTTTCCCAACTCACGCCAACTTCCCAACGTCGCCCAAGCTGCACCGGGCCCACCAACTGTGCCAGCCTCCCGATTTGTGCAAAACTACCGAGGCAAGGATTCCAAATCCTATTTATAAAAGGTCGGACAAGCCTCCTTCAATTTTCTTTACGGTTTCTTTGTTAATAGTTTGTCACCATCTTATGCTTACCTCATGACAAAGCCCTGTTCCGAGCTAAGCGGGGACTTAATGTTGATGGTGGTTTTTAAACAAGGGGTAAAATCGTAAAACCCCATGACCTAGTGTTACCCGCAACACATTAACTAAGAGCATTTAACTCAGTGTAAATAATTAATAGGGGTATTTTTTCAAAATACAGTTAGGTTTTCAACATAGAACCCTAATTCCAAAACCAAGCCGCACACTGCGCACCATGGCAACAATGCCAAACCAAGCCGCATATCTGCGCACCATGGCAACAATGCCAAACCAATCCATATCGCGCACCATGGCAACAATGCCAAACCAAGCCGCATCTTTGCGCACCATGGCAACAATGCCAAACCAAGCCGCATCTTTGCGCACCATGGCAACAATGCCAAACCAAGCCGCATACTGCGCACCATGGCAACAATGCCAAACCAAGCCGCACACTGCGCACCATGGCAACAACGCCAAAACCAAGCCGCTATGCCTTTGGCCCACGCCAAATATAGCGCCCTAGGCTTGCAAGACTTGCAACTAGGTCAACATGGCCGTACGTGCCATTGTCACATGCCAACACGTATCGCAAGCCATGTTTCCAAACCGCTATGCCTTTGGCCCACGCCAAATATAGCGCCCTAGGCTTGCAAGACTTGCAACTAGGTCAACATGGCCGTACGTGCCATTGGCACATGCCAACACGTATCGCAAGCCATGTTTCCAAGCCGCTATGCCTTTGGCCCACGCCAAATATAGCGCCCTAGGCTTGCAAGACTTGCAACTAGGTCAACATGGCCATACGTGCCATTGGCACATGCCAACACGTATCGCAAGCCATGTTTCCAAGCCGCTTATGCCTTTGGCCCACGCCAAGTATAGCGCCCTAGGCTTGCAAGACTTGCAACTAGGTCAACATGGCCGTACGTGCCATTGGCACATGCCAACACGTATCGCAAGCCATGTTTCCAAACCGCTATGCCTTTGGCCCACGCCAAATATAGCGCCCTAGGCTTGCAAGACTTGCAACTAGGTCAACATGGCCGTACGTGCCATTGGCACATGCTAACACGTATCGCAAGCCATGTTTCCAAGACGCTATGCCTTTGGCCCACGCCAAATATAGCGCCATAGGCTTGCAAGACTTGAAACTAGGTCAACATGGCCATACGTGCCATTGGCACATGCCAACACGTATCGCAAGCCATGTTTCCAAACCGCTATGCCTTTGGCCCACGCCAAATATAGCGCCCTAGGCTTGCAAGACTTGCAACTAGGTCAACATGGCCGTACGTGCCATTGGCACATGCCAGCACGTATCGCAAGCCATGTTTCCAAACCGCTATGCCTTTGGCCCACGCCAAATATAGCGCCCTAGGCTTGCAAGACTTGGAACTAGGTCAACATGGCCGTTGGCACATGCCAACACGTATCGCAAGCCATGTTTCCAAGCCGCTATGCCATTGGCCCACGCCAAATATAGCGCCCTAGGCTCGCAAGACTTGCAACTAGGTCAACATGTCCGTACGTGCCATTGGCACATGCCAACATGCTCGCTGGTAGCCTAACTTGCAAACCGTACAACCTACCACCAAGGCATTCCGCACATGCCATTGGCACATGCCAAACACACACGCTGGTAGCCTAACTTGCAAACCGTGCAACCTACCACCAAGGCATTCCGCACATGCCGTTGGCACATGCCACACACGCCACTAGCAGCTCTGGCATTACCACTTACGCTCGAGGTGCAACTCGCAACGAAGGCATTCCGCACATGCTATTGGCACATGCCACATGCGTCCCTAGCAGCACCACTTGCACTCAAGATGCAACCAACACTCGAGACATCAACACAAACTGGGGGATGCTTTTTAGGGTTTTGGTTTGGCGGTCACAGCATGCAGCGTACACTACGCTCACATTAAGAAAGCGTGAAAAGGAATAAAGCGGTCAAATAAAAGAGGAAATAATGGTGAAAAACGTTTTCACCCATTAACACCATACGGTTACCACCTCCTCCCATTATTTCACCCTTTACTCTCTTCCTTCATGAGGCCAGGGTACGTTTCAATCTCGACTTGTATAAATAGGTCTTACCTATTTCCACCAGACAACAAGTCTCGGTCAGGAGAAAAATACTACACTCTCAAAAAGGCAACTTTGCAAGCTCTCCCAAAAGCTTTCATCTCTTGCAAGCTTCCTAAGATTTCACTTTCTGATACAAGTCGAGATACTACTCTCCCAGAATTATTCTGGTCTCAACACCTTTCTTTGCTTCCCTCCCCAAATCAACCCTTCTCCTCCACTTTGTGACCGAAGCAAGTCTGGAACGGCCATTTCTTGGTTTAGGCCGGACTTGTACAGATTGATCTCTCGAATCTATAAAGTGCTCACGTGCAGCACATTTGTTTAGGGTTTGAACCAGTTTCTCACTCACCTACCGAAATTACCGAAATCGGCAGAAACAATTTTTACCCATAAACAATGGGGAACAGGGATAATAATACACGATTCTCGGATTCTTCCCGCGCCAGAGTACATGCATTTCAAGAAGGTCACCTACCTTGGACGACCATGGGGTAACTATTCTCAAGTGGTGTATATGTCTTGTTGTATAGATGATCATATCACTCCCCAGGGGTGGATGCCTTGGAGTACTGTGCCAAATGATCCTGTCCCGGATACTCTTTTCTATGGTGAGTTCAATAATTCCGGTCCTGGTGCTTCCGTGGTCCCCCGAGTAAACTGGACTAGATACCATAGGTTTACTGCTCTTGAAGAAGTTCAGAGGTTCACTGTCACTCAATTCATTCTTGGATCCGCATGGTTGCCTTCGACTGGAGTACCTTTTACTCTAGGATTATCAGATTGAACGATTGTAAGAATAATTGAGATTTGTTAAAATCATAATATTTTTCTGATAGCTCGACTAATATATTCTTATGTTTTAGACAACATGATATAATATTTATGATATGAAAATTTTCTTTACTTGCATGTCTTTTATTTCAATAGTTAGTTTTAATGTTCCGTGATAAATGTTCAGTTTACCAATTATGACGCCATAAAAAAAGAACTCAGACAACCAAAAATAACTTATCGAGTATCATAAATATTTACTTCAACTTTACAATAACATCATCGAGATGGATACCAGAAAAAGATATAGTCGAGAAACGTCTGTGATGATCTCGTCGAATCTTTTCAGCTTGGACATCAAATTTTAGAGCTTCTTTCGACCCAAATTGACCAAAAATAAGCATCAACATGAAAGCCTTTTCCAGATTTCCGGGCCTTTAAGAGTGCAGGATAAACTTTCCCTGAATTGCATAACTTCAAGAACCGAGTCCTAGAGCCTATAGGACACTACGTGTTGACAACTGTAATGAAGAAATTCGCTTAACGAAACTGCATTCCAAAAAAGATTTGAGCACTTGCCTCATGAAAAAATTTGTGAAAAAGGAAAATATTAGCAATTGGCAGGCTATTTCCATCTACAAGAGCACTGTTTCTTTTGTGGAGCTTCCAAAAGAGTGATGAGTGTCTCTGAACACAACTACCAGAGAGATAATCCAACTTTTGCAAGCGAGGCAATTTTTTTTTCCTAAATCTCCATTTTAGGGAAAGATAAAATAACATGCAGACTAGCTTTATTACAATAAGATGATTTAACCGAGAAAGCTCCAGAACTGTCACCTAGACAAAAGAGCTCATAGCCACTAGCCAGAAAGGGGATAACATAATCAAAAATACTCTAGCAGGAAAAAACACAGGTATTTTTCTTCAACTTAATTGGTTAATCATACACCTACAGTAATTTGTCTTTGAGTTTATCAAAACCGGCTTAGCGTTTTAACATTTACGATATCGAAACGGATTTAGAGCATCTCCAATGGTGTTTAGATATGTATCCTAGGTGGAGATTAACTAAAATCAGTTTTTACTAGTATGACCCACATAAAATTTAGATACATCTTTATATTTCAAAAATAATCTCCAATGGAGTATGGATATATATTGGGTTATCTTATTTTTCTAAAGATATTTAACAGAAAAACAATTTTAAACCCTTAAAATGTATGACGTGGGAATGGATGAGAGTCTCTAAAAATAGATACTCTCATCCAAACTCAAGTTGCCAAATCATAAATAAATTTAAACATCTAACTATCATTGGAGGGAATTTTTATAAAAAGAGTATCTAAAATCTTAGATGGTGTCGGTTTTTTTAGAGACCCAAACTCCATTGGAGATGCTTTAAGAGCACCTCCAATGGTGTCTCGGTATATATCCTCTGTGAAAACCTAAAAATTAGGCTTTTAATAAACACTATGTATAAATATAATCCTATTTTAATAAGTATATTTTAATACAAGTTTCATTTAGTTATAGGTTACTTACTCTAAAATGTGGGCCAAAATAATCTTGAACAGAAAAATATATGTGGGTATGGATTGGAGTATCTAAATTTAGATACTCTCATCCAAACTCAAACCGCCAACTCATGCTAATTTTTTGCTATCCAACCACCATTGGAGAGAGTTTTTTATGTTAGAGTATCTAAAATCTTATGTGGCAGCAATTCTTTTACGAGACCCAAACTCTATTGGAGATGCTCTTAGTGTTTTAACTTTTAACATTCACATTTCACGTTTTTTCTTTCACTTTTGTTTTAAAAGTTTAAGTTTGACTAGGGGTGTGCAACGGACTGACGGTTGCGGATTAGGGGTCAACCGCAACCAAACCGTCAAAGTTGCGGATTTGGAGAATTGAACCGTGACTGGCCCAATCACCCGCGGATTTAGCCTCTGCGGACCAACGGATTGTACGGGCCGGATGCGGATTAACCGCGGATTTAGTCTAAAAAAAGAAAGAGTAGTAAAACAAATAAAAAAATACTCAAACACCTAATCCGCTAAATTCTCTTAAAATTTTCTTATTAATTTCATTTGCATAGATGGAAGAGGACTTTACAGAATCAGAGGTTCTTTAGCCTGATGATACTCAAAAGCAAAATGAAAACGAAAACGAAAATAAAGTAATAGCGGTGAAAAAGAAAAACAAAGTGTCTCCTCTTTCTTCTTCTTCTGATGATTATTATTGGGGATTAGAGAAAAATCCGATGAAAAAAAACAAGGCAACTACTGCTTCTATGCCTTTGGATATAATCCCGGTCAAGGTTACTGGAGATTCAAGAATCCATGATGATATTTACAAAACCAAGGATGATGACGACGGCAAAACAGAAGAAGAAATGGTGCCACCACATCTAATGATGATTCGTCATAGGAATTACTTGAATAATCAAATGGCATTTTCTGTTTGTTCTGGATACGGAAGAACACTTAAAGGAAGAGAGTAACGTCAAGTCATGAATTTTGTTCTTCGAACGACAGGAGGGTTTCGATTGATAAAGAAGTATATATATGAAAGTCAAACTTCCAATATTAACCTTAGTAATTTTATTAAATTCCCTTACGGTGCGGGTGAATCCGCGGATTTACAGAACTAACCGCAACCAAACCGCTAAACCTTGCAGATTTGAAAACTCAACCGTGTCCGGCCCATAGACTCTTGCGGATTGGTTTTCACCCACAATTTTGCGGACGGTTCACGGGAGAAATTTGCGGTTTCTTGTTTTTATGCACACCCCTAAGTTTGACAAACCCATGAGAGGACTAGCTTACATGAGCCCATTAAGCCCATTGCTTTTTTAGGTTGGTTTAGTATGGTCATGTTAGTTTATTAAGCCCACCTGAGTCCGTTATTTAACCCAAAAGAACACCATTAGTTTTCCTTTCTCACTAAATCACCTTAATCAGTTTGACTTGGATTTTATTTTCTCAACTGAATCATCTTAAACAGTTTGACCTGGATTAGCAAGGCACAACAACAAACCAAGTTTTTTTTGTGAGATTTACATGCTAACCTATTTTTTTGGGAAACAGGGATTATTATTCATGATTCTAGGTGTAGGATCAGAATATCGCAACACCAATACCTTGCGAGATTAATAAACGACAGCATCGCGAAAGAGTCGCAGGGAAGTAAAATGAATGACGCACTGGATGACGACAGCCAGAACATGAGGAAAGTGTGAAGACTTAGCGAGATCTAGGAGTGTCGCGAGATCATACACTTGTACACTTGCGATAACTCGCGGATCATTCCCAAAAATAAAGGACAGCTTAGCTGTCATCCACTATGTAATACCCTATATAAAGAGCCGAACAGGCCTATTGAAAAGGGAGAGTTCTTTTTGAATTGTCAAGCAAGTCATTAAGAGAGAGAAAATTTATAGTAGTTGTAATTTCTTTAGCTCTGTTCTATCTTTCTTTGTAAACATTTCAAGGAAATAATCAATAAAATTCATTATATTCATCTTCAAATGGATTAGTTGTGTTAATTCTAGTGAGGGGTGTAGTGTAGGATTTCCTGCAACTACATATGCGCTAGAAACATGGAAGGATGGAAGATTGAAGATAAAAGATTGTAGTTAAAATTATTCGAATCAAGAAAATGAGGAAGAAAAATGTTAAATCAGATGAAGTAGAGTAATTAAAAAACAAGGAATGTGATGAAAATACGGAGTATAGCTCAATTACAAAAGCAATGATTAATGGATTTCATGAAAACATCAAAGGAAGAATACATAAACGAGATTTTGAAGGAAAAAGGATTATAAATGTGGAGAAGACCTTACCTTTGAAAAATTGGGAAAATCAGAAGATAACATTCACAGCAGCAGAGATACCTAGAGAAAGTTTGAGTCACACATCCCCACTAGTGATCACGGTAAATGCGTGTAAAGAAGGAGGAAAATCGGCAAAGGCAGCGGAAAAATGGGCAGTAAATAGAACTTTGGTGGATACAAGGAGTTTAATAAGCATCATGTTTTACCATACTTATAAAAAAATAGGATATAAAGATGAATAAATGGTTTCCCCAATGTATCATATCCATGGTTTTGGTAAATCCATAACGAAACCTAAAGGAGAGATAAAATTACGGATTTTGCTTGGAGAAGTTGAAACACAGGTGACGTTGTGTGTAGTGGATATGGAATCGCCATACAACGTGTTGTTAGGGAGACCGTGGGTACATGCAATAAAGGATGTAGCGTCAACATTTCATCAATGCATCAAATTTCCTACGCCAACTGGAATTGGCGAAATTAGAGGGGATATCGATAGAGGAAGAATATACTATCAAGTTGAAGTAAAAAATTATGAAGAACAAGTGAAGAAGCGAAAACATCGCGAAAAGATGGCAAAAGTAACTAAAAAAGAAGAAGAATTTAGAATTTACATGATAAGAGCAAAAGAAGGAAAAGGAATACCTAGCAAAATCTCGGGAGAAGAGAATGAGCTTGCGAAGGAAATGAAAGGACCAACCCCTATGGGAGAACCGAAGGCTAGCTATATCGCAGCAGAACAAACAAAAGAAGTGAATATTGGAACTAAAGAAGAGCCCAAGATATTAAAAATTGGGACTAAGATGGAAGCGGACGAAGAAAGAAGAACTGTTGATTTGTTGCGAGATTACAAAGATATTTTTGCATGGGATATGGATGAAATGCCTGGCATAGATCCGTCTGTGGCTTGCCATAAATTGGAAATTGACAGGAATGTAAGACCATTCAAACAAAGAATTAGAAAGATCGCAACAGCATATCATCCCCAAATAGAAGAGGAATTGCAGAAGATGCTAGATGCAGGAATCATTAGACAAGCAAAATACCCCGAATGGATAGAAAATATGGTTATAGTCCCAAAGAAGAAAAAAGGGAAAAGAATTTGTATAGATTTTACCGATCTAAACAAAGCTTGTCCTAAAGACAGCTTTCCATTACCAGATATTCCGCAATTGGTTGAGGCAGCGGCAGGAAATGAAAGGATATCATCTCTTGATGGATACAAAGGCTACAATCATATTCCTCTCGCTGAAGAAGATCAAGAACATACTGCTTTCTTCGCTCCAAGAGGATTATACTGTTATACAAAAATGCCATTTGGCTTGCGAAACGCCGGAGCAACATATCAAAGAATGGTAGAAAAGGTGTTCGCGAGATGGATACACAAAACATTAGAGGTATATGTAGATGATATGCTAATAAAAAGTAAGAAAGCAAAAGACCACATACAAGATCTGAAGGAAATTTTTGAGCAAATGAGACATTTCAACATCAAGGTGAATCCAGAAAAATGCATCTTTGGAGTTGCATCTGGAAAAATTTTAGGTTACATTGTATCAAAAGAAGGAATACAAGTTGACCCAGAGAAAGTACAAGCAGTTCGCGATATGCCAACACCCGCGACGGTAAAAGATGTTCAGAAATTAAATGGATTATTAGCTTCGCTAGGGAGATTCATCTCGCGATCATCTGATAAGTGCAAACCTTTTTTCAACATCCTCAAAAAGGGATCGAAGTTTAGATGGACAGATGAATGTGAGAAGGCTTTACAAGGAATAAAAGAATATTTAATGGATATATCAATTTTGCAAAAGGCAGAACCAGGAGAAGAATTATTAATCTATCTTGCGACAACCTCGCCTGCGTTAAGTGCAGTATTATTGCGAATGGACGCAGGAGTAGAAAAACCAATCTATTACATCAGTAAAACCTTCAATGTCGCAGAAAGGAATTACTAAAAAATAAAAAAATTGATCTTGGCATTAGTTTATGCAACATTTAAACTTCGCATATACTTTCAAGCGCATACTATTAAGGTAGTGACAAAAATGCCAATCGAATCGGTAATGAAAAAATCAAAAAGATCGGGAAGAGTTGAGAGATGGAATGCTCAAATAAGCCACTGCAAACTCAAATATGAAATATTGTCTTCAACAAAATCACAAATTGTCGCAGACTTTTTAGCAGAATTTCCTTTGGAAGAAGACGAAGCAGTGGAAGAAATGATGGATGTAGAAGAAGAACACGGAGATCCGAAAGACTTGTTAACTGAGCCGAATAGATGGGAAATATTATTAGATGGATCATCGAATGGAGAAGGTAATGGAGTTGGAATTGTTATGATCTCGCCAGAGGGCAATAAAATGGCCTTTTCTTTCAGATTGGAGTTTGTATCAACTAATAATGAAACATAATATGAAGCTATAATACATACTTTGCGATTCGCAATAGAAATGAAATTGGAAAATGTGAGGATTACCAGTGATTCACAATTGGCTATTCGCCAAATAATAGAGGAGTATACCACAAATGAACCAACTTTGCAAAAGTACAAGAAACTCATTGAAGAATTGTCAATGCAGATACCGAGAATAAAATGGAGACATATATCGAGGAGAAATAATAGACTCGCAGACGCCTTTGCCTTTATATCAAGTATGATGACGGATCCGACTGCGAGAAACATAAAAATACAAACACTCCTAGCACCATCAATTAATAAAGAGGAAGAGCAGGGAACAGAGGTAATGCTAATAGAAGATGGAGCACAAACGCTCTGCGAAGAAGATTGGAGAGCAGAACTTCATGCATATCTGATGAAAGGGGAAACACCGAGAGACAGATTAGAGGCACACAAGTTAAAAAGCCGTGCAACAAATTATGAATTAAGAGATGGCGTGCTATACCGGCGATCTTTTGATGAACCCTCATTCAGATGTTTAACAAGGAAAGAGGGAGAAACCATATTGAAGATGTTGCATAGTGGGAATGATGGTAATCATAGTGGAGGAAGATCTTTAGCACATAAGGCAAAAAATGCAAGGGTATTACTGGCCGTATATGCATGAGGACGCGAAACAAATATCAAGGCGTTGCGAAGATTACCAAAGACATGGGAAGAAGATACATGCACCAGGAGCGCCATTAAATTCTTCAACAAGTGTGTGGCCTTTTGGAAAGTGGGGTTTAGACATTGTGGGACCATTTTTACCAGGAACATGACAGAGAAGATATCTAATTGTCGCTACAGATTATTTCACAAAATGGGCCGAGGTGAAAGCGGTACAACACATTCGCGATAAAGATGTCTTTACCTTCATATTTGAGAACATCATATGCAGATTTGGAATTCACTTGATTGGTATCCTTAATGGGAAACAGTTTGAAGGACAAAATATAGAACTACTTTGCTTAATGCATTTGAGATAAGATGTAGAAAATCAACACCTTTATACCCATGGAGCTAATGGCCGAGGCGAAGCAACAAACAAAACAATTGCGAGACATATTGAAGAAGAAGTTAGAGGGACACAATAAAGGATGGTGCGAACAAGTGCATAATGCGGTATAGGCTTATAATACAACCAGGAGAGAAGCTACAGGAATGTCGCCTTTTTGTTTAACATATGGGGTTGAAGCCGTACTCCCAACAGTTATGATTCTAACAACAAAGAAAGAAGCTTGGGAGAAAAATCTTAGTGCGGGAAATATTCTAATCAAATTAGATGAATTAGAAGAAAAAAGAGAGAGAGCATTGCAACATATGGAGAATTATCAGCGAAGATTGGCTAGAGAATATAATAAACGTGTCAAGATACGTGAATTTCAACTGAGTGACTTGGTGCTGCGAGAAACACCAATATATCAGCGAAAGCGGTGGCAAGTTGGCAAGAAAATGGGATGGACCTTATATCATCAAGGAGATAATTGGAACAGTGGGCATATAGATTAATGGATCCCGAAGGTAAAGATGTAGGACAAAGATTGAATGGGATCAGTGGAATAGATTATATCTAAAAAATATTACCCATAGAAGATGGATGAAATGTTCTTGCGAGCACTATTGCGTGCGAAATTAAATAAAATGAAGAAAGATTGTGCGAATCTCTCGCAAACAAAATAACGAGGAGATAACCAAAATGAATGATTGAATGAATTAACAAAAATGAAAGAGTGAGTGAATGGGACGAACCTTTATGGCGTGCACCCTAGTTCGCGAATGATATTTCGCAAGAGGCAAATGTAAGACCTAAAGTGCGTCATATAAGGGGGTATCTCTTGACATGGCTCGGGGAAAGGTTACACCGCTCCCGGAACTGAGTCATGGAAATTTGGGGGCCCATGAAAGCCTATCAGGAGAGATACCTTGGAATTCCAACTATATATATAAGGTTATACCACAGTTTGGACGTCCGAGGTCTCTTCCAAGGAGTCGATGTGTATGCTTAAGGCGCCGGGGTACACGGTTGAGCCAAGAGTGCCTGGGAATTTGAAGTGTCTCGGCCATTCTTGGCAAGTCTTGGCACATGCTTAACTCGGCCCGAAGAAAACTCCACTTAGGGTGCAGTCTCATAACCATAAACCATATAGGTATAAGGGATAAGAGGATGCGAAAACAACTGGTTGTTGTTAAGACCGGATGGGAGGAGCTAGTCTTGTATGGCCGATGTACGCCTCCTTGAAGGGGCAACCAGGAGATGATAAGGGCGGCACCCTCCATTAGGGAGCTGATAAGTGTCAAAAGACGCAAATGTCATGAGACTTTATTTTCGCAAGAAAATTTAGGCTTGTCATATTTGTGCGATGATCCTGAAGAGGCAATAATACTAACGCAAGGATAAGACGAGATCAATGGGTTTTTACATGAAAATGTAAAAACGTCATGCGATCTCGTCGTGAAGACGACAATGTTACGGGGTTGTACATTCGCATGAGTATTTAAACCTGTCATATTGTCGCACATAAAATGTCCTGCAGAGGCAAAAATACTAAAGAAATGATAAGACAAGGTCAATGGGTCATTACATGAAAATGTAAAGACGTCCTGCGATCTTGTCGCAACGAGGGGTGGCGAAATAAGACCTTTAACTAGGAAGGCAAAATAAGACCACACAAAAATGTAAGCGAACATGCTTGCGAGATTAAAATCTTAAATGAGATAGAAAGAGAAAATAAGGGAATTGTCCAACAAGAGATTTAATCTTTCTTAAGGATACTTCAATGTAAAGTGAAAAGCATCTTATGCAAAGAGTCATACAGATAAAAAGACTGGAAGATGTAAAATTACAAAGGTAGTTTAATTTTCTACATCAATTTTCTCGACAAAAGGAGATGATAAATGTTCTTCAACAATTTTGTCAGCTTCACCTTCGCCAGTCGGGGGGTTCTCATCAGAAATTCCTTCATTTGGATTCTTATTGACAATTTCATCGTTAGCGAGATCCTCGCCGCTTTCATAATCGTAATCACTATCAGGAGAGTTAGGAACTTCATCATCTTCAACTTCCAAAGGTTCAATAGAGACAGGATCAAGAGATTTAGAAAGTAAGATCTCATTCACAAAAACTTCAGCCTTAAGATGAAATTGACGAAGGAGCGCCTTCTGATGATTCCTACTCTGGATATCTTTGATATGGTTAAGATAATTAAGCTTTCTTGCGGATCTATCGTGAGAATGGGCGAGAGTAGCAACAAGTGTTGCATTTTCCTTGCGAACTTTGGCATGGGTGGATTCCAAAGTAGAAAGAGAGGAGCGAAGATCTTTCTCAGATTCTGTGAAAATAAAGAAGAACAACAGAATTATAAGTAAAAGGAAATATAAAAAGAAAAAGATGGATGAGGCAGTCAAATTTTATGACTACCTTCCTTTTGCGAGATAAGATGTTGGGTCAGGGCCAAGCAACTATTATCCAAATGATCCATGGCATTATCAAAACCATCCCCGACGAGACCTTTTAACCGAGAACGCAAGCTTTTTCATTAGAAATCGAGAATTATTTTCCTTCGCAAGGGAGGAATGAGATTCTTTTAACTTGGTATATTCATCCTTGAGCTGGTTTGTTTTCACACTTAGAGTTATTCTACCCTGGATAAGCTTATCTCTTTTGGCAGTGGTTTCTTTGAGTTTATTTCTCAATGAGCAGATAGATTGTTCTTACTCTTTAAGTACTTTTTGACAAACATCAAGTTGTTGCGAAGATATCGCCGCCTTATTCAACAAAGCTCGCTTCTCTTGAGACAAAGTTCCATTTTCATCTGATAAGGTTTCCAACTCCAAATTAGATTTAGTCAAAGAATATGAGAGATGCGACAATTCGTTACTTAATAATTCTTGCTTCTGAACTAAGTGAGCATTTTCTTGGGTAAGATTATCTATCTGGTCAATAGAATATGTATGGAGATTATCTAATCGGTTATGTTGCTCCATCCAAGTATTTCTTTCCATTCGAGTTTCTTCCACGATAGATTCCAATTGGTATATCTCCATCTTACGTTTTTGATTCAAATCTTGAAAGACGAACAAAGTCTTCAAAAAAAAAAAAATTTGAGAAATACAGAGGCAAGATTATACCTTTCAACTCTTCATTCTTCTTGCGAAGATTATCACGATCCAGCGAGGCATTATGAAGGCTACTCTTCAAGATCTTAACTTCTTGTTCCAAAGATGCTCGCGACATTGTGTCAGAACCAAAATATTTGTTCAGTGATTCACAAACGCTAGATCTGATAGGATCAGTGGAAATCTTCTTAACATCACTCATGATGTCTGATAAATCTTTGAAAGCTACATCTATTCCTTTCAAGTTTTCTTTGGTAAGAGAAATATATCCGAGGAGGAAGAAGAAATGATGGAGGAAGAGGGAAAGCTTGAGTCATCCTTAGTCATAAGAATGCCAGTTGAAGGGACTTGATCAACAAATGGGGGCGAGATATAGGTATTAAGAGTAAAAGTGGAGAGGGGTACATCTTGAAGAATTTCATTAACGGAAAATTCAGGGATTGACTTATCATGCGAGATCATCGCAGGAGAAGACGGATTATCCTGGGCAGAAGGAATTGGTTTATCTTGCGAAGAAGTCGCTAGAAAAGACGAATTGACCTACGAAGGTACTGCAGGAGAAGTAGCAAGCTTGAACCCAGGGAAGGAAACAGCAGGTGCGACAGGTTTAAAATGGCGAGGCTTCTTGGGGGACATATCAGCATTTTTGTCTTCCTGCGAATTACAAGTTAAATAAGAAACAGAGGCAAGAATATTGTTACTAAAAGAGTAAATGTTTCTTAAATACCTTATTATTCGCAGGCTTTCTTTTAGAAGCAGTGGATTTCGGTTGCGAGCCCATGGAAACATTAGGGTTTGCAACGGTGAATTTGGTGTTAGATTTATTCTTGCTGAAATAAAAATGGCAAGAGAGTCATTAAAAGAGGAGCAGCATCAGAATAAAACAACTTTATCAAGAAAGATCAATCACAAAATGATCAAATTCAGCAAAATTCACAAACCTTGATGCCATAGAAACAGTAGCAGAAGAATGATAGTAGAAAAATGATAAAGAAGATGAGGAAGAAAAACAACAGAAAAAAGTTGCAGACAATGAAGAAGATGAAGTAAAAGAAAAGGATGACGGGATAAGGAATTCTCCTTTAAATAGACAGGAAAAGAGTAACCGGATAACATTAAATGTGCCGGTAAAAAGGGCAATTTTAGATACGTGTAAACAGTCATTCCTAAATTCACGGAATCTTGTCGACAAAAAAAACTTTGACGAAAAACAAACGGTCGCGGCATTTCAAAATATTGATTCTCATGACATTCTCTTCTTCGCGAGAAAGACATGAGAAGAGGCACATGTAGGATCGAATATCGCAACACCAATACCTTGCGAGATTAATAAACGACATGACATCGCGAAAGAGTCACGGGGAAGTAAAATGAATGACGCACTGGATGACGACAGCCAGAACATGAGGAAAGTGTGAAGACTTAGCGAGATCTAGGAGTGTCGCGAGATCATACACTTGTACACTTGCGATAACTCGCGGATCATTCCCGAAAATAAAGGACAGCTTAGCTGTCATCCACTATGTAATACCCTATATAAAGAGCCGAACAGGCCTATTGAAAAGGGGGAGTTCTTTTTGAATTGTCAAGCAAGTCATTAAGAGAGAGAAAATTTGTAGTAGTTGTAATTTCTTTAGCTCTGTTCTATCTTTCTTTGTAAACATTTCAAGGAAATAATCAATAAAATTCATTATATTCATCTTTAAATGGATTAGTTGTGTTAATTCTAGTGAGGGGTGTAGTGTAGGATTTCCTGCAACTACACTAGGATTCTTCCCGCGCCAATGTTTGTGCAATCGAAGAAGATCTTCCAAACCTATCTTGAACGACCGTGGGCTAACTATTCTCGAGCAGTGTACATGTGTTGCTGCATGGATGATCATATCAATCCTTATGGGTGGATTCCTTGGAGTACTATACCAAATGATACTTGTCCCGAATACTCTTTTCTACAGCGAATTCAACAATTCAGGTGTCTGGTGCTTCAAAGGGTCCCCGAGTAAACCGGACGGGATACCATAGGATTACTTGCTTTTGAAGAAGTTCAGAGGTTCAATGTCACTCAGTTTCTTCTTGGATCGGCATGGTTGCCTTCGACTGGAGTACCTTTTACTCCAGGATTATCAGATTGAAAGATTGTAAGAATAGATGAGATTTGATAAAATCATAATATTGTTTTGATAGCTCAACTAATATATTCTTATGTATTAGACAACATGATACAATATTTATGATATGAAAATTTTCTTTACTTTCATGTCTTTTATTTCAATAGTTTGTTTTAGTGTTCCCTGATAAATATTCAGTTTACCAAGTATGACGTCATAAAAAGAGAACCCAGGCAACCAAAATTAACTTATCGAGTATCAAAAATATTTCCTTCAACTTTATAATGACATCATCGAGATGGATACCAGGAAAAGATATAGTCAAGAAACGTCTGTGATGATCTCATCGAATCTTTTAAGCTTGGACATCAAATTTTAGAGATTCATTAAATTCGACCCAAATTGACCAAAAATAAGCATCAACATGAAATCATTTTCCATATTTATGGGCCTATAAGAGTGGAGGATAAACTTTCCCAGAATTGCATAACTTCAAGAACCGAGTCCTAGAGCCTATAAGACACTGCGTGTTGACAACTGCAATGAAGAAATTCGCTTAACGAAACCCGCATTCCAAAAGATGTGATCACTTGCCGCATGGAACAATTTGTGAAAAAGTCAAATATTAGCAACTGGCAGACTATTTCCATCTACAAGAGCACTGTTTCTTTTGTGGAGCTTCCAAAAGAGTGATGAGTGTCTCTAAAAACAACTGCCAGCGAGATAATCCCACTTTGTGAGCGAGGCAAACTTTTTGCCCAAATTTTCATTTTAGGGAAAGAGAAACTAACAGGAAGACTAGCTTGATATATTACAATATGATGATTTAAACGAGAAAGCTCCAGAACTGTCACCTAGACAAAAAAGCTCATAGCTGCCAGCCAGAAAGAGGATAACATAATCAAAAATACTCTAGGGAAAAAAACAAGGTAATTCAGATATTTCATCACCATAAAGTCTTCTTCTGGAGAAACCTGAATTTCAAGATAAACTTATTAAGGAGATAACACTTGAAAAAAAAACTGACATATTCTTCAAAGTTGAAGCGGATCGAGAACAGATTTGGGAACAAGTCTTTCATGATGAATCCATGAATACACCGCCTATCCTCCCAGATCCTAGTATCCAAACCGTTGCCCGATTCATTAAAGTGAACTTGAAGAAATTATCTTAATTAGGCACAACAATTCTCCAATCCAAGTCTTGCAACCCATAAATTTCATGTACGATCTTGAAACAAAGAACTTTTTTTTGTCATTTCCCAATCTCTGCCGCCACTTCACTAAGTGAGATCGGGTTATATATGTTTAAGCCTCGTAATGCCTAAGCTCATTTTATTTATAGGCTTGGAGAGAGAGGTCCAGTTAACCCAATGATGTTTCTTCCTTTTTTCAGCATCATTCCAAAGAAAACCCTAATAGTATTTGCTAAGAAACTTATGATTGATTGAGGAGCCATGAATAAATAATAAACAGGAATACTTTGCAGTACAGATTTGATCACAATAAGGTTACCTTCCCTTTTTTTTCTTCAAAGAAGCCATCCCCTTGACTCGGAAATCTCGGTAACTCTATCCCATTTTGACTTACAAATAACTTTGTCTCCGAAAGGCATAGCCAGATAGATGGAAGGAAACTCATTGCACACACAACCAAGAATCTCGGTAACTCTATCCCATTTAGACTTAGAAATAACCTGCAGCACAAGTGATTATATTTGCTGAAGAAATTTTGAGCCCAGAGGTGAATTCGAAAAGAATTGAATAAACTTTAAAGCCCGCACTTGAGAAAGGTCGGTGTCTATAAACACGAGAGTTGTAACACCCCATGTTTTTAGCATGGCGCATGTGCAAAGATGCGTCATGGCATGAGATGAAGCTTCAACTCAAGCTCAGTGCGTGTTAAGAGGAACATTAGGCTAGAGCCAATATGGTGCCAAGTAAGGCGCATTACAAAGATATATGGGCCAATGGCCAATGTCACCCCAAAAGGGTAAAAGTTGTAATCTGTATTGGCCAAGAGCCGATCCACTCCCGGTCAGGTTTCGAGCTCGGGGCCACTTTCATTATTGAAGTCGTCAGAAAAGGATTTGCTTAACGTTTCAGAGAATATTCCGATGAAATCTTACATGTAACTGGTCGGATGTATCGTTCTTACGAAGTTTCCGACTTATGGTAGTCTACTGCTGCTAAATTGAAAGTCAGAACCCACTTCAGACCTTTACGGGTCATAGTTTGTGGTCACGTTTGAAGCCCAAGTCACTAGAATATAGATTTTATGCATACTTCTGCTAAATTTTTCTATATTCTGCTAAAAACTACTTTGGTATGCGTACTTCTGCTAAATTTTTCTCTATTCTGCTAAAAACTATTTTGGCATGCGTACTTCTGCTAAATTTTTCTCTATTCTACAAAAAACTATTTTGGTATGTGCACTTCTGCTAAATTTTTCTCTTCAGGCCAGGTTTCGATCTCGGAGCCACTTTCTTTCTCGGAGCCACTTCCGGCCAAGTTTCGATCTCGGAGCCAGGGTATGCATACAATATGCCAGAATATGGCTTATTTAAGGTTTCATAGAATATTCCGACATTGAGCTTTATATTTATCGATTTTGATGATGTATCATGCTAATTTTAATAGTCCACTTTCGGCCAGGTTTCGATCTCGGAGCCAGGGTATGCATACAATATACCAGAATAGGGCTTGTTTAAGGTTTCATAAAATATTCCGAAGGAATCGACATTGAGCTTCATATTTATCGATTTTGATGATGTATCATGCTAATTTTGAAGTCTGAACCCTCCTAGAGCATCTTGGTTCATAGTTTGTATGATGTTATACCACATTTAAAGTTCGAATCTACACTGAGTTTCATATTTATCGATTCCGATGATGTAACATGCTAAGTTTGAAGTCAGAACCAACCCGGAGCTTCTTGGTTCATAGTTTTTATGTCGTTATACCACATTTGAAGTTCAAATAAATACTAAGCTTCATATTTATCGATTTCGATGATGTATCATGATAAGTTTGAAGCCCGAACCCTCCTGGAGCTTCTTGGTTCATAGTTTGTATGACGTTATACCATATTTGAAGTTCGAATCGACACTGAGTTTCATATTTATCGATTCTGATGATGTATCATGCTAAGTTTGAAGTCAGAATCCTCCTGGAGCTTCGTGGTTCATAGTTTGTATGCTGTTATATCACATTAAAAGTTCGAATCGACACTGTTTATGGGTAAAAATCGTTTCCGCCGATTTTGGTAAATTCGGTAGGTGAGTGAGAAACTGGTTTAAACCCTAAACAAATGTGCTGCACGTGAGCACTTTCTAGATTCGAAAGATCAATCTGTACAAGTTCGGCCTAAACCAAGAAATGGCCATTCCAGACTTGCTTCGGTCACAAAGTGGAGGAGAAGGGTTGATTTGGGGAGGGAAGCAAAGAAAGGTGTTCGGACAGAATAGTGCAGGAGAGTAGTGTCTTGACTTGTATCAGAAAGTGAAAGCTTCGGAAGCTTGCAAGAGATGAAAGCTTTTTTGGAGAGCTTGCAAAGTTGCTTTTTTCTGAGAGTGTTGTGTTTTTCTCCTGACCGAGACTTGTTGTCTGGTGGAAATAGGTAAGACCTATTTATACAAGTCGAGATTTAAACGTACCCTTGACTCATGAAGGAAGAGAGTAAAGGGTGAAATAATGGGAGGAGGTGGTAACCGCATGGTGTTTATGGGTGAAAACGTTTTCACCATTATTTCCTCATTTATTTGACCGCTTTATTCCTATTCACGCTTTCTTAATGTGAGCGTAGTGTACGCCATCTTGTGACCGCCAAACCAAGACCCCTGAAAGAATCCCCCGAGTTGTGTTGATGTCTCGAGTGTTGGTTGCACCTTGAGTGCAAGTGGCGCCGCCCCTAACGACGCGTGTGGCATGTGCCAATGGCATGTGCAGAATGCCTTTGAGTGTTGGTTGCACCTTGAGTGCAAGTGGCAATGCCAGAGCTGCTAGTGGCGTGTGTGGCATGTGCGGAATGCCTTGGTGGTAGGTTGCACATTGAGTGTAAGTGGAAATGCCAGAGCTGCTAGTGGCGTGTGTGGCATGTGCCAATGGCGTGTGCGGAATGCCTTGGTGGTAGGTTGCACGGTTTGCAAGTTAGGCTACCAGCGTAGGTTTTGGCATGTGTCAATGGCACGTACGGCCAAGTTGGCCTAGGTTGCACGGCTTGCAAGTTAGGCTACCAGCGTGCGTGTTTGGCATGTGTCAATGGCACGCATGGCCATTAGGGCCACGACTAGGTAATGAAAGCTACCGATGAGCGTGTTGGCATGTGCCAATGGCATGCTCGGCCATTACGGCCACGTTACAGTAAGAAAAGCTAACAGCGATGCGTGTTGGCATGTGCCAATGGCATGCTCGGCCATTAGGGCCACGGCTTGGTAAGAAAAGCTACCAGCGAGCGTGTTGGCATGTGCCAATGGCACGCTCGGCCATTAGGGCCACGGCCTGGTAAGAAAAGCTACCAGCGATGCGTGTTGGCATGTGCCAATGGCATGCTCGGCCATTTGGGCCACGACTTGGTAAGAAAAGCTACCAGCGAGCGTGTTGGCATGTGCTAATGGCATGCTCGGCCATTAGGGCCATGGCTTGGTAAGAAAATCTATCAGCGATGCGTGTTGGCATGTGCCAATGGCACGCTCTGCCATTAGGTCCATGGCATGGTAAGAAAAGCTACCAGCGATGCGTGTTGGCATGTGCCAATGGCATGCGTGGCCAATTTTGCCTAGGTTGCACGGTTTGTAAGCCTAGGCACGGGCGCTTCTTTGGCATGGCGCGGCTAGGGCCAAGGTAAGGGTGTTTGGCTTGGCGTGGTGTGACCAGCGTAGCTAGGGCCAAGGCAGAGTGCGTTTGGCATGGCGCGGCTAGCTTGGGCTAGGTGTGGTCTGCATGATTTGCCATTGGCACGCAGGTGCGACTAGCATGGTTGGCATGCTTTGGCGCGTTTGGTGTGACTAGCATAGCTAGGGCCAAGGCAGAGTGCGTTCGGCATTGCGCGGCTAGCTTGGGCTAGGTGTGGCTGGCATGATTTGCCATTGGAACGGAGGTGCGGCTAGCATGGTTGGCATGCTTTGGCGCGTTTGGTGTGACTAGCATAGCTAGGGCCAAGGCAGAGTGCGTTCGGCATTGCGCGGCTAGCTTGGGCTAGGTGTGGCTGACATGATTTGCCATTGGCACGGAGGTGCGGCTAGCATGGTTGGCATGCTTTGGCGCGTTTGGTGTGACTAGCATAACTAGGGCCAAGGCAGATTGTGTTTGGCATGGCGCTGCTAGCTTGGGCTAGGTGTGGCTGGCATGATTTGCCATTGGCACGGAGGTGCGGCTAGCATGGTTGGCATGCTTTGGCGCGTTTGGTGTGACTAGCTTAACTAGGGCCAAGGCAGAGTGTGTTTGGCATGGCGCTGCTAGCTTGAGCTAGGTGTGGCTGGCATGATTTGCCATTGGCACAGAGGGGAATTAGGGTTTTGTTCGTTGTAACCCTAATTTGAAAAAATACCCCCTATTAATTACTGACTACATGCATTGAATGTTCTAATAAATGTGTCACCGGTGACATTAGGTTATTCGGGGTTTTACGATTTTACCCTTTGTCTAAAAACCACCATCAACATTAAGTCCCCTGCTTAGCTCGGAACAGGAGCTTTGTTGCGAGGTAAGCATAAGATGGTGACAAACTATCATCAGTAAATCGTAAAGAGAATTGAGGAGGCTTGTCTGACCTTTTTATAAATAGGATTCAGAATCCTTGCCTCTGGCAGTTTTGCACAAATCGGGAGGCTGGCATGATTGGGGAGTCAACATCATTGAGAGACAGGAAGCTGGGCGGCATTGAGAAGTTGACGCGAGTTGGGAAACTGAGCGTGCTAGCTGGTGGGACCTGCGGTCATTGGGAAGTTGGCGAAATTGGTGGGACTGGTGTGGCTTGGGTGGTAGAGTCACAAAGAAAACCGGCTTCCAGGTATGTCTTCCAGTACTTCTCTTGTTTCTGATGCGTGTCGTAGGTGCAATCAAATTAATTAATACTTTACTACCTAATTAACAAGTAATATAGGGTAGTCAAGGTCGATCCCACGAGGAGCAAGAGATTCTAGTTGTAAAAATTGTCACGAAAGAGGGGTGTAAAAAGCAAAAGAAAATAAACAAAGCAATTAAATCAAAAGTTGAAAGCAATAAGAGAGACAAGATCAAGGAATCCTTCTTCGTTACAAAACAATGAATCAAGTTATGTTCTTTTCTACTTGTTATTAGTCACAGATTATCACCAACCGTAGGTAAAGCAGCTAGATCAGTGCTAAACCCCTAAATCCCTTATATCACCGGACACGGAAGTTCTCGACTACCGGATTCTATTTACCAAACCACCTAGTAGTAGATCACTCTAGATGTAATTTAAATAAACGCATTAAGATTCATGAACTTATTAGGTCAATATTAGTAGTTAGACTCTTAGATCAAGGTCTACTTGCTAACGTTGTTTTCACACACAATTGCTCCACGGAATCCCTCCGCAAGGTCTCGTGTTTGCTACTTATGTAAAGAGTCAAGAAACGATTACTTATCTCCTAACTTTCACTAGCTTTAGATCAAATTAACAAATCAATTTAGTTGGCCACCCAAACAATCTATCAATCAATCATGAATGTCATTAAGATCATTCCTATTAGTAAAAACAAACGATAATTATGTGAAAAACTTCAAGATAGAATTGAAAACAAAACTTAAAACATAAATTAAGAACTAGGAATTCATCCTCAATCAATAAAATTAACTACTCATGTTAAAGAGTTCACACAAAGAATAAGAAAAGAAAAGTGTTGTGTGTGTAGAGATGTGTCTAAAAGATGTAGAAAACTTCTCTATTTATAGGCTTCAATATTCTCCAACTCTTCCAAGGATTAGAATCCTTTTCCTTTTGCAATTCAATTTCCAAATCCAAGCTTTTCTCAACTCTTCCATCTTCTTTTCCAAATTTGAGTCCAATTCTCCATCCAATTCCTAGCCCAAGTCTTCACACCCATGAGAGAAATCCATAGAAAATTCTCGAATTTTTGGCTCAGCCGGAAAACTCAGATTATGGCCTAATCCCACCGAATAGTCGCCGCCGCCACCGAGTAGTTTACCGTCAAGGGAATATTCGACTAATATTTCGTCAAGACACCGTTAAGACTAACGGTCAAACAGGTCAACCCGTCAGTCAAACCGTTAGTCAACAGGGTCAAAGGGAAAAAGAGTCAGCTGAGTCAGTTCGTCTAAGTCAGGTCTGACTAAGCTTACTGGTCTGAGTGGATCGGCTGGATCACTGAATCGGCTGGATCGCCGAGTTGACTCGCCAGAACCAGAGTCCGGCCGAGCCACGGCTGTTTCTGGGATTTCCAGGCCACATTCAGGCCTCTTTCTGCTTCACTTCCCTGTTAAGAATCCTACACATTCATCTATTCATTCGAGGCACCATTCCACAATTCTTCTCCAATAAGCAAGACGACATCGGTTTACTCAAGCAAAGATCACCTCCCCGCTTCAAACCCCGTCACATACATCTAATTCTTCTATTCTTGCAACAAAGCTTCAAATTGCATTTACTTGTAAATGACTTTCGGATCCTCCACTGTCTTTCTCAACTCAAGCACAATCCCTCAGTTGCACTGTCTCTTCCATTGCAACTCCATTAGCAAGCTCACAAAGATCACTACTTCGGCAACATCATACTTCCCCCGTATTGCATTCCCCATAAGCAACTCAAGAACCATCTTCGCAATATCTTGCACAAAGATCACAACAATTTCACTTCTTCTTCTTAATTCACAGACCCCTTCAATCTGCTTCTCCATTCACAGACCCGTACCTCTATTTCTAGCTTCACTTTGTTCTTCAGCCCTGCTTCATTCACAGTTCACAAGTCCACCTTCATATCCCATTCTATCACTGCCAATCAAATAAACCCATCTTCACGACCTTCAACAGCAGCATCTATGAACATTGCCTCTAGATCGACTTCATCATTAGCATCCATCTCCAACAAACCCATTTCTCACCACCAACAGAATCTCGAAACCCTAGTTCCACCAAATACCAACTTCGATCGGCTCTTCCCTGTGTAATTCTTGCTACGGCATTTCCCACACAAAGACCAAAACCATTTTAATCAATTTCTGCCATTAACCCACCTCTGATTTCAATTCCTTCATCGAATCCATCAATTCCACCATCTTCTTCCTCTATCGAACTCGATCTCTTCTTTCAATTCATCAGCAAACCCATCTTCTCTTCTCGACTTGTTCTTCATATCGCCTCTCGGTCCAACAGAAATCAATACATACCCCATCTCAGTTTAAGCTTCTTCTCATCTCGATTTCAACCCTCTCTTCCATCTCTGTATTCAACAGCAACAACTCTTTCTCTCTCGATTAACAGCATCGAACTCGTTCTCTCTCTCGATCGATTAACAGCATCGAACCCTAATTTCTTCTGAGTTTCGATCTGCTCAGGTGTAGGAAACGAGTAAATGAAAACTGTGAGAAAGAGAGCTTCTTCTCGATTTAGGGTAGGATAGTGAAGTGGGTTTGGATCCGGTTTCGGGTTTGGATAGGACCGACCCAATTGGATGCTATCCAGCATAACCATCCTCTGGATAAGGGCTACCCTGTTAGTAACACCCATCTGCTGAGTGATAAGGGGTACCCCGAATGAGAGCCCCTTAACCACCTCTCGGGTTCCAAATAGTCTTCGCCCTTGATGAAATGACAAGTTTGCCCTTTTTGCTCAAATAGTGTAATTTCTTCCTCTTTTCCTCCGTGTGACTCCAAAGTAGCTACAAAACTCAAAACACACATAAAATACATAATTCACACGAAAAATAGCAAAGAAAGCATAAACTACTAGATAGTAAATACGGTGTATTCTACAACTATCAAATTCCCCCACACTTAGACTTTGCTAGTCCTCGAGCAAATCAAACCAAAACTTACAACTTCAAAGCTGCGTTCAAATGTCCTAAGCATCCAAAGAGTTATGAGGACATAGAGTTTACGCATGCTAGTAATAAGAAGTTAGAAATACTAAAGAACATATTCTCATTCTTAAATGTTGAGTGAGAAATAACCACACCATAATGAGAGAACGCGTGTTTGAGAAACGATCAATAAGCATTTCGCCTCGACTTCCGCCTCACCAAAAGGATTTTATGATAATTGCACTTAAAAAGACGGCTTTTTTATGGTTCTCACATGTGTGCGGTAGGAATGAAGAGAGAATTCCTGCAACACGTTGAATGGTGGGAAGGATAACTTCCGAAATATTTTTAAAAACCCACATCTTTTAATATTTTTTAAAAACCATTTTTCTGACGATCTCTACGAAAGGAAATCAACCATTATTATCGAGGATGAGATTACTTACTCACCTTCACATCCGATCGCCAATTATGATAACACCACTCTCACGGCATCCAATAGAAACGTCTTCCGCTCCTCGTCTTGATCTTCTTGGTCTTCGTCTTCAGTTTCAACTATTGATGATAAACTCTCGAATTTCATAAATCCTTGACAATTTGTAACTCTTTTACCTTAAAACCTTGTCGCTTGAAACTTCCTTATAGATTTTTCCTTCCCCACGGCTTATTAACAAAAATAAGAACAAATATTTCTCTTGTTTTTTTTTTTTTTTTTTTTTTTTTTTTTTAAACAAGAGAAATTAAATACAAAATAAACCATGGCCGTGGGAGAAGTATTTAAACGCTTGATTCTTCATAACTTGTATCGTCTTGAAATCATAAACTTCAACAATTCTCACCTTTTGATTTTCTTCGCTTTTATGAATAAGTCTTCATACTTGAATATAGAATTACCTCATTGTATTGTAAGTCCTCAACTTATATGTAAAATCCGCTCATTTGTATGTTGCTTTACTTGAGTTTGAAATTTGCTCTTTTTCTCATTCCGTTGCTTGTAAACCGTGAACTTTTCCAACTTTCCTTGTAGATTTTGGTGTCGCTCCTTGTTGATGATGAATGTGTTTCTATGGATCCGTTGTTGTCGAGAGAGAGAATGGTGCTAACTGCAAATCGAACTACAAGAAGGAAGCTTTCATCTATAGATGTCACCCTTATGATTGACAAAATTAGCACTCAAGAGATCAAAGAGTAGTGCTTCTATTGGTGGGAGGTTGGGTAGCTCACCATTCTACCCGGAATTTACTTACGGTGACACACACTCAAAAAAAGCTCTTTAGTAGATGGAAAATTTCTGGTCGGTGCCTCACATGATATGAATACGGGTAGTCTCCACTAATGATTGATCAGCAACTCTAATAACGCTTTTCTCCCTGCACCAAATTCGCATCACCTATGCATGATTAAATCCATTATTTAACACTCAAACAAGCAAGAAATCCGATGTAGTTCTCTAACATTTCCAAGTTCAATTATGTCGGTCAAAATCTCTATGTAAACATACCTAGAAGTATGCTAGTGACTCTAAAATCTTTAAAAGTTGGAGTTTTTATGTAAAACTTTTTTTTTTTTTTTTTTTTTAAATTTTTTAATTTTTTTGTAATTTTTGTTTTAAAAACACATGCTTAACCACTCCCCCACACTTAAACCTTACATTGTCCTCAATGTAATTGAATCCTCCTAGTAAAGTCAAGGTGGGAAATTTTAACATGATATGAAACAAGAAAAAGAAATAACAAAAAGCAAAAGCAAAAGCAATACAAAACCGATGGGTTGCCTCCCATGAAGCGCTTGTTTTAAAGTCGACGGCCCGACTTGGCTCTTGTAAGATTCATTCCCCATATACTAACAATCGGAAAATTTGAGGATCCACCCATAATACCTGTTTTGCAAACAATAACTCCATACAAATATTAGCACAAGAAAACAATAGTGATGTTATCGCTCGATAGAAATTTCCCCCACACTTATTCTCGTCCACACTCGGAAGTGTATAAAGAACATAGAATTTTGGAACTTCCATGTATTCCTCTTGGCAAACCTGCATGGTGTTAGCATCAAGTGTTTCCAATGGTGGGTATTTAGAAACAAAATCATCCAAAAATACTTTCGAAGCACATACATTCAAACCAATAAGAGGTAAAGGAGAAGAATCAATATGCAAAGGGTTAGACAAACCTTGCACAATCTCTTGTATTATAGAATCCTCTTCATCCTTAAAAAATTCAAGTGAATTACTTACCTCTTGTATATCGTGGTCCTCTATTAAACCTTGCAACCATTCTTCGTCGTTTTCTACCTTAACCAAAGTCTTGGCATCATTAAAATCATTCGCAAGTTCAATTGGGTCTTCCACAAAATCAATCAATTTAGTTTCATCCTCTAGCATCATCTCTTCAACATTCTCATCATCGGAATCGGGCCATTCACTAAAATGATTTTCATCGGTATAGATTGTAAGATCTTCATGTGCGGGTGTTACACCGTTTATAACAATAGGTAAGTCACACCCAATCTCCTCCTTTTGAATAGGTGAAGGATCGTTATTATGATCCGGAGTTGGAATAACTTCCTCATTGTTGCAACGCTCATACACTTCCGCGGACTCCCATCTTTCCCTAAGAAATTTTTTTCCAAGCAATAAATGCATCTTCCTCAAGCTCTACCTTTTGAATAGGTGTTTGATCATTATTAAGATCAAGGCTCGAGTAAGCTACACTAGCGTCTTCAAAAGTCTCTAAAGGTTGGTTAATTTGTTCGTATAATTTCTCCGAATTCCTTTGAATTTCTCGATGTGATTCTTGCAACTTTTGTTGAAGATCCCCAATCATGGCAGATATCTTATCTGCAAAACTAGAGAATTTCTGATCATAAACAAAACTATCCTCCCATCCTTGTGATTGTCCACTTACATACCCGTCATAAGGTTGTTGATATGTATGAGAATATCCATAATGTTCCGTAGGAATTTGATCATAGCCAAAAGATTGGTTTTGATTGTATCCTAAGGATGGTTGGAAGTTTCCATAATGTTGAGGTTGAAAACCGTATTGATTGTTGTAATATGCTTGCTCTTGTCCACCGTACATGGAAAACCGGCACCTGAAATAAGATTCAAAAACCAAGTTAGATACGAAATAGAATCCAAAGCAAGATTAAAGCAAAAAGAAAAATAAAAACAACTAAAATCATCCGCTGCTCCCCGGCAACGGCGCCAAAATTTGATGCGTGTCGTAGGTGCAATCAAATTAATTAATACTTTACTACCTAATTAACAAGTAATATAGGGTAGTCAAGGTCGATCCCACGAGGAGCAAGAGATTCTAGTTGTAAAAATTGTCACGAAAGAGGGGTGTAAAAAAGCAAAAGAAAATAAACAAAGCAATTAAATCAAAAGTTGAAAGCAATAAGAGAGACAAGATCAAGGAATCCTTCTTCGTTACAAAACAATGAATCAAGTTATGTTCTTTTCTACTTGTTATTAGTCACAGATTATCACCAACCATAGGTAAAGCAGCTAGATCAGTGCTAAACCCCTAAATCCCTTATATCACCGGACACGGAAGTTCTCGACTACCGGATTCTATTTACCAAACCACCTAGTAGTAGATCACTCTAGATGTAATTTAAATAAACGCATTAAGATTCATGAACTTATTAGGTCAATATTAGTAGTTAGACTCTTAGATCAAGGTCTACTTGCTAACGTTGTTTTCACACACAATTGCTCCACGGAATACCTCCGCAAGGTCTCGTGTTTGCTACTTATGTAAAGAGTCAAGAAACGATTACTTATCTCCTAACTTTCACTAGCTTTAGATCAAATTAACAAATCAATTTAGTTGGCCACCCAAACAATCTATCAATCAATCATGAATGTCATTAAGATCATTCCTATTAGTAAAAACAAACGATAATTATGTGAAAAACTTCAAGATAGAATTGAAAACAAAAACTTAAAACATAAATTAAGAACTAGGAATTCATCCTCAATCAATAAAATTAACTACTCATGTTAAAGAGTTCACACAAAGAATAAGAAAAGAAAAGTGTTGTGTGTGTAGAGATGTGTCTAAAAGATGTAGAAAACTTCTCTATTTATAGGCTTCAATATTCTCCAACTCTTCCAAGGATTAGAATCCTTTTCCTTTTGCAATTCAATTTCCAAATCCAAGCTTTTCTCAACTCTTCCATCTTCTCTTTCCAAATTTGAGTCCAATTCTCCATCCAATTCCTAGCCCAAGTCTTCACACCCATGAGAGAAATCCATAGAAAATTTCGAATTTTTGGCTCACGGAAAAGCTGGTATTATGGCCTAATCCCACCGGAATAGTCGCCCGCCACCCGAGTAGTTTACCGTCAAGGGAATATTCGACGGAATATTCCGTCAATACCCGATTAAGACTAACGGTCAAACAGTCAACCCGTCAACAGCGGTTAGTCAACGGGGTCAAAGGGAAAAAGAGTCACTGAGTCGGTTCGTCTAAGTCGGGTCGACTAAGCTTACCGGGTCCGAGTGGATCGGTGGATCACCGAATCGGCTGGATCGCCGGAGTTGACTCGCTGTAACCCGAGTCCCCGAGCCACGTGGCTGTTTTACGGGATTTCCAGGGCCACATTCGGGCCTCTTTCTCGCTTCACTTCCCCGTTAAGAATCCTACACATTCATCTATTCATTCGGGCACCATTCCACAATTCTACCTGTAATGAAGATCGGTTTACTCAAAAGATCACCTCCCTGCTTCAAACCCTGTCACATACATCTAATTCTTCTATTCTTGCAACAAAGCTTCAGCTGCATTTACTTGTAACAGCTTCAGATCCTCCACTGTCTTTCTCAACTCAAGCACAATCCCTCATTTGCACTGTCTCTTCCATTGCAACTCCATTAGCAAAGCTCACAAAGATCACTACTTCCCGGCAACATCATACTTCCCCGTATTGCATTCCCCATAAGCAACTCAAGAACCATCTTCGCTGCAATATCTTGCACAAAGATCACAACAATTTCAACTTCTTCTTCTTAATTCATGAGCACCCCTTCAATCTGCTTCTCCATTCACGTACCATTACCTCTATTTCTAGCTTCACTTTGTTCTTGACCGCTTCATTCACGCTTCACAAGTCCACCTTCATATCCCATTCTATCACTGCCAATCAAATAAACCCATCTTCACGACCTTCAACAGCAGCATCTATGAACATTGCCTATAGATCGACTTCATCATTAGCATCCATCTCCAACAAACCCATTTCTGACCACCAACAGAATCTCGAAACCCTAGTTCCACCAAATACCAACTTCGATCAGCTCTTCCTGTGTAATTCTTGCTACGGCATTTCCCACACAAAGACCAAAAACCATTTTAATCAATTTCGCCATTAACCCACCTCGATTTCAATTCCTTCATCGAATCCATCAATTCCACCATCTTCTTCCTCTATCGAACTCGATCTCTTCTTTCAATTCATCAAAAACCCATCTTCTCTTCTCGACTTGTTCTTCATATCGCCTCTCGGTCCAACAAATCAATACATACCCCATCTCAGTTTCAGCTTCTTCTCATCTCGATTTCAACCCTCTCTTCCATCTCTGTATTCAACAGCAGCAACTCGTTCTCTTTCTCTCTCGATTAACAGCATCGAACTCGTTCTCTCTCTCGATCGATTAACAGCATCGAACCCTAATTTCTTCTGAGTTTCGATCGCTCAGGTGTAGGAAACGAGTAAATGAAAACTGTGAGAAAGAGCTTCTTCTCGATTTAGGGTAGGATAGTGAAGTGGGTTTGGATCCTAAGTTTCGGGTTTGGATAGGACCGACCCAATTGGATGCTATCCAAGATAACCATCCTCCGGATAAGGGCTACCGGTGTTAGTAACACCCATCTTTGAGTGATAAGGGGTACCCCTGAATGAGAGCCCCTTAACCACCTCTGGGTTCCAAATAGTCTTCGCCCTTGATGAAATGACAAGTTTGCCCTTTTTGCTCAAATAGTGTAATTTCTTCCTCTTTTCCTCCGTGTGACTCCAAAGTAGCTACAAAACTCAAAACACACATAAAATACATAATTCACACGAAAAATAGCAAAGAAAGCATAAACTACTAGATAGTAAATACGGTGTATTCTACACCTATCAAATTCCCCCACACTTAGACTTTGCTAGTCCTCGAGCAAATCAAACCAAAACTTACAACTTCAAAGCGTTCCAGCGTCCTAAGCATCCAAAGAGTTATGAGGACATAGAGTTTCTGCATGCTAGTAATAAGAAGTTAGAAATACTAAAGAACATATTCTCATTCTTAAATGTTGAGTGAGAAATAACCACACCATAATGAGAGAACGCGTGTTTGAGAAACGATCAATAAGCATTTCGCCTCGACTTCGCCTCACCAAAAAGGATTTTATGATAATTGCACTTAAAAAGACTTTTTTTATGGTTCTCACATGTGTGCAGGTAGGAATGAAGAGAGAATTCCAGCAACACGTTGAATGGTGGGAAGGATAACTTCCGAAATATTTTTAAAAACCCACATCTTTTAATATTTTTAAAAACCATTTTTCTGACGATCTCTACGAAAGGAAATCAACCATTATTATCGAGGATGAGATTACTTACTCACCTTCACATCCGATCGCCAATTATGATAACACCACTCTCACGGCATCCAATAGAAACATCTTCCGCTCCTCGTCTTGATCTTCTTGGTCTTCGTCTTCAGTTTCAACTATTGATGATAAACTCTCGAATTTCATAAATCCTTGACAATTTGTAACTCTTTTACCTTAAAACCTTGTCGCTTGAAACTTCCTTATAGATTTTTCCTTCCCCACGGTATTAACAAAAATAAGAACAAATATTTCTCTTGTTTTTTTTTTTTTTTTTATTTTTTAAACAAGAGAAATTAAATACAAAATAAACCATGGCCGTGGGAGAAGTATTTAAACGCTTGATTCTTCATAACTTGTATCGTCTTGAAATCATAAACTTCAACAATTCTCACCTTTTGATTTTCTTCGCTTTTATGAATAAGTCTTCATACTTGAATATAGAATTACCTCATTGTATTGTAAGTCCTCAACTTATATGTAAAATCCGCTCATTTGTATGTTGCTTTACTTGAGTTTGAAATTTGCTCTTTTTCTCATTCCGTTGCTTGTAAACCGTGAACTTTTCCAACTTTCCTTGTAGATTTTGGTGTCGCTCCTTGTTGATGATGAATGTGTTTCTATGGATCCGTTGTTGTCGAGAGAGAGAATGGTGCTAACTGCAAATCGAACTACAAGAAGGAAGCTTTCATCTATAGATGTCACCCTTATGATTGACAAAATTAGCACTCAAGAGATCAAAGAGTAGTGCTTCTATTGGTGGGAGGTTGGGTAGCTCACCATTCTACCCTAATTTACTTACGGTGACACACACTCAAAAGAAGCTCTTTAGTAGATGGAAAATTTCTGGTCGGTGCCTCACATGATATGAATACGGGTAGTCTCCACTAATGATTGATCAGCAACTCTAATAACGCTTTTCTCCCTGCACCAAATTCGCATCACCGGCATGATTAAATCCATTATTTAACACTCAAACAAGCAAGAAATCCGATGTAGTTCTCTAACATTTCCAAGTTCAATTATGTCGGTCAAAATCTCTATGTAAACATACCTAGAAGTATGCTAGTGACTCTAAAATCTTTAAAAGTTGGAGTTTTTATGTAAAACTTTTTTTTTTTTTTTAAATTTTTTAATTTTTTTTGTAATTTTTGTTTTAAAAACACATGCTTAACCACTCCCCCACACTTAAACCTTACATTGTCCTCAATGTAATTGAATCCTCCTAGTAAAGTCAAGGTGGGAAATTTTAACATGATATGAAACAAGAAAAAGAAATAACAAAAAGCAAAAGCAAAAGCAATACAAAACCGATGGGTTGCCTCCCATGAAGCGCTTGTTTTAAAGTCGACGGCCCGACTTGGCTCTTGTAAGATTCATTCCCCATATACTAACAATCGGAAAATTTGAGGATCCACCCATAATACCTGTTTTGCAAACAATACCTCCATACAAATATTAGCACAAGAAAACAATAGTGATGTTATCGCTCGATAGAAATTTCCCCCACACTTATTCTCGTCCACACTCGGAAGTGTATAAAGAACATAGAATTTTGGAACTTCCATGTATTCCTCTTGGCAAACCCGCATGGTGTTAGCATCAAGTGTTTCCAATGGTGGGTATTTAGAAACAAAATCATCCAAAAATACTTTCAAGCACATACATTCAAACCAATAATAGGTAAAGGAGAAGAATCAATATGCAAAGGGTTAGACAAACCTTGCACAATCTCTTGTATTATAGAATCCTCTTCATCCTTAAAAATTCAAGTGAATTACTTACCTCTTGTATATCGTGGTCCTCTATTAAACCTTGCAACCATTCTTCGTCGTTTTCTACCTTAACCAAAGTCTCGGCATCATTAAAATCATTCGCAAGTTCAATTGGGTCTTCCACAAAATCAATCAATTTAGTTTCATCCTCTAGCATCATCTCTTCAACATTCTCATCATCGGAATCGGGCCATTCACTAAAATGATTTTCATCGGTATAGATTGTAAGATCTTCATGTGCGGGTGTTACACCGTTTATAACAATAGGTAAGTCACACCCAATCTCCTCCTTTTGAATAGGTGAAGGATCGTTATTATGATCCGGAGTTGGAATAACTTCCTCATTGTTGCAACGCTCATACACTTCCGCGGACTCCCATCTTTCCCTAAGAAATTTTTTCCAAGCAATAAATGCATCTTCCTCAAGCTCTACCTTTTGAATAGGTGTTTGATCATTATTAAGATCAAGGCTCGAGTAAGCTACACTAGCGTCTTCAAAAGTCTCTAAAGGTTGGTTAATTTGTTCGTATAATTTCTCCGAATTCCTTTAAATTTCTCGATGTGATTCTTGCAACTTTTGTTGAAGATCCCCAATCATGGCAGACATCTTATCTGCAAAACTAGAGAATTTCGATCATAAACAAAACTATCCTCCCATCCTTGTGATTGTCCACTTACATACCCGTCATAAGGTTGTTGATATGTATGAGAATATCCATAATGTTCCGTAGAATTTGATCATAGCCAAAAGATTGGTTTTGATTGTATCCTAAGGATGGTTGGAAGTTGCCATAATGTTGAGGTTGAAAACCGTATTGATTGTTGTAATATGCTTGCTCTTGTCCACCGTACATGGAAAACCTAAGACCAAATAAGATTCAAAACCAAGTTAGATACGAAATAGAATCCAAAGCAAGATTAAAGCAAAAAGAAAAATAAAAAAAACTAAAATCATCCGTTGCTCCCCCCAATATAGGCGCCAAAATTTGATGCGTGTCGTAGGTGCAATCAAATTAATTAATACTTTACTACCTAATTAACAAGTAATATAGGGTAGTCAAGGTCGATCCCACGAGGAGCAAGAGATTCTAGTTGTAAAAATTGTCACGAAAGGGGGGTGTAAAAAGCAAAAGAAAATAAACAAAGCAATTAAATCAAAAGTTGAAAGCAATAAGAGAGACAAGATCAAGGAATCCTTCTTCGTTACAAAACAATGAATCAAGTTATGTTCTTTTCTACTTGTTATTAGTCACAGATTATCACCAACCATAGGTTAAGCAGCTAGATCAGTGCTAAAAACCCCTAAATCCCTTATATCACCGGGACACGGAAGTTCTCGACTACCGGATTCTATTTACCAAACCACCTAGTAGTAGATCACTCTAGATGTAATTTAAATAAACGCATTAAGATTCATGAACTTATTAGGTCAATATTAGTAGTTAGACTCTTAGATCAAGGTCTACTTGCTAACGTTGTTTTCACACACAATTGCTCCACTAATCCCTCCGCAAGGTCTCGTGTTTGCTACTTATGTAAAGAGTCAAGAAACGATTACTTATCTCCTAACTTTCACTAGCTTTAGATCAAATTAACAAATCAATTTAGTTGGCCACCCAAACAATCTATCAATCAATCATGAATGTCATTAAGATCATTCCTATTAGAAAAAACAAACGATAATTATGTGAAAAACTTCAAGATAGAATTGAAAACAAAAACTTAAAACATAAATTAAGAACTAGAATTCATCCTCAATCAATAAAATTAACTACTCATGTTAAAGAGTTCACAAAAGAATAAGAAAAGAAAAGTGTTGTGTGTGTAGAGATGTGTCTAAAAGATGTAGAAAACTTCTCTATTTATAGGCTTCAATATTCTCCAACTCTTCCAAGGATTAGAATCCTTTTCCTTTTGCAATTCAATTTCCAAATCCAAGCTTTTCTCAACTCTTCCATCTTCTCTTTCCAAATTTGAGTCCAATTCTCCATCCAATTCCTAGCCCAAGTCTTCACACCCATGAGAGAAATCCATAGAAAATTTGGAATTTTTGGCTCACGGAAAACTCGGTATTATGGCTCGGAATCC